>JAINUG010000001.1:7490000-7845000 GCA_029706075.1 Aldrovandia affinis | reverse complement strand
CCGATGTCCTACAGCAGACCAAGTTAACCCCGTTCTCAGACTTCATGGGGCAACCAGAAGACCAATTACTAAATGCTTGAACGTGTGATCGGTGAGACCTGGGACTACGCTCCATTGGACCATTCAGACAAAAGCTATAGGACCCCAGAAACCCAGAAGCAAATTAGTCTCCTCCTGCTCTGTATCAAGTGTTCAATATGAGAGCTGAAGAACATTATGAAACCTACAGTCTGGATTGTACCTATGACAGGTACGAGGAACTGAATGTAATGAATGTGCGTGTGAATGCAGTGGGTCAGGATTTATATCGGAATGCGTTGGGCGTTATTTCACTGAAGTGGAGTGGCACCTGTGAGCGTGTGCGTGCGTGCGTGCGTCTTCGCGCGTATACGTACATGCAAACTTTCTGAAGTCGGTACCTGGTTCCTCCTCCCTGTGCGGTTCACGGCGGGCGACTTGTTGGGCGTCTTTGTGGGCGTGGTGGAGGCCGAGTCCCGGCCCCCGTTGAGCTGGCCCACGCTGTTGACGGTGGACATCATGGCGTTAATGGAGGACAGGTCCGCCCCCGGCGTCACATCCTTTTGGCCCTCTCTGTCCTTCTCCGTTTCTCCATTCTTTCCTGTTAACACCCAGCATTTCCCTTACCGAGAACACAATCTCTCAACCACACACAATGAACATCGTAAAACAAGTTGCACTATATCCTGCCAAAGTCCATTGTTGTACTGTACATAGATGCGTACATAAAGCTACAAAGCTCTCTTCAATAGGTCTTGTAATAACTAAAATGACAAAACACAAACCGAATATTGGATTTGTTCAGATAATGAATGAACTGACTACCATATACCCTGAGGCATTTGATGGATTTTTCCCATGCGCACATCACGTCTGCCCTCTTTTTGTGTGTTCCTTCCGACGGATCCCTCACCTGTGTGCTCATCTTGTTCCTGTGCAGAGGTGAGTTGGCTTCCCTCTTCCGACGGCTCCACCTCCATGCTCACATCCGCGCTTACCCCTTCTCCCGGTCGCTTGTCTCCCGTGGTGCTTTCCATGTCTGCAGGGTGAGAACGGCAGGGTGAGAAAGAGAGCGACGATGTCTCTAAGCACCAACCTAGAAATGGCCACGAGAGAGACAGGCCGCATCCAGGGCAACAGGTGACATATTGGGCCGTGGGTCACATATTGTACGGCGTAGTGGTTCTCAACCTTCATAATTAGGAGTCCAATTTACATGCAGACAAATCGCCTCTATCGCTCTGTCAATGACAAAATCAATCAGACGACAGATGACCAGCCACAATCAGAGTTAATATTTGGTTTGGGTTTTGCATCGACAGGAAAATAAATGGGCTTCATCAGCTTGCAAATCAGGCTTCCCACTTCAATCACAGGTTGAGAACCACAGGTACAGAGCGAAATGGTTTACATGTAGAGAGGCGGGCAACATACAGAGCCACAGTGTACATACATAGACGGGCGATGTACAGAGAGAGGCAGGTGAGACACAGAGAGAGGAAAGACATACAGAGAGAAGCAGGTGAGACACAGAGAGAGAGGGAAGACATACAGAGAGAGGCAGGTGAGACACAGAGAGAGAGGGAAGACACAGAGAGAAGCAGGTGAGACACAGAGAGAGAGGGAAGACATACAGAGAGAAGCAGGTGAGACACAGAGAGAGAGGGAAGACATACAGAGCCACAGTGCACATGCAGAGAGAGGGGCGATGTACAGAATGGCATGTGTTCTGGCACTAATTGCCCTTAAAGACAGCTGGGACAGGGCAGGGCCTTCCAATCCGAGTCCCACACTATTATCTCATATTAAACAGATAGGCTAACACCCCGCTACGAAAAGGCTGACGAGGACAGAAGCCTGTGCAGATTTCCTGCACTGGATATGGAAAAGCGCGGGGGGTGGGTAGAAGCGTGCACTGCTGGACGGGGGGTCAAGGAGTAGATGGGAGTCCTGGAAAGCTAAATGGCGAGTGGCGGTAGCCTCGTCTCTTCACCCGGCCGCAGAGAGAGCGCTGGCGTGCTGCCCGCTGCGGGAGCCAAGCTCCGCTGGGCTGTTTGGTGGCGCAAGCACCTGACTCGCGGGGGACGAAGAGTGAGCCAACACGCTGTTCTGCCCTGTCTGTCAACGAGCAACCCCTAGGGGGAGCTTTACCTCAGATCAATCCTGCCGGGACAAACATCCCCTCAACGTCACAGGGATATCTCGGCCCTTTGAGATCCCTCTATACGAAATAAGTGACGTATGGCTGGAACCCAGTGTGGAAGGCGTCGGTCTAGGCAGGGGAACCGGGGTGATTAACGGCCACGCCTACTGGCAGGGCAGCTAGGGCACACAGCTGTGCAGCATCAACTCATTGTACCTGTGTGCTTAAAGCTGCTCTGCTCTCTTAGTAGGTGGCTGGAACGGAAGCTGAATGCCGGGCAAGAGAGAACAATAAAGAAACGCATCTGAACAGTAGTAAACGTCTTTGTGTAGTGCTGTGTACTGAATGTTTCGTGTTTTGCCGACAAGGGGGTGCTTTTTGTTTAATGTGTTGTTTTTATTTATTGTTTATTTTGTTAATTTAGTTTCGGTTTTCTCTCTCTCTCCCTGTGGGAGAGAAAATAAAATCCAGTCCACCGGCTAATAACTCCATTCCCTGTGTCCTGCTGTTCTGTTCCAATCCTGGTTGTGTTGTGACACCCGGTGTACGCGGTGTTGTCCTGAATGTGCCGAGGTACACACGTTAAACATCGGTGTGCCGGCACATTTAAGGCGACACAACACAAACTGGGTTTCAACAGCCACTAAAATATTATCCACCAAATGGCACCTGTAATTATGAGCGGTAGAATGTCGAATGTAGAATGCTTTTTCGCTAAATTGTTCCCCGAGCTTACTTCGGTATGGCGACAGAGCTAAGCTGTGATAGATAGGTCGGGAGTGTTTTCATCCCTGGCCGGCTCCACACTGTCGACAGGACAGACAGGCAGCTGGCAGATTATCCAGGCTGTCTTGGGAGCCAGTTAGAGGGTCACCCGGGTTAAGAGGCATCTCTCTCCTTCGAAATTGGATGTGGGACCCAAGACTGCGATGCTCGCCTTCACTAATTCCTGGCGACTGTCCCCCATCCCCCCTGTGTCCGGATGCGGGGACCAGCTTGGTCTCTTCGGGTGGATTTGGGAGATAATCTGTGGCAGGATAGGCCTCGTCTGATGAGCCTGGGGCCAGGGTGAAGCACAGAGCCTCAGGAGGCTGCCCTAAGTACACCCTGATATTGCATCATAGCTCTTTCTCACCGCACATACTGAAACTCCACATTTCTGCACATGAGATTTAACAAATAAAAGTAGGTGGACCTGAGCGAGGGGCATCGCACGAGGGCCGTTGAGCTGAGCTGAAGGTACAGCCCGTTCCCAAAGCTGGAGCCGCCGAGGGTCCGCAAAGAGGCTGATCTGAGATCTGCCATGCTGGCTGCATTGGGCAGCCAGAACCGCAGAGAGGCTGATCCGAGAACAGCCGAGACAGAGATGCGGCAGGAGACTCCCCCCCCCCCAACCTCCCCCACCTAATTGCCGTTTCCCGTTCACAGCCCACAGGAAGCTCCTCTCCGGTCCAGTCCACTTCCTCCCCATGTGAGACGGGCATGTGAGCGAGCGTGTTTGTGCGTGCGACTGTGAGCGCTTCGCCCCTCATCTCCCCACTCCGAGAGACAGAGTCAGTCAGCCGCCGCCAACCAGATGCAGCCCGAGACTGAGCCCGCGAAGACATCGCTCGCACCGCGGAGGAGCAGACAGAGCGGCGGAAGAGCAAAAACCCTCCCCGGCCCATACTGCAAAACAACCCCTCGAGTTCTTCCGGAAGAGACGACAGTGACTGATAGCGGCAGGCGGAGGGGCCACGCGGTGAGGGCATGTGCACGCGACGGCTCGCTGCCGCCTACGAGAGAGCGCTCTCCGAGGAGGGGGGCGACGCGCGCACCCTCGAGACGTCAGCAGCGCGCAAACTGGAAGCTGCGAAAACCGCTGAAAACAATCGGCCTGCTGTTCTCCCAAAGTCCAGTCCTGTCGCTCGTAAAGGGATGGGGTGTGGGGGGAGCCACACAAGTCACAAAGAGAACAACTGATTCTCCATCAGAGAAGTTCACTAACGTTAAGGGCCTGAGGAGGAGGAGGAGGAGGAGGGGGGGGATGGGGATGAGGGGAGGAGTGGGGTCAGGGGGCACTCAAGACTGGCCGAGGGCTATGGACAGAGCGTCCCGGGACACAGGGCCAAGAGCCCTTCCCCGACGGCCACTGCGTTCGTCGCCTCTGAAATCGGGGGTGTGCAGCCGCCGGAGTGGGAGGGACGGCAGGAAGAGACGATGAGAGAGAGATGGCCAGAGAAAGGGGGAGGATGAGAGAGAGAGAGAGAGAGAGAGAGCTGGAAAGAGTGCGGAGTGCAATCACCGACACGGCCCGTGTGAGCACAGCTCAGAGGAGCTCTTTATAAAGGAGTCCTTGAGAAAGGCAAGGCAGACACTCGCTTTCAATCACACTCAGGGATGGCTAGTGATACAAAATATATCTTGTTTAATTATTCTGTTTTCTGTTTTGGGAGTTTGAGTTATTTGTAACTTTGCATTATTTCAGCATATGCTTTGTCATTATTTTTTACACTTTGTGTCACCGCGTTTTGAGGAAGGCCACCAAGGCCCTAAACGTTAATGCACTTTTTAAGATCCTTAACTTATATCGTACGTGTAACTAATAAACTTTTAGATATTTTTTAGTGTGCACCTTTCTTTCATTCCCAAAAATTAATTTGGGGGAGCTACTTGGCACACGCTGAAGTCAGTGTACATTTGTCGCAACAATAATGTGAATTGGATCTAAAGAAACAAAATGGAATTGAATGGACTGCTCTTCTCTGGGGACAGGCTCTCTCTCTCTCGGTCTCTTCCTGCACCTCTGCTCTGGGCACACCTTGGCTCTGCGCGTCTACGTCCTCGTCTGTCCGCGGCCACGCCACCATCGCTCCCACCGCGCGGCCACGCCGGGCGGGACTACAGCTCATTTCACACCCCATTTCGAGCGTGACTACACTCCATCTCTGTTTGCCTCCTCTGGTTACAGGGCCTAAAAACAGCTGCCAATCAACAAGGGGGCGCGCGGCTACACTGAGGGGCCTTGTTCGCCGAGCTTTAATGTCATCTTAAATTTATCACCTGCTTTTTTTTTTTTTTTTTTTTTTACTCAAAAACGGGAACCGGCTCAGGACTCGAAATAGAAAACAAACATCTCCCGTTATTATAGGAACTTTTAAAATAGGCGCGCTGCCGATTCTGAGGTTGCTTCAGGTTTTCCCCGATGACCTCGCCACGAGGAAAGCCGGATCGGTGGATTCGTTCGCTCGCGTTCGCCGGGTGTTGCCGCTCCGATTGGTCGGCCCGGCGCCAGCGTGGGCGGCGGCAAATCACAGCGGCGGAAAACACTTTTGCGAAAAGGCAGAGAGGGGGAGGAAGGAAGAAGAGGGGGGTCGAGAGCGAGAGAGATAGATCTCATGGCCTGCGCAGTTTCCTGTCGGGTAAGGGCCTTGTGGAGTGAGCATTTTCGCACGGGTAGTTCAAGAAGAGCACAGTTCGGTCTTTCCGCTAAGCACACATCGGGGAGGCGGGGGGAGGGGTCCGCTGTCAGGGCTGCTGCTGCTGCTGCTGCATCTGTTCCCAGCCATCACTCTCCCTTTCGCACCCCACCCTCCTCCACCAACACTCACCCCCCACTCGCCAGCTCAGAAATTCTTGCACATCCTTGTAAAAGGAGTCAGGAAAGGCACAATGAAAGGAACAGCAGTGGCTGGTCTGGGACAGAGGGATGGAAAGTTTTTCTCTCTCTCGCTCTCACTCCTTTCCCTCTCCTCTCCTCGCTCTGCCAGACTGCCAAACAGGAATCACATGTGTTCCCCCTGTCAGGCCCTGCCACAGCCTCGGGAATGCCTCTCCTTTATCTCGGACTCCCTCCCTCTTCCTCTCCTTGCGGCTCCTCCTCCTCGTTTCCCCTCATACCTCCCTCCATGTTATTCCCCCTCCTCGCCCTCCATTCTTTCCCATCCTCCCGCACATCCCAAGCTCTTTTTTCCTCCATCCTTCGCTCCTCCTTCCTCTCACACTCCCTCGCTCTTTTGCAAAGCACTGAGAGGCAGCGGAACCCCCCCCCCTCCCTGCAACAACAGAAGCCCCGAAGAGGATTCAGAAGCCCCTCCTGTGTTAAATATCTCAAGTGTGTTTTCCTTCCCCTCCCCAGCATTCAGTCTTGGGTGCCATTCTGAGGCCTCAAGGAATGCCGCCTCAAAATTGCACCTCAAAGAATCTGCCTAATCGTTCAAACTAGCAAATAGAGGTACCTCCAGACCGAACAGTCAACAATGGATTTGCGCCCCTTTTTCATAGCCCTTTCTGTCAGTAGTGGCCCAGTCAGGTAAAGGCAGTGTTTCTGGGAGTAGACTACAGACTATAGGCTAAACTATAGGCGACCCCACAGACAAATCTGCCTGGCCTGCCATGGTAACTGGTTGTGAACCGACATGGTTTGGATTCCACATGGCAGTCAGCGAGAGGTGTTTAATCGCTGGGCCTATCTGAGAGTTGGGAGGGTGTGACTTGAGGAACTTTTGAGCTTCTGCATGAAGTAGGCTAAACATTGCAGAGGAAAAGATGCAGGCAGCAGACTGTAACAATGTGAGGAAACCAATGCAAACTAGTATAACTCAATCCAAGAAAATAAGCCTGACACACACACACACACACACACATACACACATACACACACGCAAGCATGAGCATGTAGGATCATGTCTTCAATTTTGCTGCTCTATTCGAGCTAAATATCGGAAAACCTCAAGTACCACTTTTCATTCATTTGAGATATTTACATTTAAAAAATGGACTCTCGCTAAGCTAATTACCATTTGGTTATCCACTGTTATTACAAATCTCTACACTTATCTTATTCTGGGTTCTTTCAGTTGAGGTTTTTAGGTCTTAGCAATTCCATTTCTCTCTGGAATGCTGACCAAACCAGCTTGTGTCCCCGGCTGTAAAAGTTAATGCGAGAGCTTGCAACCCACGTCCTTGCGACCGGTTTCTCCAGGCATCACTTAAACCGGTTTCATCCGGTCTCAAGCCTCTTCAGTGAGAACAGGGTAAAGGGCTACTGCTACAACTCACTTGGCCACGTCTGGCCTGACTGATGATGTGGCCCTCCTGCTGGCGAGGCTTGCTAGCAATGTGAGCATGGGCCTCCCCTTTCCCAGAATCCCCCGCGCGGTTGTGCTTATTTCACGGGTGAAAGGTTTCACGCCGCCCGAGAGCTTCCTCTTTTCCCGCACTCTCAGAGTGGAAGAATGTTCCAGAGCGGTGCAAGTCTCAGTGGCCTGTTCTGTGTGGACTGTACTGTGTTTGAGTGGGCTAGGGCCACTCTGAGTTCTGTGTGGAAATCTCAACCGGCGCCCTGAAATGGTACCTTCAGACACAGCACATAAGGTGCACAAAACGTGTTTTTCTTAAAACCAATTTTTATACCCAATTTTGTTTCCACCAAATTTAGAATGCCCAACTATATTAATAGGCCTGTCCCATCACAGCAGTGTCCTCTGTCAATTCGGGAGAGAGCAGACAGGCCTGCATTCTCCTTCGAAGCACGCGCTGCCAGCCACCGTTTATTTTCACTTCAGCCCACCAGATGAGCGGTCAGCCAGAGGAGTACACTGCATTTGCAGCCGCGCAGATGCTAGGCCCTACCTGAGTTCTGCTTCTATTTCCAATCTTAATATTTCTACATTTCTGATTTTTTATTTGATCTCACATCTGAACTACTGCAATTCCCTGCTGGCAGGTTTACTGGCCTGTGCCATCAAGCCACTGCAACTGGTGCAGAATGCTGCCGCACGTCTAGTCGTCAACCAACCCAAGTTCACGCATGTCACCCCACTACTCATCTTTCTGCACTGGCTCCCTATCGCAGCACGCCTCAAATTTAAATCACTGGTGCTGGCTTACCAAGCCGCCAGAGGAACTGCTCCCTCCTACGTCCAGACACTCATCACACCCTACACCCCAGCCAGACCCCTCCACTCTGCCTCCTCTGGAAAACTGACTGTCCCATTCCTCCAGGCCCTAGGCACCCACTCCTCACAGTCTCGCCTCTTCTCTGTCCTGACCCCTCAGTGGTGGAACAATCTTCCGCACTCAGTCAGGACCGCAGAATCACTGGCCATCGTCTGCAAGTGACTCAAAACCCACCTCTCCAGACTCCACTACCACTGAATCTGTACATTTAACTCATTGTCATCACCACTGCTTACATGTTTAATACTGCATTTCGTAATATGTATCTATGCTTAATACTGTCTCTACAAATGAATACATCTACTAATCTTTTCTTTCCCTGTGTTACAGGTACGGTATGCAGCTGCCAACAATGTCTATTGCTGTATTACTGCACTGATCTCTTGAGCGAACAATGATTGATCATACCATGTATTAATGAACATATTGTCGCTCTGGATAAGACCGTCTGCTAAATGCTTAAAATGTAAAAATGATTATTGAATCCACCCACACACACCTCAAATCACCTGAACCCTTTTTAAGGTTAAGAAAACAAATGATAAGGGACAAATGCACAGCCAAAATATGACTGAAAGTTTGCAGTGAGGAATGCACCCACCCACACAACCATTGTATGAAGTCAATGTGAACTGTACACAAACCTAATCCTGCATGTGTGTGGGAAGACATTTGCTCTGCCTCACTCCCACATGTGCACTGCTCATTGTTCACTCTGCGGACCAGCAGATGGGAGCAACGTGCCTTTGCCTTCGGAAGAACGTGGAGGCCCGGCTCAAACAAATGCAGGCTTTCAAAATGGCGCACTTTGCCAGTGAGCAATTTGTATAAAATGCAACAAGAACATTTAGGAAGACACTGTTTGAGATGTGCAGCTGTCTGGCTAATTTTACTTGCAAAGGCTTTTTAAGCAGTGACACTTTGCATCCACGGTGACACTCATTCAACTAGCTTACCATCTGACCATGTACAGCTAGTCATTACAGAAAACCTGATTCGCCTCACGGAACTTTCATTTTGGATTGCAATAGAAGACTAATTAAAATGTGCTGCAATCTGCTTCCTTCATAGCCATGTTCAAAGAGATAAACCTAAATGTGGGGAATTTAAAAAATCACTTTAATGCAACCCTGGCTCCTGTAGTGCCATATGAATCCAGCACACCAATTGTAAACAATAATTCAGCTTATATCCTGTTAACTGGGCTGCACAATATTAAGGATAAGTTAGGATATTAAGGATACTAATTACAATAGTGCATTATTACATAAAGCTTAGCCAGAAACACAAGCTCTTCCAGTGAGCTAGAAAGGTTCCATGCGGTGTGCAGGCAGGCTGCCAGACCTGACAGGGGCGCCGAACGCGCACGGCAAGTGAGCTGCGTTGTTCCAGCTTTAATCGTGCTGTTTATTTATACCTGCGGACCTATTCATCCCCCGACGGTAGCGCACCGGCTCTGTTAAAGGACCGAGGGACAGGGGAATGATTGAGAGTGTTGCCGTGGCATCCCAGTCTCTCCCGGGATGCAGAGTGTTCTGAACATCGGTGGGGGGGGGCTCATCAACTAGGTGTGTGTGTGTGTGTGTGTGTGTGTGAGTGAGAGAATGCATGTGTGTGTGTGCGTGAGTGAAAGAGTGTGTGTGTGTGTCTGTGCACAAGTGTGTGAGTGAGAGAGTGTGTGTGTGTGTGTGACGTGCACGCGAGAGTGTGTGTGTGTGTGTGTGTGTGTGTGTGTGTGTGTGTGTGTGTGTGTGTGTGTGTGTGTAAAGGGTTCCTCTGACACTCTTTCGCCTGCCAGCGAAGCAGGGGCGAGGCCGTGGCAGGGAAGGGGGCGGGGGGAGGGGTCGGGGTGGGATCCGGTGGCCATATGGGAGCTATTTATTACACTTTCCACTCTCACTCCCCTGACACTACAGAACCTCAGACATTCAGCGCAGCAGCAGGGTGATATAGCACCGTCCAGTTTAAACGGCCAGACAGACGCACATCATTTAAAACCCTGCTGCAAGGGTACATGAAAGACCGGACAAGTAGATCCAGGCAAACATGGTGCAATGGTGCACATTCCGGTACACATGGATAAAGAAACGCGGTGAAAACAAGCAGCGCTGAACCGACGTACACACTACAGTACGCATCGGAAGACATTCGGCATGCTCTGCCGATTCAAGTCAATTTATAGATGTGCATAAAGGTGCATAAAGGTGTTCATAAGCGAGAATACAACTTTCTAAGTAAAGAAAAGCCAGCACACACGGCCAGAAGTTCCAGTCACCAGTGGACACTGCTTACTCTGGACAATAATATGTGAAAATTCGATAAAATCTTAAGAGTGCAGTGCAGGCTTTTCTTTACCTTCTATGTGCACAGTACACCTCAGTCCATAGCATAGTACACTACGCTCAATACAGCGCCGTACAGAACAGTCCACATTAGTCCAGGGTAGGCATGTTGATACGTGATATGTTGAGGCAAATCTAAGTGACAAGAAATGGCTGTTCATGAGATTTCAACAGGCATTTCCTAAGCCACCTTCAGAGATGGCACACAAGCCACCGACTGATGGTCTACTTGTCAAGGCAAATTTCCCGCCAACGTTGCGCGCGCAACACTATCGTTGGGTAAAGAGCAAAGGCTCTATGTTTCCATTTAAAATGTTGAGTGTAACTGTAAGCACAGCTAGGTACCAGGACCATGCCGGCTCCCTAATATCAGAACTACTCACTGTTATGACTACAGTAGATTTGCATGCTGTGTAGCAAGGATACAATAGTTGAACTTTTTTATTTTATTTGTATTTTTTTTTACAAAAATGGCATCTCCAGCCATTTTTTCCACTTAGCTGAGTGAATAGTTGCAGGCCACTGATAAGGCACATGTGGCAATTCTGCAACAAAAAGTCTCATATTATATAATCTATCGCCGTTTCCCAAACACTGCCCTCCTACCGGTTAAGAGTTGCGTGCTGTGTAATCTGAGCACCACTAAACGCAAAAGCAAACGATAAAAATCCCCCAATGTTTTTAGATGGATAGACAGGGTACCACTAAAATACCAGTTGGATTAAGTCATGCAGGCTAATTAATGCAAGCACTAAACAAACATGGCAGGGATTCATCCGCTTTTAAGACAACAACAAAAAATCCTCAGCTAAAAGTTGCATGTAAGAGCATGTTATAAATGTAACCTCAATGTAACTTTTGGCTGAGAGACTGATTCTTAAGAGCGACTTTTAGATTACCTTTACGACATTGAGAGGTGCCGTACAAGTGTACTTGAGGGTTTGTCAAGAGTCGTTTGAGAATAAACGCATTGCTTTCTCGGAACTCAATAACACTAAGAAAAATAATAAGAAAAAAACTTCATACAACGATTGCTGCTCAACATATTTTACATTAGCCTATGAAAAAATTGATACGTTAGCAATGTGTAAAATAGAAAAGTAGCCTAAAATGTTCATAAGGAAACGCATTGAGAATATGGGAAAATTATTAAACAGACATTTTGCAATTTTTAATTTTTTACAATTAATTTAGCATCATGCAGTAACAATAGAATGTCTCTTCATTCACAAAAGGTGCTAGCCCACCCTCTCTGACTTGGTGGCATAGCTACTCTGGCTCTGTGTTGTATGAAAGGTGCTATAAACTATACCATTTTTTTAAATTGTATTTTATTTTATTAACTCTACATTGTCTAATGACAATAACGCAGTCCTTCTTTCTGAAAAGATGCGCCCCACTGTTTCTTCCTTGCTAAGCGGCCATGACAGCTACTCTTAAAAGATTAAGAGACCTTGTGAGGTTTCTGAAATACGTGCCACGTCAAGAGTACTTTTAAGGATGAAGAACATTTACACATGGCTCTAATTCTTAATTCTAGGAATCGGAGCACATTTCCCCAATTCTTAGAATTTTCCCATGCTTAGGAGTACATTTTCACTCTGAGTGGCTTTATACATACAGCAACACAGGTTTATTTTAGTAATGTGAGACTTGACGGATTTGACAAATCCACTAAATCTGGTACAATACCGTAAACATCTGAGACAGCTACGACTGATAAAAACCCCTTCCACAAGTGGTAAAAAAAAAAAAAACACACGTCACAGTGTGTCAAATAAGCTAATAGGCTAACGTTGTATGCTACCGAATAGAAAGAGCGTGCCACTCAGGACCAATCCTGCTCCGACGTTTCTGAATCGCGACACAATGATTGGTCTAGGATCCAGATTGTCTGGAGAGTGTAATATATAATAATAATATATGCCATTTAGCAGTTGCTTTTATCCAAAGCGACTTAACAGTAGTGAATGCATACATTTTTCAGTATATGTGGTCTCAGTGGGAATTGAACTCACAACCTAAGCGTTGTCAGCGCCGTGCTCTACCTACTGAGCCACGCAGAACCACAAAAAAAGAGCCACGGAGTGAGAGTACCAAATAAGGAGAGCTAACCTCCCGGCCGATAAGCGACGTTGTGAGAAGGTTTCGCAGGCCGGCTGCATGTGCGCTGAGTCACGGCACTGCGGCAGGCGTCCACGCCTCCTCCACCCCTGACTCGCTTCCTCTATGGCTCGGATCAGCACAGCGCAACCTAACGGAGACCTGCTCTGGACAAAGTTTGTGGAAGGTCAACATTCTGTTCCTTACACCTAGCCCTGGCTAACCACACACACACTCCCTCAGACAACTCTCGCACGCACGCACGCACGCACGCACACAGTACTTCTGCTGTCCCCCTGCCTCTCTCCCTGGGGCACTGGGTAAAGTTCATGGGGGCAGAGCGTTCCCCTGATCGTGAGGGCAGGAGGGGGAGAGAGGGAGGGGCAGGCCCTAGAGCCGTGCCAGCATAGAGGCACCCTGCTCTTCTTCCTCTCTGCTCCCTCATCTCTCTCCTTCCTCACAGTGTTAAACTGAAACAGGTATGTGTTGCACAATTGCACACTGGGGCAGTACACTGGGACAGTACACTGGCTACAATGCCATTTTCTGACAATGGAACTGCATGTAATATGCAGTTACTGGCTGAGGACAGAGAAGCTGCTGGTATGGCACTGTGATGGGACTCAGCTGACGTGTGAGGGCGTTTTAACTGCTTTGCAGAGCTTTGCACAGGAAGTAAGATGTGACTAAAGAGCTTTAAAACCATAACAACATAGAAAGAAGCCATTTTGTCCAGGCTCTCCCAGGGTTTCGATGACTCGATAATATAAACGTACAGCAACATCACCTCAGGATTAGTTAAATGAAATAACAGTTGCTGTTGCCATTCTCAACTTGTGACAGAAAGGCCGGGCCGACAACCTCTAGCCATCGCAGTGGACGACTTGGAGAGGCCTAGAACGTCATCTGTATTTCGGCAAGGTCTACGCTCTAGGGAGAAGGCTGTAATTCTCAAATTAAATCTTTTATTTTGAAGTTTAGGTCTGATATTCTATCCTGAGAACTGGACACAAACATTAAAACAGTACAGAAGAACAGACGGAAACCAGGGTGCAGGCACAGACAGATAGACGCGCGCGCATGCACACACACACACACGCGTGCATAAATAAATGCACGCACACGTGCGCTGACACACACACATGCACGTGTGTGCAGACACGCACGCATACAGACATTTCTTGTGTCTCTTCTGCCCAGATAGCATCACTACGTTTTAACCGCAGCTCTCTGACATTCCTGTCACTGCACGTAGCGCAGTGAGAAAATGAATGAAAAGGAGGAAGGGACTCACGGGAGGGGTGTGTCTTACCCACTGAGAGACAAACTAATTACAAGCCGGGGAAAAGGACTGTTCGCGCCTGAGACATGGACACCTACGGTTTCTCTTCTCTTCTCTTCTCTTCTCTCTGTCCTTCCTTCCATTTTGCTCGTTTGCTCCCTCTTTCTTCCCCATTCTCCCTCCCTTCTCCCTTTCCCTTCTCTTTTTCTCCCTCCCTCTCTCTGTCAAACACACGGAGGTGCCCAAAACCGTACAAGCCCTCTCACAGCTTGGCTCTCCGTCCGCTCTCTCAGTCGGGGATATTTTGGCTGCCACTCTCGTCTTAGGGAAGATTCCCCCACAACAGCCGCCAGAGGTTTCTCCTTCAGGCCCTGCTTCTGAGCGACGCCCGGGAGAGGCGTGGGGCCTAACCAGACCGCCTGCTCAACCTTTACAAACAAAACCCAAAAGCTCAACTACACAACTACCTCGCCGTCCCCGTTTACACGTGCAAACAAGCAAACGCACCGCAATGGCAACCGTAACCGTGCACAGCTGGACAACAACATGCATGAATCATGCCAGGCTGTGTGGATGAACTGGTAGGTCTATAATGGAGGAAGTTCAAGCAGTGTCCGATTTTCTTCTTTTTTTTACTCAATGTAAAAGAACCGAATAAGCAGATCTGAAAAGTTAAACTGCAAGGAATGCCACATTGCAAAACACTTCCTGTTAAAATAACAGTAAATTACTGGCACTAGAGCCTCCAAGGTACTGTCATTTCTCCACTTATGGCTGCATTCGTATCCCACAGTAATGCAATCGCAACAGTCCACTGATGCAGTTCATTGCACCTTAATGCATCTTACTAGAAAGTGCAGCCTCGGTATCTTAGTACCGGGCCTCCCGTGTGGACTAGTGGTTTCAACGTCCGACGCTGGTCACGGTGAACGGGGTTCGATTCGCCGGTCGCGCCAGAGTCGGCTCTGCCCGGTGGTGCCACCGGGGGCGGCAACTGGCTGTCCGCCCCAGGGAGGGGGGAGGGAAGCCGACATGACGTTCGCTGCGCACAGGAGTGGTCGGAGTTACGGTCGACAGCATGACGAGTGCCGTCTGGGAGGAGACGATACTTCCCCTTTGTCACTACCGGTCACAGGGCTACGGCAACAAACTACCGAGGGAGGGATTGACCTAAAAATAGCGGGTGTAACTGGCTACCAAATTGGGAGAAATAAAATCAGAAAAACACTTTTTTTAAAAGAAAACTAAAAGTACCTTACGACTGTCCTGTTGAACGACATACTGCTGCCATTTATAGAGAATCATGTTACATTGCGCATTCGCTGCGCGACATGTTGTTTCACTTTGTGTTATTGTGACATTGTGGCATGTGGATTGGAGCAGGCATTGCTGTCCACAGGGGTACAGACACACACAGGGTGGTGCAGATCGCTGAGGGTGCAGAACACACAACTCCACTACCCCAAAATGAACAAACAATGAAGTCACCAGAACAATAATCCCGCAAACACAGAAAAGAGCGGTGCGGACATGCAACTGCTCGCGGGAGTCAATCAAGTCCTCGAGGAACAGGGCAGTACTTCATCCGTTCAATATAGGCCATCAAAATACACGGGGTAGGCCTCAAATTTAGAGCGGTAAAGCACCCTTGGGATTTATTTGCTGTAAGTCAATAAAGGGGGCCTAGAGATTAACCTTTTCTGGCATTACAATAATAGTATCAAATACCTTTTAACGAAAGGAACATTCGCACTTACATATAAAAATGTCTGCATAATAGCTTCATATAAAACAAAGATGTCATGCACCTTACGGCCAGCCAGGTGGCTCTGCACAAAGAATGGACAGCACTATCAGTCGGCCAGCGGTAGAACAAAAACCATAACTACAGTCGAAAAAAGCACTGTAACCTTTCGCTCATTGGATAGTAGGACTGGCGCGTGTGCTTAAATAATAAACTTACAGCAATCGTGTACAGTTTAACAAAAAAACAGTACTGGCCTGAATTTCACCTTAGAGGGATGGATGTGGGAACTATAAACAAGCTAAAACTCAGTAACTCCCCACACACACACACACACACACACACACACACACACACACACACACACACACACACACACACACACACACACACACACACACACACACACACACACACACACACACACACACACACACACACACACACACACACACACATGCATGCTTGAATGGTTGTGTCCTGTTCTTCAGCATCTAGGCCTAATAAGTGACTAACTCATCTACAGATGAAGGGGGACACCTAACACCAAACTGCTGTTAAACAAAAACAATGGCAATAAATCATTAAACGCTTATACCTGGGCACCTCTCAGAAGTCACATATTTGAAACATGGAAGGTGAGACAGCGGGTGATAGCCAATCAGAGGACAGGTTATTGGTAAATAATCCTGTTACTGCCATTCATCAAGGTGCTCTGGCTTAGGTGATAGGAAATTGGTATCAGGGCCCAGAACAACATAATAATGCAGGTGATTTCTTACAGAAAAAGACAGATATGACTCTTCAGAAATGGAGCATGCACGTAAAAACACCAGAAGAGTTTTTACCACATTGTTTCAATGTGACACAAGGTTATTCATTGCTTTAAGCACAAAGGCATGCACAGTGGCATTGAATGTCTATAAATCATGTATACACTGCAGAACACTTTGATATTCAAGGTGCAGGCTACCGGTGAATATCTTGCAGTTCAACTTTAACATAAGACAAGTGTCCTGGAAAACCATGATGACCCACACAGATGTGGCTTTGGGAGAGCAGGGAAGTTTGAAAATTCTATATGACGATTAACTTACAAAATAAATAAAAGAATTTGAAGGGGGAAAAAATGACTCTGCTACAGGCCTGTCTAAGACAGGATGTCAGTATCAGAGTGATTACACTGAAGGTGATCAATCTCTGTGCCATTATGACCAAAAACTTTTTTTTTTTTTTTTTTTTTTATCATAAAGTGTGGGTTATCGTGGCTTCCCCCTGTGCATAGAAGCTTATGTGTGCTGATCAGCGTGTGTTCTGCAGTGGTGTCCGGTGTCTCGGGCATATTTACCCGTTCGGAGGAACAGGGCTAAAACAGGTTGAGGGTTTTCGATCAGGGGCGAGGGCGACCACGTACCATGAGTGTCAGCACCAACTGCTCACACTGCAGGGAAACGACAGAGATTAGGTTCATTACATATCCACTGACACAGCACAACAGCATCAGCAACAGCATGGCTCCCCCCGCCCCCGCGTTTATCGTGTGCCGTTTCCTATCAGATCCGCCTCGGGCGCAGGTCGCCGAAGCTGACGGGGCAGGACTTTGGCTCCGCTGGCCTCGTTAAGTTGTAAACTGACTCGGATGCTTCCCACCTCCTTAGCACACATCCCCGCTTCAAAAGGGGCCGCCGAGTTGCATAGCTAATACGCGCCCTCGCTCTGTCTGATTGGTAAACGGAGAATTCCTTTGTTCCCATTGGCTCGAAGGCAACAATGGTACAATGACCTAAAAAGTCGACAGAATTGGAACAGGGCCATAGTCAATAGCCTGATTCAGTGAAATAACTGTTGATGATTAGCTGACACCCCCCCACCATCAACACACTTAACATGTAATTATAAGTCTCTATTCGGCCTTTGGTTCCCCTTTGTATCGACTGCTTTGTACTGTCCTGTATTTCTTACAGTTTACAGTAAACCAGGCACCCAGGCCACTGCAGGTGAATTTCAGTTCAAACTAACATACTGATGGAAAAATCTAAAGGGACTGCACAAGAAATGTTGTATAACACTGCAAGGACACGAGAATGATTAACAGATGCGCTACGTTTGCACTAGCAGACAAAGATTACGAAATGAATGATACAAATTTGGAGGAGGGGGCAGGGGGAGCGAGAGCACCGTCTCCGTATTTGGAGACGCGAGGAGCGGGCCAGATCGATTGAGTAAATAAGAAGCGAGTGCCACATCCCGCCTGCACAGGCGGCGTGTCGGGACAGGCCGGGAAATTATCCGCCTTGGAGAGGGGGGAGCGAGCGAGGAGAGCAGAGAACGAGCGAAGACAGTGCGAGTGTCACAAAGGCTTAAACAGCAGTTAAAAAAAAGAAAAATTAAGAGGCCTGAAAAACAGGAAGAGCGGAAGAGACAAAAAGAGACGGCAAACGATGGGAGAGAATAGGAGAGAGTCTGAAATAAAGACTGGCCGGCACAAAGAGAAGTATTATAGAATCACTGACAGTGATAGAGGTTTTGAGAAGACAGAGAGAGAGAGCAAGAATGTGAGAGGGATGGAGAGAGGGGGGGAGGAGAAAGAGACAGAAAGGGCTAGAGACCAAGAGAGAGAGGGGGCAGGACTGAGATTATCAGATTAAAGAGCTGTAAGGCTGCCCAATGAAGTGTCAGGAAGGTGGTAAAATGGGCCAGGTTGGGGCTGGGATGAGGAGACGTGTCCGGTACAAACCCTCTTTATCCAACGCACCATACAAGCATCACTGTGTTCTCCTCATGTTAGGTCTGGCGACGCTCCCTAAACTATCCACACCTCGCACAGCACTGCAAACAACCCAAACACTTAAGGCTACAATCTCAACTGAATAATGAAACAAAACTATTCCTTTCTCACATCGATGCAGCACTCATGGGAAGTCACTGGGATTGAATCATTTAGCATGTGGATCAAACTAGCAAATGTAATGCATGTAACAATTACACTAAATCTATTGTGTTGACATACATTTTTAGTTAAACGATAATTCATATGTTGAAAATTTGCACAGGGCCTGGGGGAAACTTGTAAAAACCTTCCAAGTGAGGCCAAGGACGGTGACTAAGAGGTCATAGGTCACTGTTGATGCGCTGATATGATCACCAACAGGACCGCTATTCAGATTTCAGCTTTCAGGCCATTCATTAACTGTGTAAGCACTAATATAGCATGAGTATTAAACTGTATAGTGGGTGGGTATAAATGGGCCTGTTAACGTGTGTGCGCATGTGTGTGTGTGTGTGTGTGTGTGTGTGTGTGTGTGTATATGTGCGCGTACAAGTGGTGTGTGCGCATGCAAGCGCATGGTGTGTGTGCGCGCGTGAATGTCGTATGCATGTGTGTGTGTATACATAAAAAAATGCTGGGATGCTGTTGCTCCTGGTCTGGTTGACAGGCACAGACAAGTGCAAAGGCCCGGGTTTGGGAATAGTTGGCATGGGGAGATGGTTTTTTTTGGCACCCTCTGTTCCCATTAGCCCACAATATCAGTTTCAACAGTGAAAAGGTTCAAATGTAAGGGGTGGGCTGGGGGGAGGAGGGGTGGAGGTTGAGTGATGCAAAAGCAGAGAAACGGGGGGGAATTAACAGCCCTATAGTATGCAGAGCGCGGAGTGAAGTGGAGGGAGAATCCAGGTGAACCTGTTCCGCAAGTCCATCCTTCGCTCCGTTCTGAGGAAGCCCTGTGCTTCCCCTCCCGTCCTAAGGCTTCAGCTGTCACGGTCTTGTGTTCCTGCTCCCCTGCATGCCGCCTAACACCAAGGACAAAAGGTCGTGGTGTGTGCGTGGGGGGGCATGACCTTTCCAGAGAGGTATCTGGGCCCTTATCAAGACGACCTCATACTCAACTCACAGCACGATGGAGGCAACAACACACTCCACGGGTGCTTACTTGGGATAGTTCTCGTGAACGCACAACATGCATATATTTGGTTCACAGGCTGGACTCCACATGGAAAGCACAAAATAGGCCTATGTGGATGTGCCAGACCGGTTCGCATTTGCCTGGTGCTTGTCCTCCAAAACAATATCTTCATATATTTGAATAGCCTTTTTTTCTCTCTCTTTCTGCAGCTCAAATGACAGCAAAGCAGAAATTGTTGGGATCTAATTAGTTATCTGAGAGACCGTGCCTGGCACTTGGGCCTGTGACTGCATGCGAATGTTCTCATTTGCCCCTTGGTTTGTCTTCCCTCGGCTGGGTGCAAGTGGTGACCTCGTGCGGTTCAGGGCAGCAGTCCGTTTGGCCTTATTTTCACACCCTATTTTACCAGAGCAGGGCAGGGGGAAGATTTGTGCCACTTCCTTAGTCACCGGGCAACAAGTAAACACAAGAAAAGCCCAAAACCTGTAGGGTAGGGGTTCCATGGAAGGAGATAAATAATATGACAATTAATGCGTGAATGATAACATAAACTATAATCTGCCTTTGTCCGAGAAAGGAAAGGGGCCTAATCCAAGTCCAGACTTATAATTGCCTATATTTTGGAAAAACATGGCCCTTCAAGGGTTAACGAACAAGCAGGCGGACAGAGCAGGGGGCCTAGACAACGCAGGACTCAGCTGCCACTGTGCACAGGTGCCTGTGACAGGACGCTTTAGCTTGTTAGCCACTCTAGCCCCCCTCAGACGGCAGGTCTTTTGTTTTGGCCAAAATAGCCTATGTTGGCTTGCCTCAGCATTATGGTGGGTCAGGGAGGAAAAACGGACTCCTGCTCAGACAGAAAGACAGATATGGGGTGGGGGGCTGGTCACAGTCCATCTCCAGCTGAACCTTTTCTCTGGGCAAGCACTGGCCATCCATTATCCTCTGCTGTTCAGAGGCCTACATACATGTATGATTGTCGGTCTCATATTCTGGCTCATCACCACTACACTAATATGTGTAAAAAGTTAAAAAAAGTCCTGAAAACAGAACATTTGAGTGCCATGCACCTTTCACAGCAGGCTACATGAATTGTTTCTCTCTCTCTCTCACACACACACACACACACACACACATACATACACACATACACACACACACACACACACACACACACATAGACACACACACACACCACACACACACACACACACACACACACACACACACACACACACACACACACACACACACACACATCACTCACTCAGGCACACTCACAGACACCTTCTCACAGACACACACACAGACACACACACAGACACACACACACATATATATATATGGTCGGTTGCTGTGGTGTAAGTTACAGAAAGTGAGAGTGCAGATGTAGATTGTGTGCTGACAGATCCCAGTGACACTGACAGCTGCTGGCTCTTGAGAGAAAACACACAGTAGTTTTTTCTCCTGGATCCACCCCGCATTTAAGAAACAGGAACACTCCTACATTTTCAAAAGCTACACTTACTGCCAATTCGCCAACGTCTGTGTGAGCGGCACTACGTAAAACTGACAATGGCATCTCATAGTCTTTAACTCCACAAGATTTTTTAAAATCATAATACAGCGTGCCCATAAGATGGCGACTCAAATTACTAATCACTTACTATGTCAAAGTAGGCTGGTATCACTTTCAATTACGCAAAAATGAGGCCTCACTTAAAATGTAGTTATACAGAACTTGTATTTGGACCAGAGCCAATAAAAGGTTTGTTGTGTGAACTAGCATTCTGCCCCTAAAAAACTATTTTCTGCGAGTTGCAAGTGGTATTCAAAAGTATTTCCCAATGTTGGAAGGTCTGTAACACGCATATTCAAATACCATTCAAACAAATAAACATGTTTTCTCCGAATATCGAACAGGAATTTTTTATTAAAGTGACAGCCTTACTATCCATCCATCTTTGTTCCTCCATCCGTCTGCTCTCTCTCTCTCTCTACGCCCCCCTTGTCACCCAGCCCTGCCGCCTTTCGGTTAGGGTTCTTCCTTTCTCTCTCACCAACCCCCTTCTCTCTCCCTCCCTCTGTTTTTATGGCTCTGCAGACGCAGCAGGTCTGAGCTGCTCTCTGACAGTTGTCTCTCTGCACAACAAATGGCACATTCATTCCACGGTGGTGTCAGCTCCACTCTGTGAATTCTAGGGCAGGCGGGCCTCTGACCTGCAGGAGGAGCAACAGTGACGGTCACACAGGCCAGCGTCGCTCCTGTGAGCAATCGGCTTTCTACACTTTTATACACACCTCTTTAAAATGTTACAGAAAACTAGGGTTTAATTCCTCCTGTACCCACTGAGAATAAAATCCTAAGAACAAGTGGAGAGGTGGGGTGGGGCAGTGCAGTGGTGTTAGGAGACTGCCCTGTAACCAGGCCTAAACAAGGCCTAAAGATTACCGGCCCCGTAAAGCATAGGTCTTTACTCTATTACACTCTGTAAAGCTATACTATACTCTGTAAAGCTATCTACAATCATACAGGTAACTGCAGTTGAGTATGGTGTGGGTTGCATTTTCCTGGTATGGTTTTGTCCACTCAAGCCCTCATAGGGTAAGGTAAATTCCAATAAATACAAGCCCATCACTGCCAGTGATCACCTTCATTCTATGTTGAAGCATTTCTATACTGATGGGAGTGGTCTCTTCCAGGATGACAATGCCCCATCGACAGGGCAGGAGTGGTCACTGAATGATACGTCTTGTCAATCCATCCACATAGCGTTGTTGGTACTTTCGCGTTTATGTCAATTTCCCTGTGGGCTGTGAGCGCCCAAATGGCAAATGTAATGTGAGTCAATTGTAAAATAAATTACAAACACAGTCTACACACCAAAATAACTCTAACTTCTAACATCTTTTCTGGCCACAAATTGACATCATAAGAATTAAATAAAGATAAATATTGACTTGGTCTGTATTTTTTTCTGGAATGCTCATGAAGTAGCAAGTGTTGTTGACAGCAATCAAGGAGCAAAAACAATTTTC
Organism: Aldrovandia affinis; assembly: GCA_029706075.1. Classification (NCBI taxonomy): domain Eukaryota; kingdom Metazoa; phylum Chordata; class Actinopteri; order Notacanthiformes; family Halosauridae; genus Aldrovandia; species Aldrovandia affinis. Next base: position 7,822,484 of record JAINUG010000001.1, on the reverse strand, counting down.
CACCTACAATTCAGCGCCAAACCCACTAACTACTATTATGTTTACCTAGCTATCTAACTAGCTAAGTTTATGTAATAAATATGAACTGCGAATCGATTAAAAATAGCTATCATAGAACGAGTTTGCTAGCGCTGTTAGAAAAATTAGAAACAGCATAGCGAGCGTTAGCTAGCAACATATCTTCTTATGATTCGTGTATTTTCATGATTAGGTAAAGAGGCTAACTTCACTATTATAGCAACTTTGTATCATTCAGTTTTTAATGACTAGCTAGCTAAGTTAGATTGCAATGCAGATAGTAACATTACAACAGGCTATATTACAAAAGATTATAAATAGTGTTACTTACTTGTTCAAGAGCTGGCCATCCTGAACATCTGGTTTAATGTGAGATAGCCTTTTCTAATTTATATTAGAACCCGTCCTTTCACGTCCCAGCTAGCTGAGCCAAACAACACGAATTACAGAATTACAGCTTGTCTGTGTGATCTTGGTGTGTAGATTGTCTTTGTAAGTTATTTAACATTTGACGCTCACGGCTCACAGGGAAACGGACATAAATGCAAAAGTATCAACAGCGTCATGTGGATGGATCAACATATATAGTACGTAGTACATCATGAAAATATCGATTTTGGTCATAGTGCTCCTTTAAAGAAAATAGACAGATGATCTACCACTGTACATCAGTGCCAGTGTTACTACTGTCTGGGTGGGGCGGCCTCTTTCACAAAGCAAAGCCTGAACCCTTTCAGCACCTGAGCTACAGCAGAATGACAGAGTGCCTGTAGGCCTGCTCAGCCCCACAAAACATGCAAGCTGTCACACGCTAGCCTAGCAGTACCTGTTCTCAAATACACACACACACACACACACACACTGCAAACTGTTACTTAGTGGTAAGTAACAAACTACAAACAACACTTTATACAAATAATATACAATACTACATTTCTACTTTTACTTTGTTGCCTATTACTATAACATCAAATCCAATTGTAACCTCATGAACAAAATTCAGATTCAATATTTAGATTCTAGCAATAATGTTAGCGGCATCCAATGTCTAATGGCAGACAAAAACGTATTTGGATTTATTTAGGCATTGGTTGGTGTTTTGGCTTCCGTGTTGGAAGAGATAGAGAGGCTGAAAAAAAGTATCTCATGCTGCCAGTGGTTGCCTTTTTGGTTGTCCAGCCATTGACGTTTTTTAAAAGTAACTGAAAATGAATGCTAAATATTGTCTGAACCAATGGTATTAAGAGTGTTGGTTGATTTAAATACTTATTGCCAACTGTTGATGGTTAAAATTGAATTTGGTTGTTGGAGGAAGGGGAACTGTAGCATGGAGATGTAGAGGGAGCGGGAGGGAGGGAGGGAGGGAGGGAGGGAACATTGAAAGAGGGGCAAAACAAAGGAGAGGGGGAAAACAGGTGAGACAGGCTGGAGGGGATTTGTACAGGGAGAGGTGGGGGAGGAGAGAGAAAAGAAGGTGGGTGGGATGGTGAGAGAGCTGTGCCAGAATCAGGTTCAGAGGAGCGCTGATGAAGACGGAAACAAAGTCAATGGGGAGAGAAGAAGGAAAGAAGATCACCCTGCAGTTTTAGATAACAGCAATGATTGAAACTGATTGGGATCGCATGAGAATTTTCTTTCTGCAATGCAACTTTACACTATTTTCAAGACAGTGTGGAAAATGCAAATTTTTTGGCATTCATTTTAAAGGGACACTACTCTGCACTGTTTAAGTTTCTTATTATGGTCACTTAAGTATGTACGACTGTACTTTGTTTATTTTCTTGAGTAGCTTACATTCTGTCTAAAGTGTACTGCTACTTGTGAAGCATTGTGAACGCGTTTGAATGAAGCACTACTTGCACTACAGTGTACTACGGTGCTTAATTCACATTTAAAACAAACATAGTTAGCCTACTGACTGCATAAGTCATTTGTTAATTAGCCCAGTTACAATTGTTTGATGGTGTATTTTCACGGTCTGAGTGGTGGAATTAACTCTCAGCATTAGAGATGTCCCAGATTTACACTTCCAGCAGGGGCTTGCCTGTCAATCACCATTTCATCACATCAGCTTGAGAGATGAACAGGATATTTTTTCGGAGTGTTGCATTAAAGGGGCCTCTAGGCCTTTTTACAAGACATAATAACACAACCCTTTGTGCTACTATGGAGAACAGAACACACCCTCACCAGAGCTAGCAGCGAGGCTTTGTCTCCAACTCACACACAAACACACAGCATGCAACGACCACACACCATTTGCGGTTGTCGAAACCTTTTGCCACAGTGGAGCATACAATTCCGTATTTTTCAAAACAATGAAAATGATTATTTTTTTTAAAAGAGGGAAAAAAAGCCCACAGCTAAATGGCTCATTCTGCTGCATCTCCAGCATAATATTATTGTACTCAAGATGATTCTGCCCTTTTTCGAACCCCTCATACACGCACAGTCACACACAGACACACACACACACACAAACCTTGGCTCAGGCTGTGATACTACTAAAGCTCCAAAGTGACGATGCAGGCCAAAGTACAAGGCCACACATCAGCCAACTGTTGCCGTGGTAGCTCTCACACACCCGCCGGTAAGATCCCGCCCCCGTACAGCCCCGCTTGCTCGGCCCGGGCCAATCGGGAGGAGGCTGCCAGCTGTTGTGGCAGAGCGGCGAAGGACGCGCGTGTGAGTGACAGCAGGGGCCAGGCCTTGCAGCCGGCGTTATCCATCACTCTGCTACACTGGAACAACTCCCCCAGCATCACGTCGCATATCACCCGCCCCCCCCCCCTCCCCGTGTGTGCTACAAAATAAGAGTGACATTGTCTTTCTGCAGCACCCAGCATCGCTGCGCGGCCGCTGTACGAGGCCTGCCGCTGGAGGATATGTTCCTACAAGGGAGCGATTCATCGGGAGTATGGGCGGAGCGGTTGGTCAGGACTTTTTAGGTGAGAAGTTTTGAAGCAGACATTAAAAGAAGTCGTTGGGCAAAAGGCAGAAGTGTTTAAACTCCAGCCAAAGAAGCACACAGAGGACATTATGTACACATAAATACATCTCGCGCATCGCTATAAACGTGCTCTTCCTTTGTATGGTACTGTACCGTTCTTCCATTCCTAGCAACTCTGGCGGGACATACAGCATCGTCTCATTTAGCGCACTTGGCCGACACTAAAGACAAAAATAAAAAGTGCAATCACTGCAAGTGGGCCTGTTTACGCGGCTTTAGAATATTTACTAAATGTAAACTAGTGTACTATGACATGCACTAGTGTACTAAAACATAGTGTACCATGAAACCTTTTCAGGAGTTCACCTTAAAATGATCTACCACACACAGACTTTGAGATATTTGGAGAAATAAAAAGTAAGTAGGCTACATAAAATCACAGGGAGTGTTTAATTGGACATATTGAGCTCATTAGCATCTCAATTTTCTGCAGGCTCTGTTTGCCAGCAAGGGATGCCCCTTTCAGTACAGTGGTCTTCTCTGGAAAATGGTTTGAAGCAGCCCAACCTCCTCACTTGCCCAACTGATGAGCCCCAGTGCTACAGCATGGACAGCATCCCTAGTCACCATCTTCAGGGAGTGAAATGCTGTTCTTAATGGTTGAAGAAGGGGTGGACTTTATCCATCCTGATAAAGTAGTTCATGTTTACTGCAACCCCAGGAACAAATCCAGGGGAGTCCGGGATCAACTTTTGCCTTGTTTCTGAGAGGCGTTTTATCTTCTGCAAGAGCTTGACTTGTCGCTGCAAACATTTCCCCACCTTCTCTTGTGGTCAAGCAATTCCCTTAATGCACTACGGAACTTATCGTAATTACGAAAACCTGAAACAACATGCAGTATCCGCCATTTCCTGTTCAGAGGGAGTCTAAGAGGCTCATGGCTTTGAGGGATAGCCCATTTCCTTAAGGAATGAAAAACGGGCATTACGGCAATTATTATAATTTTTTTACAGATTCCTAACCCTCCTGACATGCAAACTTGCAATCGTGAATAGCTTTGATGGCACACAATGCGCCATAATTATGGCATATTAGCACCGTTCATCTCAATGACAAAGATGAATAGACATGACACAATGCACTCTGGGTGAGTGTTGACGTACATTCTGACTCAGCCTCACAAATGCACAGCCCTTTTCACAGAAAGGCACAGCCCTTTTCACAGAAAGGCACAGCCCTTTTCACAGAAAGCCACGCAGGTGGGTGGAACTAGTGGAAGACCTCCAACCAATCCATAACTGATTTTCTCAAAAGACATAGGACAGTAAACCATGTGAACCCATCAGTTTCTAGAAGGCTTACAATTATCATCCAGGCTCAACTCCACCTGAGCTCTCAACGATTCAATTAGTACAGTAATGAAGCATGATTACCGTTAACACATTGGTCTCTAGGGCTTTGGGGTGTTTTGGGAGCGCTGCTTGGGGACACTGGGGGCATTATGCTACGCGCTGCAAACAGCTCTACTGCCGAGACGTTAATGAATGCGTTCAGGGGAAGACAAGTGGACGATGGGGGCGAGCAATGGCGCATGATTTTGGTGCCACTTGTGGCTTGAAAGGGGTGGATTGGTGCTCTGTTCACCCAAAACATCTGGACAGCTCTTTCGCCAGTGAAGAAAGGAATTGCACGGCCAGGCCAGCAGCAAAAAAGGCACTTACAGGTGTTTAAATGAGGCCATTTTCCCCTCAAAGGTGTATGGTCTACTCAACTAAATACACACAAATACACACACAGACCATACACACGTGCACGCATGCATGCAAACACACACTTTTTTGAGCACACACTCTCAATTATGGCTTCAGGTCCCCATCCTGCATCCATACCCCTGGTAGATTATCAGTCAGGAGCTGCAGAAAGGGTCAAAGTCACCTTTCTGCCCTTGTGCTCCTCGCCCATGCAGACACCGGTTCTTTTCTTCAACAGAGAAGAGGCCCCTGGGGACCAGGATCTCTTATGTATTCTCGGACAAGGTTCATGAGCTCCCCTTGCTCAATTTGGTTTGACCCCCAGAACAAGGTACCAAAGTTCACTGGGATGAGGAGGGGAGGCCTAACTAGGAAGTTAATGATAACAGTGCTATTGAGGATCAGTCGCACCTTCCGCTGGTCAGGGTGGAGGGAAGATTGACAATCTGTCTGTTGTATTCAGCTGCTCCAGTGTCACCACAAATGCATATTTGTGTTTGAATTTTCACAGACACGGAAACAAATGCATTCTGTCGTGTTCGTGGACAAGGAAACAAATGCATTGTTGCAAACAACCAAGACACTACAAAAAGGCTTTCCTGCTACATCATACACAGACGTTTGGATGCAAGCCGTGGAAATTGTGCTATTAGACGAAAACTGTCAAGAGTTTCAGTTTGAAGGATCTTTGGAAAAACTATAACCTAGAATGTTCCGCTTTGCATAAAACAGTAGCCAGCAGGAAAACCGACACAACGGGAAGAGTAGACACAAGAGACACGCCTCCACCCGTGCATTGTAAAAATATGGATAACCTGATGTCTTGAAACACGTCACTCAGAGCTTAATGTCTAAGACAAAGTGATGAGAATGTGAGATTGTATGGAGAAAGACCTAAAACAAGGCCTCACATAAAGGCTAATATTCCTCATGACATTTGGAAGCGTTCGTCTTTGTAGCCACAACCTGAGGAGTCCTACGGCTCGGCGTTGACGTCTGTCACTAGCAAGTGTGTCACCGTCACACATTTAATTAGTGTTCACGGATGCATTATACCCGTGAGATCCTCCGCAAGAGCAGGAAGAACATACACACAAAGCAGTTAAATAATGCAGGACAATCAGCGAAGATGTCACGTCATAGTTTGGATTCCGTACAGTCCTTCCCAATAAAATGAGCGGCCGTCTGCCACGCTTGAAGACAGCACAAATGTGATCACTAACTAGAGATGGAGAGAGAGGCGCTCGTGGCGTGTGTGTGACTCCGGGCTGGAAATGTGCTAATCCCTGCTAACAAAAGAGGCCTCTTCCTCTCCCGCGATGTGACTTAATGTCATTAGTCAAGCATCGCGTCGCGGCTCATCGATGGCCGCAGGCGTCCGGCTGGACTGCAGGGCAAGCCAGCGGCGGAGGCGACTCCGCTGCTTCAGCAGGGCCGGTGACCCGTTGTCCGAAAATGTAACCGTGTTACCGAGCAGGTCTGAGGGGCCTCAGCAACACTACATCAAAGGGAGCGTGACTCCTTGTTTCTACTTCGTGTGACACTCCACAATGAAAATGCCATCAGAGTAAAAGCTTTTCAATTTCCCACTTTTTATTGCAGATGGGATTTATGTGATATTTAAACTGTTGAAATACAACAGGACATCGTAACAACGCTTACCAAGCCTACATTCGGTGATAAATACGACCGAAACGTATCCAAGCGCTTAAAGCTTGACTACAGTACTTCATGTTAAAGTGAATTTGTGGCGAGCGTCAAGAGGAATGGTTTTACTGATAAGCTTCCGTTTGGGAAAGAATTGTCCATGTTTCCTTTTTTTTGTAGGCCCGGTGCCAGTGACAGCAGAGTGGAGCACAGCTTTCACTCTTATTTTAATCTGCTTCAGCATTGTGAGTATCTCATCCCATTTTAACTCACACATGTGACACAATGCGACTGAAGTTTTACAAAACTGCCTGTCTGGGGAGGAGGGGGCTCTTCTGTCTATATTTCCAATGTAATACAGTAAGTCCAATTTCCACATTTAATATTAAGATGGATTTTCCTTCTATTTTGTTGGCCCAATAAAATGGTTTTAAACAAAGCTATTTATGCACTTAAAGTGTACCTATAAAAATGCATAACATCAATGCTAATCCACCATTGGCAGCCTCCTGTCTAATGCCAAGGTGCAAATTCCCGGTTCGTGCACAGGAAACAAAACTTCCATTAAATTAGTCTGTGTCATGCGGTTTTCTTAAACGTTATTGTCGTGAGACACCTGCTTCGGCAGTGGCCTGCTAAACCTACCAAAACAAATCTCTCATTTTGTGCTGACTTGAATTCATTGCTGAAATTTTCTGATAATGGAGATGGCTTTGCCCACCCATATCACCGCGTGCTCTCTAAACCAAAATACGCGAACGAGCAGCGGCCAACGAGTGCTTTTGATCTTTTCACGGAGCACTTCCTGCCCAGTAGGCGGAGCCCAGAAGCCACCTGTCGAATCAATGTCGCCTTTGGCATTTCCATCCGTCATGAATATCAGCCTCAGGCCGATATTCACAGAATTTGAAAACGGGAGAGTCTGGACCTTTCTGTTTGAATTCTAGGTGCATACGTGAACACGCCCTTGGTTCACTTCCCAGTGCAGAGTTTCAGCCTCTCTATTGTGTATGGAGATTCTGAGGGGAGAGGCACTGTTTCACCCCAGAGAGAGGGATGTTTCTCTCTTCCATTGTTCGCCTCGCCTCAGGGGCATGTTCGGTAAGGCTTCTGAGGCCTGCCTGACTTACTTCACTCCCGGGGGAGGATGACAACGTACCATTAAGCGCTTCCCAGTGGACACACCTTTTCCTCTCCAGTTCTATCTTGCGACCCCTGCTTTATACTTCATCTTCCCCCCAAAAAAATAGCCCGCTCCACCCTCCACTCAGCCCCTGTCCGGGACTTCATTTATTTTGGAAACCGCGGCGACCTTATCGCTGTACCATCTTTTCTTTTGACGCTGGCATCTCCGAACGGAGGAATGTGGCGAGCTGATCTGAGCAAAGCCTGTTCTTGCTGGAGGGGTGTGGCCTACTTTCCAGCCATTCCAGCACATCTGAGAGAACTCGGGGAGTCGTTGGGTAATGCATTTGTCATGAACGAGGATGAACTGTGTGGTCACCACGAAACAGCTGCGGGGTGATGACGAGAGGGACGCTAATGACGGGAATCATTAGACATTCAGAAGGGTAGCCCACTTGTTTGGCAACCGTTGATAAGGTAAGGGTGACTCACACAGTTCACAAGGCAGATACGCGAGAGACCTGCCAAACAAACTGGTCGGAATAGGTGCAAACGTGTCAAAACTCTGGTGCACAGAAAATATAAGCTAGATTCATTTTCACAGAATATTTAAGTGTCTTACTGAATTATAAACTTCTAATGTAAATACTGAAATGGTTTCCAATCTAATACAAATCTATTTAAGTAAATGTATAACATCAATAAATTAACTACACTCAATGAAAAAAGCACTGGAAAACTACGAGAAAAAAATTCTCGATAACCGTTTCCCTGTATATTAATGTAAACATTGACAGTGTTCTGAAAACCATTTTGTATTTTGTGACAAACCAACTTCTCTTTTAATAGAGCAGCAACCCTTGACTCCCCACTCTATGTGTTTTATAAAAAGAAAGAATTGTGCTTCAAGTGCAACATAATCGGTGACTGGCAGAAAAACGGCCCCTCTTCATCATTCCATTCAACACCATTTACAGAGAGATGGAGATAGAGACTCCACCCTCCATCGCAAGCCCTCAGTCTCAACTTTCGGCCCATCCCCCCTTCTTTTCCTCTTTCTTCCGGAGGCTCTTCCTACAGCCTCGTACCACTCCCGTCAAAAAATGCCCCCACCCCTACGGCAGCTCCACAAAGGGATGCTCTCAGGTGTGTGTGTGTGTATGTATGTGTGTGTGTGTGTCAAGCTTTTCGGGCACAAGGAGCCACGGCAAGACAGGAGCAGGTACTCAAGTCTCCCTGGAGATGAGGTGCGCCCAGTGTTTGCAGAACAAACAATGGTACCTTTTCAGCTATGTGAGAAGGAGGGAGGCAAGACAAGGTGCCTGAGTGTGTATTGGGGGGAGGAGGTGCTCTACTGCTCATGCTCACAGGTGTTAGCTGTTATACAGGTTAGGGGCATGTGGTGCTGGTGGAAAAGGGTGACTGAGCTGCCAAGGAGGGAAGCTGTGGGTTGTAAGCAATTGGGGGGGTGTCTTATAATAAATACATACATTTTAGTTATTTATTCCTCAAGGATGAATAAATAAATAAAATAACCAAAGGCTACTTTCCGACAACCTTCCACTCTAAGACACCACAGCTAGGTTCAGTGGTATACCACATAGCTAGTATTCACGCCATAGTTAATGCAGCGCAGCTCCCCTCAACATGACCAAAAAAGACCAACTGTTTTTTTATGGCTGTTCAATCTATGGTAACCTTTCTTTTTGTCTTTAAAAACAATGAACAATTGTTTAATTAGGCAATTATTCCCTGGAAAGTGCCACATTTTGATAATGGAACAGAACAGAACACATTAGCAACAAAGTACCTGCCAAAATAAAGGGAAAGGTTAAGTAAAAAAAGGTTCTGGTGCCTCTTATTGTGTGGGGTGCGTTTTTCTGACATGGTTTAGGTCTGCTCAATCCTTTAGAGGGCAAGGCAAACACCAATAAATACAAAGTCATTGTGAGTGATCACCTTCATCCTATGGTAAAGCATTTATATCCTGATGGGAGTGGTCACTTCCAGGATGACAATGCCCCATCCACAGGGCACGAGTTGTCACTGAATGGTTTGATGAGCATGAAAATGATGTAAACCACATGCCATGGCCATCTCAGTCACCAGATCTGAAGCCAATTGAACACTTATGGGAGTTCCTGGAGCAGTGCCTGAGAGTGTTTTCCACCACCATCAACAAAACACCAAATGATGGAATTTCTTGTGGAAGAAAGGTGGTGCATCTCTCCAATAGATCTCCAGACGCTTGTAAAATCTATGCCAAGGGTGGAGTAAAGCTGTTGGTGGACCATCACCCCATTAAGACACTTTATGCTGGCATTTCCTTTATTTTGGCAGTTACCTATATATGCATTTGATTTTACAGATAGTTTTTGACCAATGTAACAATCATTAGTCCATTGAGCGGGTAACATATGCAGATGTCGTGCACACACATTTCATACAACACCCACCAAATTTTCCCACGAAAATTCTGTCTAGTCCATTGTACTGAATTGATTAAACATCTGGTTCCTGTTTCAGATTGCATTCAGACAATTGATGAAGACCCCGTTCTACATCTGTGGGTGTACCGAATGGTCACCAAAAATCCCTGGATTGGCTTTTATTTTCAGTTGTGCGTGTATGGCAGAGAAGTCTGTCTTTGCCATATGGGAGATGGAATTTGTGGTCATCTGTATATCATTCGCAAACAGTCTGATTCCCAAAAGCCTGGAAGAGAAGACTGTTCATGGCTGACAATGAAAATGTTTTTAAAATGTATTCAAAAAAGTCCAGAAAATAACCAAACAAACTAAATGCGATTCAACAAACTGATAGACCCACAGTTATTCCACTGATGGAGTCATGTTAAGGTGTGCTGGGCTTGGCCAACAAGGCTCACTTGGTTTTCGGTTGTAGTACCCCCCACTGTGACACACCACTCAAAATTGAATAGAAGGTGTGACCAAGGCTGTGGTAAACACCACAGTGTGAGGAAAATTGTCAAGCTGTCATTTGCCAGTGTGTTTTCACAAAGTTTCACACTGCATTGGCTACTTATCTGGGCTACATGAAAATAGCTACAGCTAGCCACATTCTGTTTGAATCCTCGTGACTATGGGTCCATTTCTAAGTACACCTTCTTTCAGTGTTAAAACGGAATGTGGTGATTGACTGCTGTCACACACCTACATCGCTCGAAGGACAAGACTGATTGACATTAATAAGCAAATGTATTCATTTGACTATGCAGAATATGAACCATAACCTACTGTAACGCTGCCATACCGATATAATCAAATAAAAGGTGATTTTACTGAAGTGCGGACAATAGGACAGGCAATACCAGACTGCCAGCAGAAATGCTTTATGTCTTTAAATGGGACTGAAGGGCAATTATAAATAAGGAAACAATTCATATTTGATTTCTCCCCACACACATTTCACTTTGGGATGTTTACCCTACTGGCTAATCTGAGGGGCAGGCTATGCAGAGTAGGAAAACCGTGCCAAAGGGTTCACTCGCCCAGTTGGAAACGGGAGCACGGCATTTGTAACATGGTGGCCAGACAGGCCACCTGGTATTTCCCAGTGACGTTTTCTCCCCGCATTCACTTCTCAGGTAGGTTGTAGGAAGCAGTCCTTCCTTCTGTGTTTATTGATCCGTCGACTGAAAACACGGCGACCAGGCCGTGACGAGCACACACAGACTTTCACTCCCAATTAGCGCCCGAAACGAGAAGACAAGATTAGCAGTGTTTACGTGAGGGCTGCCCGCCGCCTTCTGCGTGTCCTCAGAAGCGGCAGACGTGGAAAAATCCGCCGTGCGAAGGGAAAACAATGGCAGTGCGAATTATGGGCCGAGAACAAGCCAACCAAATCCAAGCACCTCAAAAGAACTGCAGTCGCTTTGGCTTCGCGTTACTCCTCTTGGGGCCGTGAAAGAAGCCAAGCCTTTGTGAGCACAAAGAAAGAATTAAGACAGACCAACTGCAGCGGTGCAGCCATTGGGAGATTAGGTGCCGTTTTATCAAAGATAAACCTTGATTACAGGCAGAAACAAACCTTGCTACATGTAGATACATAAATATATATATGTAGGTGGAACACCCGCATACTTGAGCACATACAAGCGCAATTAAACGCACAAGCACTCACACAAGGATTCTGCCTTGGGAGAAAGAAGGGCCCAGGAAAGGACTGTCAAAGGAGGTAACAGCTTCAAAAGAAACAGGTTGGACGATGCTGTCGTCAAGTGTGCTTTTTTTCTCACCCCCCCTTGGTCGCTTGCTCCCTTGCCCTCTGTCCCTCCCTCCCTCGTCTAACTCCAGTGAGCAACAAGTGCTGTCTGTGAGTACCACCCCTCCCCCTTCCCTCACTAACCTCCAGAAGCTATCGCAAATCCTCAGCCTGCAAGCAACTGCCAGCTGACAAAACTGTTTAGTCAGCAAGAAAGCCAGGGTGGGAGGGGGGGTGGGGCTGGAGGGGAGAGAGGGGAGAGAGAGGAGAGAGTGAGAGAGACAGAGACAGAGAGAGAAAGACAGGGAGAGAGAGCGAGAGAGACAGAGAAGGAGAGAGAGGAGAGAGTGAGACAGACAGAGAGAGAGAGAGAGAGAGAGAAGAGAGGCAAGCCATTCTTTGTGCGCACACTCTGTTCAGCCTCCCTCACCCTAGTCTCCATCACCCTCTCCTCGGCCGGTTAACCCTTCCCTGTCGCACAGTCCACTCACTTGGCCTGGGAGAGAGGCTGTCTAAGACCGCAGGAGGTGGGGGGCGGGGGTTACACATCGCAGAGCGACAGCTGTGGAGGACCTACGTCCCGCCTGCAAACATCGCCTCGGCCTTTACGGCAGCTGCCTGCTGCTGGAACAGTCCTGACTAAGAAGGGAAAATAAAATGGAGGGAAGGGGAGGGCTTGCTCCGTGCCATTGTTTTTTATGTTTCCTCCGGCTCCTCCCCCAAAATGGACTCGTTCACTTCCTGTCCCCCACGCTCCTCTCCTCCTCACCCCAGGTGTTGCTGCCAGCACTTCCATTTTCTACCATCTCTCCATTTCTCTCCTCCCCCTCTCTCCTCTACCCTCCACTCCGCTCCCTCCCCTGGCACATTCTTTCACATCAGTGACATCGCTGCAGAGCAGACTTTGAACCCACAGTAAATACCTGCTTTATTTGCTGCTTGCAGCTCTCTGTAGAGTACAATGCCATGCAGTGGGTTAAAGGACATACAGGCTGGTTAAGCATCCCCACTCCATAACACCAATACAGAGTGGAGGCACAGTTAATGAGTAGGGCCTCCAACACAACCTGCAAGACTGGCCCTAATGCCCACCTCCCTCATCCTCCTCACATTCATAAACAGACATCCTTACCTACCAACAGGGCAATAAAGACAAACATTTATCTCATTCTGGCATTTGGGCTGTCTACAAACACAGTGGGAACAGGAAACAGGACCTCCAGAACCAGTGTCTACAATATAATTACAGTTCAAACACTTTGCAATTCTCACAGTGCCACAGGCTGTGTTGTGGGATAAGGGCACTCTGGGCATCTTGCCTTTCCCAGTGAACTGACCAAACCTAGGCTAGGCACCAAGACCGTGGCTCCCTTGAGCCGAACCCGTGAGGCATTAGGTGTAATGCACAGACACGGACCACCATCTTAAATCCACAACTGATGTCAAGGGTGTGGCCACCAGTCAGGTGATGTGGGGCCTCAAGCTAACATCAAGCACAAATTAAGTGGGTTTCACAGCGACAGGAGGGAATGGATTGTGCCTGCAAACTATGCAATTACACTTTTTTAAATGTATGATTCAACTGTAATTAATACCCATTCGTATGAACGACAACCTGAGCTTTCACTTTGATCTTCAGAGTTGCCTATTCCGCTGCGCTCCTCGCATCATTTCAAATGTAAAGAGCACTAAGCAGTAAACAGACAATCTTGCACAAGTCAGACACAGTACAGGCCTGCTCGACATTGCTTCAGCATGTCTGCTGTCGATTGTTCACCAAGTCACCATTACAAAATACAAACAAAAACAAAAAAGAACAAGCAGGAGGCATATTTCTACATTGTGACAGTTTAAAACTGATTATTTTGTGAAGGGAACAGCTTCCTGATATACATAAAAAAATGGCAAGGACTGCCACTTCAAGGCCAGAAGGAAACACACATTTTTGCCTTCCACAACAGACCATATTTTCTTGTATTTAAGAAAAAGAGATGGCCATCCACTAAGCAAGAAAAAAAACGTTACCCCAATTACAGACCATAACAAAGACCATAATGTGAACAATGTATTGATTACCCTGCCCTTTTAAACTGTAAAGAGATTAAAGTGTGAAGAAGCCAATGTTTGTTACACATGAATGGGGCTGTAGAAAAACTCACACGTACCACTTCCTGACCCCTGCAGCACTCACAAATTAAATTCAGCATGGTTCAGAACGGCATCTACTGGACAGCCTTTCTAAGAGTGATAACAAGTTTCACTTCTCAAAAGGAACTTGAGCGCTTGCAGAGCTCAAACTGTGCTTTGCTTCCTTATAAAACCACTGTAGCCGGCAGGGGACATATCATTTTTGTAGTCTGTTAAATAATTAATATTGTTATCACTAGACATGAGGAAGAGGCAAAAGTTCTCAAACAGTTCAATAATCAGGATCACAAGAGCAGAATGTTGGTTCTATACTCAAATGCATCTCTAAAAGATACACTTCATGCGAGTGAAGTTAAAACAACAGTTAGGCCAACTTAACCAACAGACTATAATGACAGCTATCTGTCCCCCTACACACACACACACACACACACACACACACACACACACACACACACACACACACACACACACACACACACACACACACACACACACACACACACACACACACACACACACACACACACACACACACACACACACACACACACACACACACAAATATCATGTCCCTGGCTCTATATTTACACAAGGCTATATGGACAGCAGCCAGACTATGGGGAGCTAGCTGTCTACTCACTGCATTCATCTCAAGAAGAGGCACATGTTTAGTTCTGCAGTATGCCCTGTGTGTAGCTCCTCCACAGTACCACAGTGTTTGTTCTGCTTAAAAACCATCAGACTGCAAACCATAGGCTACTAGGCTTATTTGCAAATGTGCATGCACTAAACGGGCCTAATTATTTAATCACCCAAAGGCCCAACATAAAAGTGATTAAGACACTTGGTGTCACACAACATAGGATTCCCCAACATCACAACACAGGATTCCCTAACATGGAAGATGGAATTCTCTCCGGTTCAGCTCTCGAATTTCAACCAGAGCATTGGCATCTACTGATCCACTCACAAAAGCAAAGGACTAAATACAGGCTTTTACATGCAGCTGTCTTTTTTACAGAAAATCAAAAAAGAAACCATAATAAAAAAACTGTTCCGAAAGACATTTATCCCAAAAAAAAATTTTTTAATGTACTAACTTACTCACTAAAATCCATTCACTCGCCCACTTCAACTGATTGAATGAAAATTAATTCTTCCAATTCTTCTACAAAAATGTAGCCTGTGTTTGTGCTTTTTTCACACAAATGTGCAAAGAATACAGACAGGGCACATTTGGTACACCAATGAAAGGAGAAAAAGAGAACAATCAGTGTGCAACAGCGATGATATTATTGATGAGCTGCAGCGTGGCCCCCCCATTCCAGATCCCTGCACAGCACCCCCCACCTCCTCCCCCGCAGGTACCCCCTTTTCCTCCCTCGACTCCCTCAAAGCCAGGCCTCCATCCACACCCAGCCTGGGCTGGAACATAATCTTATCTAAAATAGACAGGTTAAAAATAGCCTGGGAGCCAAACGGGCAGCCCATCTGTACCCTTGGGCGAATGAGGACCCTCTCCATCAGGAAGGCCCTCAGAAGACCCTGCCCCAGTAGGAGAGCCTTATATCTCCCTGGTTTCTGACTCGGCTGCACGGTTACCTCCTTTTCCACCACTCAGTCTTCATGCCCACGCACACACGTACAGTTTGAGTCCACTACATTTTTGCCTATTTTAGTGCTAAATAAAGCACTACCTACGCACAGGAGTCTCTCCCACACTTGATAATTGCACCCAGCTACCACTATGGAAAAAGTGGCAAAACTGCACAGACTATTAATATGGTTTGTTTTGTTTGGCTGTTAACACGTGTCTGCGCACAGCAACCCTATTCAATGAACAAACTCTAGTACATAACCAAGTTAGCCACCTCAGTAAGCTTACTTGTTTCAAACTTTCCCATCCTAAGGCAAGCACAGCTTGAAGGGCTGTCGTGTTAAAACTTTTTAACAGTTCAAGTTAAATGCTTTCTGCCGGTTCTATGAATAAATCTGTGTTGTAAGGGCGCGTGGTCATCTTGTTTAATGAACAATCGTTGACCATCATTGCTTTTAACTTTGAACTTAAAATTGGACTTTGAACGTTCATACGACTCGCGATTGCGGCATACTCCAGCTGCAGTGAAAATGTTGGTTGGGAAGGGTAGGATCCTTGCTCCAGCAGTAAAAATGATTTGTGTACTAACAACACACACAAGAGTAATAACAGATGTTAATCCATTAGTTGAAGCAAGTTGAAGTCTGTAAACAGACCCATGGAGAGGACTATAGAGTAGGCCTCAAAGTCCTCACCTACTTTCATATTTGGATGTTTCACTTATGCACGTTTTTGTTTTCCTACCCAAAGGATATGCGTACTTCTAGGGATAATGTTTCTGCCCTCTCCTTGATTCATTGTGCTGGTTTAGCTGAACTGTTATTCTATTATCAACTGTATAATGTAATTCTAATCAGACAGCTCTGACCTCTGAAAATCGGAGTTACAGAAAACAAATCTGAAGTCCCTAAAGCCCAGTTCAGACCGTAACTGCAAGGGCGCCCGAGACGGCACTGGTGAGCTTTCAGAAAAGAAAACATTTGAATGTTACTGAATAAGTACTACGCAGCCCACATAAAAACAACACTTAAATTATAACAATAATTAAAACACTCATAACAACAAGTTAGGAGTTTGTTGAGCAGGTCCGTCTCCTCTTTAAACTCTGGACTCAAGATTTGACATGTTGAATCTTGGAGACTACAGCGGCCGTTCTAAACAATGGTAGTTCACTTAGTTTCATTTCTTCTGAAAACGTACTAAAAACCATCTCATTGGCTGAAGACTTTCTGATCTGAACCGGCCTAAAAACTATGAATGTGACAAACCTCCATATATGGCAGCAGGTGAGCCGGTAGCCCAACTTAGCTTAATCATTTGACTGTTAGATAATTAGCTGAAGAGAGGACCCGAGTAAGAGGAAATGTTTGAGGGACAAAACGTATAATGCCTGAAGCTCTTCAAGAGACCCAAGGCAAAGCGAGCAAATTAATTCTTACTGCATCACAGAGGAACTGCAAAATGGATCTTTATTTGATAACATCAAACAAACAATTTGATTGCGAATGTTGTGCCCTTACCTGGAATGGGCACAAACTACTCAAATTTGAGGAAAGCAATCATTAGACATTGAGGCAAACAGATTTAACTTTCATTCTATTTACATATGAAAGTGTTGAAAGACCAGTGCAAACTGTGATTAATTTGTAATTGTAATTAAGTAATTAATGGCAAAGATGTATATGGATTGCATACATTTGTGTTGCAGATTATAGAATGCATATGTGATTTTTGATCAGGAATCACAAATCCCTGACTGTAACCACAAATTCATCTTAAAAATGTCACCACGGGTATAGCCTCGTTTTTTAAAAGAGCCCAATTTAGCCATGGTGCTCAGAGCTTTAATACTCCAAATGGGCTACATAGTGTATTTTAGCTTCACCTCAGCCAGACGCATTGTTGCAACCAGAGATAAATAGCTGTCAGCTGATGTTAGCAAGCCAGCTCACCACATACTATAACTGCCACCATGCTATCAAAGCAACATTTACCAGTGGTAGAAAGCGCAGAAACAACTTTGAAATAAAAATGTTTCTTAAGTTAGGGGCAGGATAGCTGTTTTTTTGTACATTTTATCATCACTCGTGAAACGTTCTGCAGTACTTTACCAATATACCAAAAAACATTTCAGTTAGCAACTGAACCTTATATATATATATTTATACACTCAGTGGCCACTTTATTAGGTACACCTGCTCATTAATGCAATTATCTAATCAGCCAATCATGTGGCAGCAACTTAATGCATAAAAGCATGCAGACATGGTCAAGAGGTTCAGTTGTTGTTCAGACCAAATATCAGATTCGGGAAGAAATGTGATCTAAGTGACCTTGACTGTGGAATGATTGTTGGTGCCAGATGGGGATTTTCACATACAGCAGTCTCTAGAGATTACAGGGAATGGTGCGAAAAACAAAAAACATCCAGTGAGCGGCAATTCTGTGGACAAAAACGCCTTGTTAATGAGAGAGGTCATAGGAGAATAGCCAGACTGGTTCAAGCTGACAGGAAGGTGACAATAACTCAAATAACCACACGTTACAACAGTGGTATGCAGAAGAGCATCTCTGAATGCACAACACGTCAAACCTTGAAGTGGATGGGCTACAGCAGCAGAAGGCCACACTCGGTTCCAATCCTGTCAACTAAGAACAGGAAAGTGAGGCTACAGTGGGCACTGGCTCACCAAAACTGGACAGTTTGGAAAAACGTTGCCTGGTCTGACGAATCTCAATTTCTACTGCGACATGCAGATGGTAGGGTCAGAATTTGGCATAAACAACATGAATCTATGTATCCATCCTGCCTTGTGTCAACATTCCAGGCTGGTGGTGGTGTAATGGTGTGGGGATTGTTTTCTTGGCACACATTAGGCCCCTTAATACCAATTGAGCATCGTTTAAATGCCACAGCCTACCTGAGTCTTGTTGCTGACCATGTGCATCCCTTTATGGCCACAGTCTACCCATCTTCTAATGGCTACTTCCAGCAGGATAATGCGCAATGCCACAAAGCACACGTCATCTCAAGCTGGTCCCACGAACATGACAATGAGTTCAGTGTACTCCAATGGCCTCCACAGTCAGCAGATCTCAGCCCAATAGAGCACCTTTGGGATGTGGTGTAACGGGAGATTCGCAACATGAATGTGCAGCCGACAAATCTGCAGCAACTGCGTGATGCTATCATGTCAACATGGACCAGAATCTCTGAGGAATGTTTCCAGCACCTTGTTGAATCCATGCCACGAAGAATTCAGGCTGTTCTGGGGGCAAGCGGGGGTCCTACCCAGTACTAGAAAGGTGTACCTAATAAAGTGGCCACTGAGTGCATATATATATATACCCTGTAGTGGCAGGTTTCTCAGTTTACCTAAAACATACCTTCAAAAAGTGTGCTTCAAAAGATCAGATTTGATATATTACAGATTTTTTTATAGCTTCCATAGATCAATAAGAACAGTCAGGGCTCATAAAGGCTCAAATGCTGAATCGGCACCCCTTCTCAAAACTGTTCAACTCATTCTGTCACAGAGGACAGAGGCTCCAGCTGCCTCATTAACAACATTTAAAAGTTTAACTTCTTAAAGCCAAGAACATATGGGACAATTTTTGAAAATCAGAAGCATGTGTACTTTGAGTGTACACATTGTCGTATAAGTTGGCTACTTTGCTTTTGTTGGGTCTGATAGACCACATGCGTTTTGAAATCAGGGATGCATGGTAGTTGTCAGCACCTCAAGATTACATTTACTACCACAAAGATGACCACCCTCGCCATTTTCTTGCTAGCTTGCTCTGGAGTTTGCACAGAATAGAACTGCAGTGCATACAAAATCATCTATCACATGGTTTTCCCCATTATAGGTCCCTGGGCTATTCCCTTCAATTCATGCTTCCAGTAGGGGTTACTCAAGTAAGGTTTATTAATAATTCTAGTTTACATGATGCTAAATTAATGTAATCATGTACTGGAAGGTTAAACTGGTTCAAACTGTCTTAAACATATGGAATGCATAACATGCGCATGGTCACCATTTGGGAAATACCTTCCTGGAGACTGCAGCAACTCACTTCTGAACTCTCTCACATCTTTGGCCCCCATTATTGCCTCAAAGCCAATAGATCAGTCATTCAGTTAAAGGGACAGAAAGGAACAAATAAAAGTGATGACAAAATAACAGTTACCAAAGCCATATAATGGGCTTGGTTCTCAATTTATCTACCATCCTATGGCCAAAGTGTTCTTACTCTAAAGGCACATTTCCACCAAAAATTGCCAGGAACTTTTTTCAAGGAATTAAAAGGTTCCTTCAATCCATTACGTCTGCGTTTCCACAGGGGTCTAAAGAACCGCAAAGATTATGCAAATTTGTCCGCTGACGCCAAACAACGCAACGGACTGAAGTCATATTTGTGCGTCACTGCAACAACCTAGAACATGGTTTTGGTCATGTTTCCACCAAAAACTGCCTACATTTCACTAAATCTTTATTCAAAAATTTAACAAAATACAAAAAGGCATTTAGTACGAAAAACAAAGCAAACCAAAACATACAACACAACGCCATGTAATTCAGTCAACGCTCGAAAAGAGACGAACAGCCCCACCTCTAAAAGTTCCTGTACATTCGAAAAGACCTACCGAGCCCTAAGTCCCCCGAGCGACATTTAGACGCTGGTCGCTGCTACTTCCGTTTCCTGATATGAAGATAATTACCATAAAGATCCCTAGTTCCTGGGAAAAGTTCCTGCGGTGGAAACGCGCCTTAAGGTAAAAATCACTCCAGGTAAGGTAAAATCACTAAAAGGAAAGATTGTAGCTTCGTGCTGGCCCGATCATAAATCAACCTACTGAAACAGGACCTTCTTACTACTCTATGAGCGTTTAGATGGCCAAGAGGAGACTCTCAATCAGATACGAGCATCAACTACAAGGCTAAACCCCTCCCACACAGAAGAAGCACTGGGTTTGTCTATTTTGACAACAAAGGCCACTGTTCACAGCATCTTACGCTCAGAGGACAGAGAAGTAGGGGAAGTCAGAGATCCAAGGGCGTCAGCCAAGGACACATTCACTTGTTGCACAGCTCAAGTTCCCACAGTAGGACTGACTAAGAACAGAAAACCTGTGGGCCCCAGCGTGTGACTCGTGTATTAACACCTTTTCTTGTGTTTAACAAAGGCTATCGGTGCTATACTGAACAAGTTTGAAGAAAAAAGTAAGCCCTTCAAAAATGGAAAAGATGTACACACAGCAAAACCCTGGCCTTTTTTTTTGCTTGCCCGAACCATGCATAGAACAAAAGTGACACTACACGCACGAAAGGACATGAAGGGAAGGCATTCAGTAAGTTCAGTTATCCTCTACTGTTGCTACAACTCATCCCACAAAGAAGTGAATATACTTCAAGTAGAAAGAAATCTGGTGTACATATTGTGTACCATTCTCATCATTATAATGAACAGGGATGGAAATTCATTAGGGATAATTTATTTGAACGCGTACACTTTGAAATGCTGGGTTATTAAACATGGCATTCTATGATAACAATTAAAAATAAAATAGGAGTCACTGTTTTATCGTTTCTGAGCTTATTTACAATTAGGCCTGCATTTGAGAACGCGCACTCAGAAAGTAGGTTAGAGGTTGTAGGGATGCAGATATACTTCTTTACCAGCCTTGATAGAGCTGTGCTGCCACTCATGCTGCCAGCTTGCTTCATCACTGCTGCTAAAGCGTTCTGCAAATGTGATTCCAAGCTTATAAAAAAATTTTTTTTTTAACCTTAGAAATGTATGACAATATAATATATTAAGTATTTGTATTTTAAATTAGGCTGAGCTAATATAAAGATTGTACTCCTGTCTTGTATAAATCGAATGCTAGAATATCAAATATGTTTTGGAAATAGGTACTGACTGACAGTGATCTTACCAATAAAAATGATGTGCATGTGTGGCAAAGTGAAATACGATCCTGTAAAAATCCTTTTGATAAAAATGACGACTGTATCATAATTTTGGATACCAACAGTCACTTACCTAATTATTACGAATGGGAACCAGTTTCCATATATTACAAGAGTATTTTGCAAGATAAAAAAGCAACAGCTAGGCTTAATACACCAAACCTTCCTTTATAGAAATGCTGGTTCTCAACCACTAACATACCATAATTCCTGTCTTGTATGACATTTCTCGGTTTACTTGATATTCTTATTGTACATCCTATTTTATATTTAGTTGTATTACTGTGGCCTACATTATGATGGCTGAAAATATATTTCCAGTATTATTTTCATATTGTGTTAAACTATGTAGCCTATATCTATAAACACTGTTTATCATATATGTACAAAATATAGTTTGATTATTTCCTTTTAATACGCACAAATTATTGTGCACTTAGGTGTATTCAAAGAATCAAATAAAGAGGTATCTAATACAAAGCAATACAGTATCATATTTGCTTTTATCTAACAACTCTCCAAAAAACTATTGACCAAGTCTAAAATCTTTTTTTTTTTTTTTTAAACTTCATGCTCCTATTATAATGTGACTAGTTGGCAAAGTATCAATTTTGGAAAATAACCAAGCACAAGTGCAAGAATAGCAGGATCATGCAGTGACGTGCCTCTGTGAATCATCAAAATGTGTGAAACCAAATGGTTGAGGCCCTGTCACCTGTTTCAGGTGAGTCAGATGTCTGGAGAGTCACAACACACTTGCTCAAGTTTTTGGTCATCATTCACACAATGCCTTTTAATCAACCGTAAACCCCCTTTACTCATCCAGCAGTGCTTGTGTAAAAACTACATCCCAAGCCATATAACCTAATACTAACATTTTGTCAACTATAAAAGATGAGCAGTTGGTATTATTTTATTGTAGGCTATTTGTCATATGTCCAAAAAATATAGCCTATAATTTAAAATCTATATTAAATCCTGTAATGGTAGCTGCCATTTTGGCTTCTTCCCTCTGATGCTGCTGCGTGTCTTTACTTGATTATGGCTGCCAGGCCAGCGAATACATGTGCAATAAGGACAACATTCATCTTCCTTCTCACTGGATGACCTTTAACACTGCCGGGAGCGCGGTAGCGTCAGCAATAAAGTTAGGCTACAACTGCTTCTCCCAGGTAAAGAAAATCTGTAATTAATAATCGGCCGCACAGTGATTATATCTGAAACTCCTGCTAATCCTCACAGTAGAAACCATTAATGGGATGATGGGAGTCCCGCTGACAGCAGTCTCTTACATTACCACTGTTAGATTTGATATACTAGTTTGAGTTGAAGCGATCAATGATAATCAACACGAGCGATAAACGAAGAATGATTACTTCAACTTGTGGGCGGATGCTTCTGTACAATTAAATCACAATTTAAATAACGTGTTGTCGAAACTTTCAAAAGAAATACAGAAATGTTATTTTCAGCACCCTTCCATCGCATTTCGCTGCTTTATTGTGCCTTACAACCGAAAGCTATGGATCCAAATTGTGTGCTTGCACGAAATGAGTATGTGATGTGTGTCGTGCTGCCGCTGTAGGTCGACTCTAGAGCAGTGTAGAATTTCGTAATGGAATGTGAACTGCTCATCCGGATCTGCACTCTCCTCTCTGTCTTCTTCCAAGTGGCCACAGAAGGGAACGCGAGACGACTAACTAAATAACGCCATCGGTTATTTCTCCAATTTAGTCCAATCACATCTAGCTAACGTAAATATCAGTAACTTATGATGTATACAAAATTGTGTACAGGGCAATTGATCTCTAAAAACAATGTAAATAAATGTTTATGCACGAGATCAACACACTTTGCCAACTTTACATTAGAAATAGAAAAGTAATTTTCAAACATCTAACGTAGCAAACTCCCCGTCTGGCACAAGGAAGTAACGTTAAGGTTGCGAGAGAAAAAAAAGTGCCTAGCAACCATCAGCTAACTGGGCTGCAGTTTCCTGAGCGACCAGAACTCATCAATTAATTCACTAAGCCGTGAAACTTTTCAGTCCGTAAAAAGGACGCTGTTGGTCCAAGTTAGTTAGTCAGCCATTTATAATTATTATCTGATGCTGCTACCACCACCGTCGTAAATAAGTAAAAAAGTTATTACAAAAACCAACTACGGATTAATTAGCATTTTACATCCCCAGAGATGATGCAACGCAATCCATCACAATTTTCAGATTTGTGACGCTTTTTAACGACTAAATGTTGGTCTGCTTTAGCTTCCTCTTAAACTCGACTCTTTAAAAAACATGTCGGACTGCTAAACCGTCATATGAGGAACATCTTAGGAAGAGCGACAGCTAGCCAGCAATGTTAACTAATTAAAAAACAAGTGTATGTATTGTGCATTTAATATCCCAACAAGTAACGTTACCTTGTTAAATGTCTCCACAAGGTCAAAACGTAGCTAAAGTAAATGGACGCATGGCCACTAAGCTCTACGCTCCGGTCAAAGTACACTAGCTAGCTAGCTAAAAGATATGGATGCTCCGTGCAACGCAATCGGCTAGCTAGCAAGCTAGCTAATAAACTTTGCACCTTCGTCAGGAGCCCCCATCCTTCCAAACTAAAGTCATGGGGAAAAGTTCGAAGCCGATCGATAGTTGCTGTGTTTCCCAGGCTAAGCACGAACTGCCATGCCCAGGTAGCTAGCTAACTAGTTAAAAATAAATGTGCACGAGGAAGAGACCAAGTCAAATTCCACAGCTCAGACGTTTTAATCATGGATGAGCATCAGGTCCTAGCTAAGCGAAACTAGGAAGCAAACGACAGTTGCGAAAACTAAACATCCTCCACACATCTCTTTTCCAACTTTACTAAACTTGCATGTCACACAAATGTTACCTCTTCTAAGTGTTGAAGAATCCATTCGAATGTGTGCAGAAAACAGAAAGCGGCACTAAGAAAGTGATCCGAGCAGATAGCTACTTACGTTTGAGTTTGTTGGGGTTGGGCTGCTTGCGCCGAGACATGGTGATGATGGTGATGATGGACTAAGAAAAAAAACTGCAAAGTTGTTCCGGAGAGGAATCAAAATGGCGTTTCTGAGGATGTCCTAAGTTCGTAAACTTTATATTTTCACTCTTTCTTCCGTTTTCCCAACGAGGATGATGGAGGGAAAGAGTTGAGAGAAAGGAGGATATAAGTCTTACTTATTTCGGTATCCTCTCTCGGTTCGTCTCTCAGCGCTGCTCTCTCTTCTCCCTAAACCTGATAAGTAGACGCATCACGTGTTGCTCCTGCCAGTCTCCAAGGGGACGTGTTACTGAGGCTGCTGCCACTAGCTAGTTCAGTTGGTAAGCATCTCTACAGGAGGGGTCTCTATCGAGCAAGCAAAAGTGAGAAAAGTTTATCGAACTGCCTACTAGCATCAGGCGCAACCCATTTGTTGCGGGAAAAGAAAGGAAGCGAGTTCTATGCCTTTTTTTAATTCGTTGAACTCTGTGCTGCGGTACCCGTTCCAATCACTTTTAACGAGCAAGCAACTAGGCTCTTTAAAACATCCAGTAAAGGAAGTAGGTTATCAGAGTACATTACTTAAACACTTATTTAATTTGTTTCGAGCCCGCACGTCCTGACGTTGCTACGTACTGTGTTTTTTAAGTTGTGTTTAACTAGATATTTGTATCTATGCATTAATGTCCAAATATGTTGTATATGCAAGTTACACGATGTAATTCGTTTTTTTGTGTAATTGCTTAACGCAAATGTATTGTGCATTCCCTTGATTTATATGGCCATAAAATGCGCCGCTATCACACGTTGTCTCTTGCCAGAGTTACTGCCCTTTATCAAACCCGAAGACGAACCCTGCAGTCTCATCTTCTGGAAATATTTTTTCATACAACATAAACATAACATTTAACTTAAGAGCATTCTTAATAATGCCATGCTGCTGCTGACTGTAGCCCATAAAGGCTGTATATAAATGTATAAAAATGCAAAAATATATATATTTATCTTAAGTTACTATTACCATAATTAGCTAGTTTTACAATATCATTTCAATTTTACAGATCCATTTTAGGTAGTGAGTTTAGTAGCAAGATGTATGGTAGCAATGCTCTTAGATTTTCAGTAATATGGATTATTGTTTGGCAGTGTGAGAACCTTGATATGAGGTGATGTTGATGTAACAGATCATTACTTAATAAGCTCTATGCAAATGCTAGTATGATATGGGTATACTGCTCTTAAGCACCCATTAGGCATTAGTGCATGCTAAAACTTTTGAATGCTTTTATTTTAAAACTGTTTCTGGACTACTGGCTATTCTATGCTCATGTTCTTATTGCTTCTGAGATACATTTCATGTATCTTTCCATGGTCGCTTTGTTAGTTGCCCTAGATAACAGCATCTGCAAATTCATAATAATAGTAGTAATAAAAAGAAATACCTCATATGTTTACACAGCATATACTGTATAGTAACTTCACACTATAAAACTAAAATATGTACAATTATTATTTCTTTTTTTATTACTTTCCTCTTTTTTCTTCCCAGTTTAGAATTGCAAATTGGGCCTCTGCTATGCCACCCATACCTGTGCAAGACGAACTGCAGCTGATGCGCATTCACCCTATGGAAGCAAAATGTGCCGTAATAGAAAGGAAATGTTAACAGTTAATGAAAATATAATAGTAGAGTTCGCAAGCTAGTTATCATCTGTAGTGTATGCCACAAGGTATAGTGAACATTGGGGGACAAGAGGACTGTAGCCCAGCTCTTTAGGGAAGGGGCTGCTGCATTAGAGCAGGAACAGAGCTTGGGCTCGGCCAATATAAGCCCATCGAATACTACAGCCCCTGTCATTAACCTATCTGTAGCTTGGTTACAACACTCTTGTCCGCCATTATCTTCACTATAGGTTGTAGCTAGCTGGCAAATAAAAAGTCTCAACTAGCTAACTGCAGACAATTCACTGCATCAACCACAGGGTAAAAACTGAAGCTGGTTACCTAGCTAGCTTGTGCAGTCCCTCTCAGAAACTCCACCCAACATGAATAATTTGCATGAACACATTAATTAACATTTTGGCAGGTTTCGAGTGATGCCTCATAGGAAATGAACTTGTTAACATGAACAACAGCATTGTCAAACTGAATGAAGCATTTTCATTTTAGTATTGCCACAACAATTGCACTCACAAGGAATTCATTTATCAAATTAACATTTTATTACTCAATCAAGGAATTGAAAACGCAGACTGGATAATTGCATTTTTTATTTAGTTTTGGCACAAGATATGCATACATAATAAGGAAATTAAATAGCAAACTCTACCTTTACAATTCCATTAACTAACATTTTATTTTCAATTATGGCATATTTGTGCTCCATAGCACCCCTCTAATGCACTCATTACGTGAGTAATTTCCACATTACAGGTCACATAGTAATACATGGGAGCTAGCGCCATCAATTAAATGTTTACAAACTTTCTTTCAATTAAAATCTCAGATTAAACAATTATACTACAAAAGCCCTAAGAGCACATATACTATCTTTTTCTAATTAGACGAATTACATATTTTACTTCATCATCATGCAAAACAGAGTTAGATTAACAAAATCATGGCATAAAAACGGACAGTGAACATTAGTTACCATATGCACACCCATATTATTGTTTAGGTGCTGAGTGAAGGATAAACAATGCATATGAGGCTCACATAGCTCCTAAATTTGCTTTTTGATAAAGATCCACGTGGGCTGAAATGTTTTCAGCAGTGAAATGCAAACTTAGGAGTTAAAATACTGTGAGCCATGCATGCTATATAAGGATGGACAGTACCACCAAAAATGTCTTCCCTATTTGGTACCCACATATTTCAATGAAAATCCTGTAGGTCCTCAGTTGTTGTTATAATCACTTACATACATTTACATTTTAGGCATTTAGCAGACGCTCTTATCCAGAGCAACTTACACAGTTTACATTTCTTTACATACAATCCATTTATACAGCTGGATATTTTACTGAAGCAATTCAGGTTAAGTACCTTGCTCAAGGGTACAACAGCAGTGCCCCACCTGGGAATTGAACCTGCAACCTCTGAGTTACAAGACCAGCTCCCTAACCATTATATCACACTGCCAGCCCATACGTGTAATATATCTGTATGCAAGAGGGGCAGGGTACCCTATAATGTATAGCTCACTACATTTTGTTCAAATCCGACATAACACAACATCTCAACTAGGTTCATCAAGTGTGCAAGTGGAGGAAGGAGAATTGGTGGAAAGGAATTCAGTGTGATTCGCTTTGAAGGCCGGTGTTCTGCCCTTTAACGCTGATGGCATCTTGGTTGTTCTCGACTCCCCTCCCCCTAGCGCCTCCTCGAATCACATGAGATGAACACCTGTTGATCGCCTCCCAGTCTGGCGATAAACTAGCCGCATGCTCTATCGATTCAGCCGTAACGAGTAAACGTTAATACTAACATTCGTTTTTAGTCTATTATTCGTTTGTGTCAACATTTTAAAATGTGTAAGTTAACTGTCAAGTCGGATAATTAGTTGCGGTGACAAGATAAAGCTCGCGAGCCAACTAATTCGCGTATAAGGAAGTCCTACGCCCTACGCGTTTTTATATCTATGGCCCGCCTGCCTGCTAGCCTCCGCCAACAACTAGCAACAACGTTTACTTTTACGTTTGTGGCGTTAATACCTACATTTTGAAATCGATTGATGATCATCAAGCGAATGTTAGCTTATCAACGTACGCAGCCTAAATTCAATGTGACATTGTGTGCATGCTCAATGGAATACGATTGACTTTGCGTGGTTGAGAGAAATGTAGACAAGTCGTTCTAATGCTTTATGCTTTTAAAATTGTGCTTCCCTGGCACGCCTGAGCGCCGATGCTGCACCTAAACTCCAATGAACGAGGAAGCTAGCATGTTAGCTAATTGCCACTCTTAGTTGATAATTCTTTTCTGCAGCACAATGTGGTACAGAATCAATGTTTGTGCTCACTGAGAATTTCCACTTTGAAGGCTTGGCAGAGAGGGCGAGACAAACTCGATTGAGATAAGTTACTAATTTCAACGGTATTAACTACAAGCAACCGCATTTACCACATAAAGAATACCCCTTGCTTTATTCAATCTGCTGCAGATCAAGTTGTCGAAACTGGAATTTATACGGAAAGGGGGAGTGGTTAAAGCATTTCCAATAGCAACGGGTTATGTGTTGGTAACACTTTTTAACGTATAACGTAATAGCAGTACATCGAATGACCGCATCGGATTGTTCTCAATACCACATTGCAAGCGGCTATATCCAAATAAAATATATTTTTTACGTGGCCACTTACGGGTGCTCCAACATGGGGTGTATGCGGTGTATGTTATCAGTTTCCCCGCATTTCGGTCTCTGTTCTGTAGTTTATAATATTTAGGTTTCCAATCCCACTGGGCAGTATACCTATATTTCTTTCGTCACGAAACATTCTGTCGTGGACTTAAATACTGACATTTCGCTCGAACGGAACGGAACGAGACTTTGCAAACAAGTCACGCTCGGTCTGAACTCGTGCATGGAAGGTTTGGAAGCGTTCGCCCAGACCACGCCCACTATGGCCACAAACCACGCCCCTTTCACAATTTTCTGCGAAATAAGCCTCCTGGGGAAAACTTTGCAGAACGTTATAATTATGTAGTGATTAGTCTTTAGCAAGAGTAGTATCTAACTTGCGAAGTAATAACCGTTCTTATGTATGCTTTGGCAGCCACGCCCCCTAATGTGCACACCACCCAAAATTGAGGCGTTTTGTATACCTCGCTTTGACATAAGCCTTTTACAGCATGATTTCTTGCATGCTTATAGGCCTACTAGACATATCCCACTAAAATTGCAAAGCATTATGCTGCGGTCACACCAGGATTTTGAAAATGTTTGCCTACCATTCATTTCAATGGAAAAGCTTCTGGTGGCAAAGCAATTTTGGCACAAATGTCACTCTGAGTTCAAGTTTGGTGAACTTTGACCAGCAGATTTGCGCAACTAAACCAATACCAGAGGAGTGGGTGGGATTTATTGACCCCACATATGAAAATGAAAATGGAGGAATCGTTGATAGTAGCCCTATCGGGTCACTCTGTGTTATTTAATAAAACCCTTTCTGAATACAATATGCTACACAGAAGGGATGCTGCATATCTGGCAGTTAGCCATGCTACAGGAATAATTTGGCCTATATATTCATTTGGAATATCTTCGCCTGGCTAATCCGGGTGTGACTGCCGCATAACCCTGTGTGTCCACCAGAAGCGAAGAAAGTGGCCAGATCATTTTCAATGGGAGCTGGTGATGTTAGACGACATAGGGTGAGGCGACCGTTGGTCTCAGCGTGTTCAGCGATGAAAGAGAGTTGAACGGACTTTAACTTTATGTACATTAGTGGTGATGCGGTGAAGCGACAACCAATTGGAGGGATTTCATTTTTTCTCCCCACTAAAGTAAACTAAAGTGCATATTTTTGGTTCCTGCCTTAAATTGGTTCCATACCAAATTGAGGAGAGGTTAATTGTTGCAGTATCTGGGGTTCCCAAACTTTACCATTAGTTCCTGTTTGTATACAGCAACGTCAACAAAATGATGCATGATGCAAAATATCATAAATAGTGGGGATCCCTGGTGACTTTGATTAGATTAGCCAACTGAATTTATCAGGAAATTGGCTAGGTTTAAGGACTGCTAGCTAGCTAGTTTGATTGCTAGCAAGCAAGCTATCTATGCAGGTAACCTTTGCCAAGTGGCAGTGTGATATAGTACCACAAGAGTTTACATATTTTAACCGATCACATTTCACTATTGCAAATGTAGCATTGCGTGTTTTGAGCTCATTGAAATGAATGGAAGGCACATTTTTCAAAATCCTTGTGTGACCGCCCCTTTAGATTGTATCTGGTGACCACGCCTCTAATGTTTTCATTTATGCATTTTACATGATTTGGGATATTCTGCTTAATCCGATGCTTGTATATACTTCACATTTTGCAAAGAGCTTCAAAATCTTACCCCCTTTCCATAAATCACACATCGCAGGTCACATGACTCAGTGGCCATATTACATATGGTGAATGCATATTACTTAAGTTTAAAGCCATTTCTCATCTTATGCTTGCATAACCTTTAAACTTGCATAGACTTTAAACATCACGTCAAACTTGTTGTGTCACATGGTGTGGTGGCCATGTTGCGTATGGCGAATATGTGCTAATGTGGTGGACAGCCTGGTTTCTCCCTGAGTGTTGCTCATATACACCCCAAGCTTAGCAAAAATATTTTAAGTGTGATATCCTTTTAATTTTTTATTTCAGTTTTTGCATTGATAAAGCAGCTAGTTTGCTTCCACAGGAATGCTGCAGCTAACCAGCCTCTAGTTTCTTGTTTGGCTGGTTAGCTGCAGCATTCCTGTGGAAGCAAACTAGCTGCTTTATCAATGCAAAAACTGAAAACAAACTGATGAGAAAGAGAGAGCATGTACATGGTGGTAGACAAAATAATGGAAACACCAAATGAAAAAAGGACATAATTTTGAGGTAAATAAATCACAATTAAAAAGCAGCCCACACGTGCTTCGTATTAATGTCAGTACTAATGACCATTATGTTTCTGCTATAAAATACATTTCAAAATCAACATTTGAATATGTGAGTTTCTAAAGCAACATGAGAAATCTAAGAGAGGTCAAATAGTTGATGCCAGACTTGCAAGCGTGCAGTCACAGAAACTGCAACATTTAGTGTAGAATTAATCTACAATTGGCATAAAACTCAATTATGGCAGATATCCTTACCATAAGAATACATACTGAAGCCCAACCAGCTGCTTCTGTGTGGTGGAGTATGGGTCCCAACATTGGCAACTGGATCAGTGATGATGTCATAATGTAGAAAGAATATTGCACTGTCAGTGGAACAAACATGGCATATGGAAAACACTTTATATTGCATACACCAGGGTCCACCTCAGAAAGAAATATTAGGGTTTCTTCAAGTAATGTGTTTATATTGGAGTGAATCATTGATACCAAAGCAACTCCTAGTTTCATCGGCCGATATTCCACTATTACTGTCATAGCTTAACTGAGAGAATAAGTCTCTAGATAAACAGCTGATGGTGCCATGGATTCACTGCAGATGTGTCTGGAAGATGGTTATGAGTGCTGTCTGGACAATTGCATGTTGGACCCGGGTCCGGGTTTCAATTCAGCGTTAACTGAAAGTAGCAAAAGATCTGGTGTGATTGCTCAGAGTTAATCAATGGCTTTTTGGTTGGGAAGCCATGGATGATTGTATGGGATTATGTGGTATTTGGCAGGTCCATGTGTGGCTGGTATGGTATGTACAGAGATCTGCTGGAACACACCTGTGGTGTTTTGGAGTTCAGTGCTGAAGGAACATGGTGTCTCACTGAGCATGTACTCAACTGTAAAAAAAAATAAAAACTTGGTAAAAAGTATTCACTTAATTGCTGTGCATTTTCAAATGAAAAAGTATCAGGTGTCAAGTTACAAGGCAAAACAACTGAGGTTGAAAAACACCACAGTATTTTGGTTTTATGCACTGTTTTATGTTTTATGCAATGCAATAGACATTGCAGAACACATGTGCATTTATTGCACTGTACAATGAACTGTGCACAGAAAATGGGTAGCCTAGACACCATATACTTACTGTTTTATTTAGGGAAATGTTATTACTAATTTGTGGATGTAGCTAAATAACGGTAGTAATGTCGTGTAATAGGCTAGTTCATTTAAGGTCGCACAACAACTTTGGAAAATATTAAGTGAGAATATAAATATTCTCTGGACAAATATCAGATCTTTGGCTATGGTAATGATGGTAATGGTAATGATGGTAATGGTAATGATGGTAATGGTAATGATGGTGAAGAAATACCCCTTTATACTGAACACAAAGGGAGGTGCCATTTTCTTCAACAGATGTTTATTATTGTAATCACACCGTGAAACACATACATTGCCCCAATAGTATTGCAGTGGTAGCTGTAGGGTTAAAATGCTTTTTACTGTTAAAAACATTAGAGGTTGTTGAATAAATCTTCATGATAACAATGTTTACATATCTGAATGTCATATTGAAGCATTTTCAGTGGGAAAAAGTTTATTTTATAATTCACACTGCCTTATGATACACACTAGAGAAGTATATTGAGTTCTGCTACCCTGTAGAAAAAAATTAGGTGAGAGGAGGTACAGACACTTAGATCCATATTATATGTCACCAAGTCACCACAGAGGGCACAAGCAAATGTAAAAATTTGTCAGAAAAAGCTGGCAGCAGCAATGTTGTCCGAGAGTGCGTTACGCAATAGGCACTGCAGTTCGGTTACTAGGTCAGCCTTTAGATTTAGATTACCTGAGGAGGTGCTAAAGAGATGATAATCCAGATATGCAGTGCACTCTGAAGTGTCAAGCAGTTTAATGTACGGAAAGAACTAAGGAAACTTCATCCTGGCCTCCAGAGGGTTGATGGAGGCTGTAGAGAGCTCCCTCCTCAAATATATGGCTATACCACTGTTGTGACACAAATATATATATTTTTTCAATAGGAGCAGAAGCAAAATAATGCAACAAACAAGCATGGCTCTGTGTCTTCATCAGCACAGTACCCTCTAGTGGGTCAAAGAGGAATTGCTATTTTGATTCACTATGGCGTATCAATCATCACAACATATCATTATGCTGTGAATCTCTGATGTTGTAAATGTTATCGTGCAATTTTTGCATGTTTGGTTTTTCATTATTTCTACATTTACAACATATAGCTAATAACAGTATTAAAGTGTAGAAATGTGCTGGCATCATGGGAAGGGAATACATCTCTCACTAAATGCCTATACAACACTGGCACATTATTTAATGATCAATAACAAATGAAACAGAGGGCATTTTATTTAAAAAAATACAATGATTTGTATAATGAAACTTGGATATAAGATTACAGCAATCTCAACCTCAGACCAACATCTCAGTAAGAAGTAATTAGCATTGAGGGTTTAATTGGCAACCAAATTGGGAGAAAAACCGGGAAAAAAAATAAATGTAAATAAAAAAAATCACATCCATGAACAATTTAAAGTATGGCTTTTCCCATGTAATATTGGTCTGTCTCAATGAACATCACTCTCATCAAAGACAGAGTGAAGCTCCTCAAATCAAATTGATACAATATTTCCCATGGGGGCAGACTCTCCCAATGCTTCTCCTGTTCTACTGGATCCTGTTCAATTACACAAATGATTGTACCAACAGAGAATGACTAATCCCACAGTATAAAGAGCATTAGTGATTTAAAGAGAGCTGGAGAAACGGTTGGGTGGTCGCCCACTTGGGCTGTGCTTTTTACCTTGCTGATTATCAGAGCGGGCTGCTGGTCATGGTGGAAAGAGAGGAGAAGAAAGGTGGGATTGCTAGGTCAGTCAAAAGCTGCGCATCCAAATGCAGGAAGGCTCATCTTAAAAACCTCTTCCTCCTGCCAAGAGCTTATACAGATTCAAGAATTGGGTTCAGGACCTTTCTGAGAAATATGCTTTTTTCCCTTTTCATAATGTAAAATACAGGTTGTGTGAGGGCAGATATATCTTACTGCAGTAGTGGTGATTTCATTAATAGCTATAGACAGATAAAATACTCAGATGATCTAACCTCCATGAGAAGCCTAACACAACACATACAACAGAGTGGGTGGCACTCTAGTGGGCTGTGAAATGGAGTTACGCTCTATCCCTCTGTGAGTGAAATGAAACTGGTTTTAATAAAAAACAAACCAAAAAATCAATTACATATTACAGTTGACCAGTGATATAACTAAACTATAATCGCAATTTACGTGGGTACTCAGAATTGTTCCATTGTATATCTGAGGCCTCTGCTGTCAAGGTTACGATTCAAACCCTGAACCCTTCTCCACAGTGCAGTCATGAACTTCAGGTCTTGATTATCGTGACATTGAAACAGGCAATTTGGAAACTATTCTGATTCATGAAGACGACCAGTGCATCGAGTTGGCCCTTGAAAGACAAAAGCAGACAAGGATTAGCCAATCAGCAGTCTGACAGCGAGGGCTTGATCAAAACTAATACTGTAATATGATATTGTTGGTTTTTGACAAAATGGCCTTACCTTTCTGTGTTTTTAATGAATTCTTAAGTTATACTATTCTTTTGTATTCAGTACCAGTCACCCTTTTCCATGGTGAATAACTACCGTTTTATGCCTCAAGCATTCTGGTACACATTTATACAGTTTGATCTTTACTTCAGATGAGAGCATTGCAAGTGTTGCTTATGGGTGTATCAGGAATGTCCCACTTGATACTCTTTATGCTTTTATTTATGGTGTATTATATGTATGTATGGTATTTGATGGTGTCAATACTCATTTATTACATTCAGACTAATTTAGCTCTCATCCTCATACAGTATCATAACAGTCACTCCCTCCACTGCTACATACTGCTTCCGCTGCTACTTGACACACCTCTACTGCAATGGCTACTGCTGTTACAACTACTGCTACTATCAGTACTACCAATGACTGAAAAAGGTAATGGTACTCTGGCAAAATATACTAGTAAAACATATAACAGTGCACAATATACTATTTAGTTTGTGTCCTTAGTGTAGCAAAGCTGGAATGTGTCTGTCAATGTAACCTGTTCATTTTAGGCCAATGTTCCCCAATTTAAGAGCAGTCACTGATACAAACACTCACCTTGGGAATGACCTCAAAGCTGATCATTAGTTCGCCCTCCTGAGTAACCAGCTCTGTAACAGAGAAACACATTTGGCCCATTAGCCTCTCAAACTGACACCACCAGGTCTTGGCTGTGAGTACGCAGTGCTGTATTTATCCAAAGTCTCAACCTTATGTTCATTTTGTTTCAGGCTGAACAAAACAACAAATAAGTGACAAAAACAATGAATTCTTTATAGATTTTTAGACATTTTGTTTTGTGTTTTGATTGGAATGCCCCCCGTAAATGAGCTCTTACAGTGAACTGCAGAGCCTGTTAGAATAATATATCAATGTCATTCCTGGATTATACAGATCTTTACAGTGAAGGCAGGGGTTACTCACCACAACCACCACCAATGTGTAGCACCCACTTGGGTGTTGCATGGCAGCCAGTTTGGCCAAGACACCAGGGAATATGTTACACTTTGAAATAAGTGCCATGGTATCTTTAATGACCACAGTGAGTTAGGATCTTGGCTGAATGTCTGATCCAAAATACAGCATCTTCTACAACAATGTCTCTGTTACTATACTGGAGCAGTGGATATCTGTTTGGTCTGGCAGGAAGGGGTGGTCTCCTCTGCTGACCCACCAACACCACTCAAGGCTTGCCTCTTGGAGGTGCTGGTATAGACTGCTTCACTGTATAAAAATGGATTTCAGGTTTTATGATTGGGCCTTGAGATCATGAGTGACTTGTGTTTGCCCAATAAGAAAAAGAGATGAAAACACCTTGATGCTGGCTGTTGCATTGTCACATACACACATGCTGAGGAAAGTGTTCCAACAAAAAGTGAATGTGCTTGTGTGTTTTTATGCTGCTTACATATGAAATAAAAATGAAGACATAATTCAACACAGTGATTGTATGTGAGTGCTTGCCCATCCCCATCCTTTTTTGATTCAATATTTTAGATTCCTTTCCCCCTTGGCTCAAGCACCAGTTCTTGTTTAAACATTTCTTTTAGCTTTTTTGAGTTGAGCACATTCCATCCACTGTTCATGTGTTCCATGGTTGGGCAGACAGCTCTGCAGTTCTGCTCACACCCTGCTCACCTCCTTTTTTCCGTCCACATGAGATGAACCTGGGAAAATGGCACTCACACAGTGGCATGTCATATTTTAAAACGTGTTCTCCATTACGGGAAACATCCACAGACAGGTACAGCTCTTCTATCGACTGCCCTAGAAGAAGATGGAAACATGTAACACTCATACTTTCACAATGGCTGCTCTTTATGAGTGAGTCACAAGCTGTGCTTGTTGTATATATGGAAATAAGCTGACTGTCAAACCAGGAAACTCCCTAAAGATCCAGGGATAGGATCCTCCACTCCATGAAGGATATAGTACATTTGTTTTATTCGCTGATGTACATTAGCATAGTTTTCTGTTGGTTTGCTTTTACTTACTTGTAAAAGCAATATAGCAAAATGTAATTTAATCATGTGTACAATTTGTATGATGAAATATGAAATATAAAAATGTTACAGCAGAATATTAACAGAGAATGTGCTGACTCCATTACGATATGATCAGTGAAATGCCCCATACAGTAGGCAACATGTAATTCCCAATTATAGTAAACCTGGTTCCAGGATGTGTTAGTTGCTTGGATGAAAACACATATAACTCACGAAGCAATACAGATCCTCTGATGTTAACACGCCCTGATGCTTCAACAGGACAGTGGCTGAAGGTGACCCCAACATCCTGTAGAGGGTCTGGTGAAACAACAAGAGACAACGGTCATACCCTGAACAACGGATAATCATTTTACAGAAAAAACCCAGATATACCCTGAGCAGTAGTCTCATTTTATAGTGTGCCACCAGATGATGAGTGATTATTCATTTATCAAATGGCACACTTATCAACATTTGACATATTAATCATTACTTAACCTGGAGTTTCACATAAGAATCTAAAGTTCATATATTCTACAGTGGGTAATAATATCTTCCTTCCTTCTCTTGATTTGTTGTGAGATTTGGTCATTTGAAGAACAATGCTACCAAGGAAATTAAAAGTAAGCCTCAGTTTTTATACTGTGTGTGAATGTGTAGGTGTGTCTGTGTTTAGTGAACTCACCACAGCTGCTGTAGTATATCTTCAGGTTGCGTGAGTGGCACACGGTGTGGGTAGGCCATGGCTGCCTGCTACCGGACACACCCTGCAAAGAGGCTCCAAGGAGAGCCAGCACAAGGACTCGCATGACCTACTCTCTCAACTGCCCTACAGCTGAAACAGATAAGATGCTTTCTGCGTTTTCCTCACTTTCCCAAGGGGAACAGGAAGCACTGTGTGCCAGTGACTTCCTCTTTCTGACCACATTATCTGAATGTGAGAAGCAGGACTGGCTCTCACTTCTCAGTTTGACTAGTTTCATCTGTCATGCTGCAGTTCTGCTCCCTTTGTTTGTCTTTATGGAGTTCTGTCTGCTCAATTTGATACAGTTCAAATCGAAAATGAAACGGTTGCCACAGAGAAATCATTTCATGCACAGAAGTGTTTTCTTCAAACATCTTCATTATTATGAACATCAATCAGTGGTAGATACATTAATAGCCTACTGTTGTTTTTATTCTTCACAACAAAACACGCACATGATTGAGTGAGTTACGCATTTGAGGTGTCAGGATGCCTCATTCTCCCATTAACGCCATTATGTCCATGTGTTCTTGTCCCAATAAAAAATACATGATTTGCAACTTAAACGTAGTGCTATACAATAGCCTGTTGGTCAAAAATACATTTCTGTCCTCATCTGGCGTAAAAAGCCAATGGAAGCTAGTAACCATTGAATATAGGGATTTAACATAAGATTCAAGTCACGTAGTAGAATTCAACAGAGGGTGGTGCTGTTGTACAACAAAATGAACTGAACAAAATTATCAATGTGGCAATGTAGCCAGGGCTTATTCGCATTCCTCTACAAATCTAGACACATTTTAGTTTCAGCTGAAATCAACATCACCCAGTCCAGACTGACAACAGTAACATGACCTACAATTTATGTTGATATACAATGTGTCACCTTAGAGAAGCTCTACTTTTATGATGCATACTGTGTTACATAAGTACACTCTATTGAATACGCTTGTAATTGAGGGCCAAAAACAATGAATATCTGTTGCAAATAAAGTCTTTATATAGTTCATGGGGCATTGCAATAGGAAGAAAACCAAATGAATCAATTACAGAATGCAATGACTGGTATGCAATTGGTTTTGTGCTGCTACTCAATAAAACATTTTGGCTGCTGAATTTAAGAGTGATGTCAGGCACAATATTTTTAAGCACTGACCATAAATCAACATTCATATGAATGCCGTGCATTCTCACCTTCCTAAAGTCTTTGGTTGCTCTGTGAAAGCTGACATATTTAATGGGAGCTCTTCCTAATGGAGAAAGATCAAACACTGTGGCTGGAGGTTTATCAATGAGCCGAGCCGGAGGATCCTTCCTCACTTCATAGCCAGTAAGGATGGATTCAGGCTAGGGATACAGGATTTGTGATGTGGTCAGGGATGTGTGTATGTGTGGGGGTGAGGCTTATGAAAAGGACTATCATGCAGGATCCAACAGATCCTACCTGCGCTCAAGGAAAATTCCTTGTCAATCTGCCATTAGACTGAAAGTGCAAAATCGTCGGTAGGAATTTGGGGAGTTTTACCTCTCTGACCTTGACAAAAGAGGGATTAAAGTCACAAGAGAACCCTAAAGATGAAAGTGTGCTGGGAGGAGATGGAGGCATGCTCTACTTGACTGCCTCGGTTAGACAGTGCTCTCACATGATTAGAGGGCCTGTTTCATATGCAGTGTCTACAGCTGGAGTAAGCAGGAATCCCAATCTTAGTCCCAGTTTCATCTTCCTGTGATAGAGACCTGTGTCCCCTGGCTGAAAACCCCTCACCGAGGAGTGGTCTTTGTCTTTATGAATTACTGTGCAGTGATGTTTGTCTTTGATCTATAATCACACCAATCTGTCTAGCGAACTACCCAACTACAAGCAACAGGTGTCATGCCCCAGCAGAGGATCCAACACACTCAACCACTGTTATGTCCCAGTTAACGAGGCTTACTCCGCTGGGGAAGTCTGACCACACCATGTTGCTCCTCATTCCAAAATACAGACAGAAACTTAAGTCCGCCAATACAAAATCCAAGTCTGTCAAGTCCTGGTCCACAGACGCCATCAAAATGCTGAGAGGCTGTTTGGAGTGCACTAATTGGGGTGTATATAATGCAGCTTGCAACAGCCTTGACAAACTCACTGACACTGTGACGTCATACATCAACTTTTGCAAGAAACCTGAAACCCCACAGCAAATAAAAATAACTCTGATTACATCAATGGAGACAGGGAACAATTCACTACTGCCAAATATGAATTAAGGTCTGCAATTAGGAAAGCCAAATCGAACTATGCCATAAAACTGGAACAATAGATTGCATCTAATGACACAAGAACCATCTGGAAAAAACTCAAGAAAATGATCAACTACAAAAAAAGTTCCACCCCACACCTGACGATTATACTTATCTCCCAGACAAACTAAATGAGTTTTATGGTAGGTTCGAACAGTCTCCAGTCTCATCCCCCTCTCCTCCCACCCCCCCTCCACCCTCATCATTCTATATTCAGGAGAAGGAGTTGAGGGCGACATTCAGGAAACTGAACAAGAGGAAAACAGTAGACCCAGACAGGATTGGTCCAGCTGTGCTCAACCACTGTGCGGCTGAACTGGCTCCAGTGTTTACCAACATCTTTAACACCTCCCTCTGCCAATGTACAGTACCACAGTGCTTCATGGACTCAACCATAATCCCAGTGCCAAAATCGACCAACATCTCCTGCTTCAACGATTTCAGACCCGAATTGCCCTAACATCTGTGGTCATGAAGTCGTTTGAGTGCATCATCCACTCCTACTTGAAAACCAGCACCACCCCCCTGATGGATTCATACCAGTTTGCCTACCAAGCTAGGTCTGTTGATATTGCTGTTATTCTAGCCCTCCACCCTACACTACAACACCTGGAGATACCTAACACCTACGCCCACATCCTGCTCATCAACTTTAGCTCGGCCTTCAATACCATAAACCTGGTCAAACTCTTCAACTGTTCGACATGAATACATACCCCTGCATATGCCACTGGACCCGGAGCTTCCTGTGAAGAAGGCAACAGAGGGTCAGCAGTACTCGGCCCCTGAGGACCATGATTTGAATAACCATGTACCAGGGAGAGTATTGTTTTTACATTTCCACCATTCTGTCTGATGTTTGTATAATTTGATATTTGATTCTATTACATTACCAAAAAGCCATCCAATATTGATATTATGCAATATAGCCACTATCTATTTTTATCTGCTTGTACTGCAAAAACTCATGGCCAAAAGGAAGAAGCTTCATGGCTTACAATGTCAGGGTGACACTCACAACCTGCTGCTAAGCACTTTTATTTCCCCCAAACATCAGCAAATAACGCAGAGGGCATTCATGAATAACAGACAGAAAACTGTTTCTCCACACAAACACAAATACCTACTCTTTTCAGAATCAGAGATTTATCTTGCACCAAGCAGAAAGCATATGTGACATGAGGTACATCTGTAGTAATGTGGTACCACGACTTGGTCTTCATACAAAGTATGGTAATTAGTTCATATTATAAAATTATAAGTCGTATTTGTATTTTATTCCATTCCATCACATTAGTTTAATCTCAAAAGTCAAACAAAATTGTGCTAGTTATGTTAGCCAGTTAGCTCATTTACATTAACACAGCTAGCCGGCATTGTTGTTATAAGTTGAAAATGTACTGTCTCTCTCCATCTCTTTGTCTACTGGGAGACCTTTCAACACTCAACCCCCCTATCAAAAACACCAAACCGATACTCATCGTCCTAACAATCGCCAAGAAAACTATCCTCTTGAACTGGAAGAGCAGAAATACATGACACATCACACAATGGTTAAACCTT
Organism: Aldrovandia affinis; assembly: GCA_029706075.1. Classification (NCBI taxonomy): domain Eukaryota; kingdom Metazoa; phylum Chordata; class Actinopteri; order Notacanthiformes; family Halosauridae; genus Aldrovandia; species Aldrovandia affinis. The sequence goes on along the minus strand of JAINUG010000001.1, from coordinate 7,781,230 downwards.
CTCACAGAATACATATCAATGGAAAAAATGACAGCCTCTCTCCAAAACCAAATCATACATTTTGAAGAAACTTGGAACCCATTCATCAGTTCCTTAAATTTGCCTGTTAACTGTTAATTATAACCCCACACACAAACAAAACACACACACACACATGCATAACAAGTCCATATACCAACATTACACTCCCTAACATTTTAACACCCCCCCAAATATAAATCTCAATTTTCTTTATTATTATTGCTTTATTATTATTATTATTATTATTATTATTATTATTATTATTATTATTATATATTTTATTTTTTTCTTCTCCATTTTATTTTATTTTGTGTTATATTGTACATCTCACTCTGTGCAACGTCCTGTCCTCCATCTGCTTGTTTGTGTATCTATATGTAGGCTTGTTAGTCTGGATTTATCTCAGTCTATTTGTTTATCTGTCCGTCTGTCCATCTGTCTAGTTACTTAGATAACACAACGGTATTGGGGTAGGAGGGAGGGGGGTGGTAGGATCAAGATGGGTGGGGGGAAGGAGGGGGGAAGTGTAGTGTGGGAGGAGGGAAGGGCTCCTGGGGGGGGCAGACATCACATTTGCATCTAGAACTGCACAATCTGTAAATACACTTAAAATGTATATGCATGTATATAGGTATATGTGTGTGTATGTATATATATATATATGTCAGTGGTGGGCCGTCAGGGCCTGCAAGGCTTTTGGCTTCCCTAACCAGTTTTTTTTCTTGTCCAGTGCCATTACCTGATTCTTTCTAAACTGTTGCTTCCTTCTCACTTCCTAAATTTGTGTAGGAGGAGGTAGCAGATGGGTTTATTCATTTGGCTGAGAAACAATGTAACATCACATGTAAATGTGCAAAATGATCTTCTTATATATATTTGCAATAAGCTTCACAGCTTATTTGCAGTACTTAGTCTTTAGTATGTAGTTACTAGCACCTAGTGAAGAAATTAGCATACAATGTTTTTAGCTAATCTTGTAGCAAGCATGTTAGATTAAAACTAAAATGTAACAGTCTCAACTCAGCTAAAATCCTTTCCAACAATCATTGCCTACTTCTTCTAAAGCGCCTTTATTTTACTTGACCCTTGTAACTCTCTGTGTTCCTTTTCCCCTCAAAGTACATTATTTTCCCTATCATTTACTGTTTTAGATATATTATCATCACTACATAAAGATATGTCTTATTGAGACTTGAGACAGTGGAATAATAACCATCACAATCTTGTGACTATCAAACAATCAGCAACATCACATATGTTTTTGACTTAGTCTGTAGAGTGAGAAGATGGTCAAGTGGCAAGCGTGCTTGCAGCACAAGAGCAGTCACATCTCATTGATTCTGCACCTTAGGTGTCATGGTTCTTCTCATGCATTACATCTGCAATGACTTGTTTAAAGGAAATGTGCCCTGAAATACAATTGAAATAATTGATTAATTTTTTTTTCCCCACAAGAAATTCCATCATTTGGTGTTTTGTTAATGGTGGTGGAAAAGGCTATCTCAGGTGCTGCTCCAGAGTCTCCCACAAGTGTTCAGTTAGGTTGAGATCTGGTGACTAAAACGGACATGGCATATGGTTTACATAATTTTCAGGCTCATAAAACCATTACCTCAGGAACTACACCTGTGTGGAAGCACATGCTTTCAATATACTTTGTATCCCTCATTACAAATACAATGCTACTTATTGGAATTGTGTGTGAAAAGATAAAGATGGAAAGTTTAGTCTTAAAAATCATGATGCAGATCTTTCTCTTTACTTCCATGTTCCATGCAAATCACAACTTAAGAGTTACACATATTAAGCAGTCTCAGCAAACAATTATGCAGTTCCGGTCCTTGAAGAAAGACATACAAAAAGTGTCCATCTTGGGCCTCCCGCGTGGTCCAGTGGTTACAACGTCCGACGCTGGCCACGGAGACCGGGGTTCAATTCCCAGTCTCGCCAAGTGTCGGCTCTGGCGGGGAGTGCCACCAGGGGGCGGCGATTGGCTGTCCGCCCCAGGGAGGGGAGGAGAGCGAGCCGACGTTCGCTGCGTTCGAGTGGCCCTGTAGTACCGGGTTACGGTCGACGGCCTGCGGGTGCCGTCTCGTAAGAGGCGTCACGCCGTCACTACCGGTCGCAGGACTACGGCAGCGAACTCACATTACTAGGGGGATTGACGTAAAAATAGCGGGTCTAATTGGCTACCAAATTGGGAGAAAAATGGGATAAAATCAGAAACAAATTTTAGAAAAAAAAAAAAAAAAAAGTGTCCATCTTTGCAAATACAATTGTAATTTCACAATGGTTTCTATGAACAAATGCGATTTTAAGTAAAAGGTAATGTTCACCAGAGTTATTAAATTATTGTCCAAGATAAGTGTGATCAGAACCCAGCAAAAGCCCAGTTCTCCTGGCAATCAATTAACTAATTAATTAACAAAGGATAGATAGATCGAAATAAGCTCATGACGAGAGCTGTGCAGAAATGTGTTTCTACACTTTCACTGACATTTATTCCCATGTAATTAACACAAACTTGAAGGTAGTTCATATTGTGTAATACAGCCATTATCTGTTTTTACGGACTTGTGCCACCAAGGGGAAGAAGCGTTGTGCCCTACAATGTCAAGGTGACCTGACAAACTGCTGCTAAGCAGTCTTGTTTCCCCAAAATATCAGCGGGCAATGCTGAAAGCAGTTAGAGCAGGGGTGACCAACTCTGGCCCTGGAGAGCCACAGGGTGTTCTGCTGTTCATTGTTACTCAGCGCTCAAGCGATCAATTAAAGCACTTAATTACACAGCTAATTCAGCTCACCTGGTTTCTTGTGTCCAAATCAGTTTCTGTTTTTAGGGTGAAAACAAAAACCAGCAGACCCGGTGAGATTGAATTAGAGGGTTTTTTAAAACTCTGTTTAAAGCATTTTAACTCAGTATTGAGTCAACTAGTATATTGATAATATGCCAGTGCCACATTCATTGTATCATAGCCTTGACCAACCTACAAAAATCACAACCATAAATAAGCCTTGGTTTCCTTTTTCATGTGGAGGAGATGGTAGCCCCTGATGAGCCAAGTGGTGTGTTTTATGTTTTCCAAATGAACTGTGTTTATTAAAGCTATATTGCATGAGAACCTGTGTTATATCATGAATATTTGCATGGCGAGGGGATGTTGTCAGACAAGCCATGAAGCAGAGTTTTTTATTGTACTATCTAGAGAATAGCAGTGGCAAAATGGTTAATATTCTTCATTATATGATTTAAAAAAAAGTTATTAACATGTCACCTTACCTTTACTTAGTGTTCTTTGTGTTTTACATAGTTATTTAATAGTGCTGCTAGTGGACTACAGGCTATTTTTCATGCCCTTACACATTTGAAGAAAATTCCAGAAACATAACGAAGATTGGACAACCAGAACCCACTCTCCACGCCCTTTAAAATGAGCAGCTCTGAAGATGTGCAACAATGAGCAACATTTTTCCCTGAAAAACAACCATCCTGTGGCTGTGTTTGCAGGTCAAGGTGTAAGGAATTCAGTTACTGACCAACTGACCATCAGATAACCTAAATCATAAGTGCTGCACATCTGATACAGTGGCTTCATTAGGCTGCCACCTCCCCATCTCCCTCATGACCACCAGTCACCACTGGAGTTCCTGTTTTTGGGGTTGTTGGAGATTCCCCCAAAAACAGGAACTCCAGAATAGGAGGGCGCTCCCTCTCTCAATATAAGGGGCGCCAGAAGTCATCCAAGATGCAGACTCTCCAGAAGTTCCATCAGACAACCACAGCTTTCTTCAACAGAGGTAAAAAAATATTTCTAATGTTTCCGTCTGTGTCTATTTCCAGTGATTGACTATTGCTCTATTCATCTGAAGTTTGGTTGTGTTATCAGGTTCACATGCTATGCTCCTTTTTTGTGCATTTGTTAGATTTGTTCAATTGCAGAGCTGACAAACTGAATAAAGGCTTACCCTTTACACTCATGAGCAGGGCCGGATTAAATGGATAGACTACACTAGGCAAACCATTTAATAATAATAATAATAATACCAATTATTATTATTATTATTAATTTGCAATTTGATACTCATATATTTATTGGGATATAGGCCATTGCGTTTAATTTATTTACTTGCATTTTACATTTGATTGTATTAATTGAGCTGACCTGGCAAAACTCCTCTGTAAAGTCATTTCATTTTTGTGTTTTTGTGTTTTGCTGCACCTGAAACCATTGCTGAAAGGCATCATCAGGAATGTAAATTTCAGTTGTGAGCAGAATGTGACATCCTAGAGATGCATTCTTCAAGATCTCATGAGAATGCGCCTGATTCTAGTCAGTGTGGCTGCAGCAACACATTTAATATTCTTAAATGACAAAACCTACACATTCTTCTTCATTAGAGTATGCAAATCTTAATTCCTGCCTCCAAATATATAGATTCTAAACCCAATATAAATAGAAATCTAATTTCAGCAAAAGGATGTCTGGGCACTCTTCCATCAGTAGATCTTTATCTAAGCATTTTATTTTTTACTCTAGCAACAATTTGTTTTAGATGAAACTATGTCAACGATGTCCATTGTGCCAAGATGGTTTTGCTGAGACAGTACATCATTTTGCTCAGTGCTGTGATTCTGAGTGCAAACAATACTTTGAATTGAATGTCCAGTGTGGAAATACACAAGCTGGAAAACTATTTTGGTCATACTTTGGTCCCAGTTTATTGATGTATACAGTATGGATATACATATATGCATTTTTGAACATTTCTTTAAATAGATATTGAAGGTTTCTGGACATCTTTAGAGCATACACACGTGACCATTTAAATAAAGTGACATTTTCTTGATATTTTATTTCAAGTATAATATGAAATATAGCATTTCATTTTGATAGTTAAAGTAAATATTGATCAGGATTGGAATCAATTTAATTAATTCAGTTATAATTCTACCTGCAGACAAATCTTTCAATTCAATCCCCAAAATATATTCCCATCAATTCCAGTTGTATTCTATGTATTTAAGTCATGTGTTGTGATCTTCCCCAGGTCCGTCAAAAGTCTGATGAACAGACTAATGGAATTGGCAAAAGTAAAAAATAACTCATATCTGTAGACAGAAACAATCTTTGTAATACACAACTTATATTATTATTCATAATAGTGAATATTTGTGTAATAAAAGTTCATTCAAGCATAAATTGTGGTTTAGAGACGCTCTCTTCTATTCCAGGCCAAAAATGTATTCTTCTCAGCACAATCTGAACCCACTCACTGAGGTGGGGCGCTATAGTCGGCCTGTGGACCACTCCAATGCACAGTCCCCCGCCTTTGTAGAATCAGAGACTATTGAGTTTGGAGAGCCAGGTCCACGGAGTAACCTTCACGGTAAAAAAATGTTTGTGCATGTAATCTTCATTGATTCAGATTGGGTGTGAGTTTGGTCAGTGGGGTATCATTGAATGGGTGTTTGTTTGGAATATTCATATGCGTTTGTTGGTTTAAAGTTAACTGTTTGCTGGGGGTATTGATATAGAAATGATATAAAAATAAAAAGGGATGGATTTTAACACATTAGCCACAAGATGACTACTGCATGCAAAGTGGATTAGAAAAAAGAAAACTCAAACAAAAAAATGTGTCATTTCAGTTGCACTACCTGCTTGTTTATATCAGAATTTTAGTTTGATTTTTCCTCTGTCTGTAGAGGGCTTACTGACTGTTGGGCTTCTAATCAAGTGAATAGGCTAGACCAGGCATGGGCAAACTACGGCCCGCGGGCCACATACGGCCCGTTGGGCTTTTTACTCCGGCCCGTCGAATATCAGTACCAAATTATAGTAAAGACCGCATTCATTTTGCCTTTTTCCTGCAATGCCCGGCGTTTCAGTTGATCTCACTAGATGGCGCTTGACATGACACAGACCTACCAACCTGTACGCATTTTGCGTACAAAGCACGCAATTCTTGGTCAAAATACGCATGTACGCAAATGTCCGCTGAAACTACGCCAAAAAAGAAGAAATTCCGAGGGGCGCAAAATTTAAGAAAACGTAAAAAAACTAAACTTTTTTGCACCACGGACCGGTTCCGAGGGGCGCAATTATTTCCTCGCGCACCCCCCGTGCAGCTATTTTTCGCGTAGCACCCCCCGTCGACAGAACATGGGGCGCCGTTACGTGCCTCGCACCGGGTGCTGGCAACCCACGCTACGCCACTGGTCGCCCCCAATGTTCAAACGAAACCTACGCCGCTGGTTGTACTAAAAAAAAATTCCCAAGGTTGGCAGGTCTGCATGACATGACATGGCTTGACATGGCTACCCTTTAACTATGGCATGGCGAAACTTTTTATGTAATGGCTTTTACATGTAATTTATATTAGTTCACACAAACACTCTCCATCCATCTGCTACTGGCCCGGCCCGTCTGTCAAATTTTAAAACCCATTGTGGCCCCTGAGTCAAAAAGTTTTCCCACCCCTGGGCTAGACAGATATCACATGGAAACCGAGCCTATTCTTCATTAGTCCCTTCTGCAGCATTACATAGGCCTCCTCGAGCCTACTGCATCACAAATATCTGGATTATTGCATCTCAATTGTCAGAGTAAATGAGTTCTGGTTGTCCAGCAAGATAGTCATTACTGTATTATTATTTATTTCAACTTGATTTCTACCATATTATCTCTACCACTGGAGCTTTAACAAACGTTTGAGGTTGCGGCTGTCTGTTTTGGCACCTACCCCAGCTTTGTTTGCCTGGTTGCTGCTCCTTTGGGAAATAAAGAACCCTTTTGTTCCTACATTCTTATAGTGGAGAGGCCTTTAAATTGCTGTTTTTCCTCCAAATCTTAGCATAGACAACCTGGTGATGCCAGTCTGGCTGTGGAACCAGATGTAATTTACAGTGTAGTTACTGTAGTACCTTTGACAATGTATTGCTTCCATGCCATCCTGATCAGTCATACTCTGTATATTAGCTGTGAGGTCCAAAACTGTCAATTGTTTGTTTGAAGCAATGGAATTAGATCTCAGAACTGTTGATGGCAGGGCTGGACTGGCTATATAGTCTACCGGGCCGATTCCCGGTGGGCCGGTCTAGTTTTGGGCCGGTAGGGCCGGTATAATTATTATTTTTAATTAAAAAATATATAAATATATATATATATTTATTTTTTTGTCATCTAACGGCCAACAAAAAATGGACAGCGGCCCATTGGTTCATTTTCTATACTGACACTGGGCCAGCCCAATCACATGCTTTTTTTGCCATCATATGCATATTGAACAGACTGCAAGGATGTCGTAGTGATGGGCGGTGTCCGACCGATTGTGATGGGCCGGTCTGAGCCAAATGGCAGGGCCTATTTTTTGTCCCAGTCCAGCCCTGGTTGATGGATGTGTATGATAATAGTCAATTTACAGATTTGGCTCATGACAGAACCAAAACTCAAACTGTGTTTGGGACCTTTACAATATAAGGAGGATTGCAAAGGTTTAAAATAGTATTCTGCTCTTCTGAGTTAGCTACCTCAGAAGTGGACCAAATATGGTTTGATATGGAGGTACCAAATATGTGCAGGTCTGTTACATCTGCTGTTGTCCGGGGTTATCTTCCAATGGACAATACACAGGTTCCATTTTATAGTGTCACCACCTCAGGAATTGAACCTTAACAGTAAAATAATTCATTTAAATAAGGAACTATTAATGTTATCATAGAATTAGTAGAGCCCAACTTATTAAAATAGTGAGACAACACAACTCATAACACAAATATCATTTATTAAACAAACATAATATTTAAAATATATAAAGCAAAATAATACAAAGCAAAATAATGATCCATAATGGTTTGGGTGTTAAAACATGACCAGTGTCACAGAAGTGAATAGATATCATTGGGCCAATTTTGCTACATTAGAAAGGTTTCAGGACACAACTCACTAAAAGCCCTCTAGTTCATAGCCCTTTAATTGACATGTTGTACAAGACATGCACAAACTTCCATAGGTATATCATGAAAGGTGACCACTTTATTGCTTTTCAAACACGACTTTCTACACAAGAAAACTATACAATGCCTATTTGTTGTTCCCATGATCTTTGATACTTTAGGCTCTGTTGTGTCCACATGCTATAATGATAAACCACTTTCATAAACTGCAAGGTGTTCCCTTTCAAATGATACCAAACTTAGGCATGTGGCCTTCTTGACCTATGAGTTGTTATATTTGTATAGGTCTAAATAGGCAGGAATTCATAAATAGGAGGGTGGGGGCTGTTAAGGGGTTAAACATGGATACACTTTTGCTGATTTCAGACCGGGACCCTGTAACTTTGGACACAAATATTAAACAGAACAAGAGAGCGCACCACACCAGTGGGTTTACCGAAGATGCCCTTATTGTGCGCAGGGGTCAGGAGTTTGACATTGATATTACCTTCAACAAGGACATGGACGATCTAGAGAGCAGTATCTTTGTGAAGTTGGAAATGGGTGAGTCAGTGTTTTCTCCTCTTATCCATCATATTTCCTATGAAGCAAGATCCTACATGAGTCTCATCAGTATGGTGACATGGACCTCAGTTTGTGTGAATTATGTAGACTTCAAAAAAGGCTAATTGCAACAAACTTAGCTTAACATGTTTCTAACAACAGGATTTGGGACTAGTTAAAATGGGACTAATTCAAACACAACAGCCAAAAATATCAGATTATTCTGTTAGACCTATGGCAACAAACCTTTGGCTCGTTTTCTTCTTTGGTTAAACCCCTGCTAGTATCATACTTGTATAGCAACATTTCAACAACGCGCTACATTACTTTTGTGATTGTTATACATTTTACTGTCTCGTTACAGCTGGTTTAAACATGATTTTGACTGAGACTATGGTACAATTGTAACACAACAATATAAATGTTGGCAGAATTGCAACTTGGCCTAAATACTTAGTATACAAATGTATTTTGGTAGCGTATGTTAAAAAAGGTTTCCAGCAGTACCTTAGAGTTCCAGACTGACTGGTCAACTGAACTGGTGTTGCCATATGGCCTAAAAGAGCTCTGTATTGGAAGCTTTGTTCAGTGGTATGAACCCAAAATACCATAAGCAATTATGCCTTATCAACATCAAGCTCTTTATTATCAATGGTGCAAAAGGTGAGCATCAAATAAAAAAGAATGACACTTTCCATTGATAAAAAGGGACATTATTGCTCTAGCACTATTGCTAAAGAATGTGGGGAAATCAATAGTGTTTGATATAAAATCGAGCCAGAACAAAATCAAACAGTTCTCATAGGTTTATTGTGTTGCATTAAGAGACATGACGGCACACATGTCTAAAAGTGATACGATTAGACTACCATTAGCCTACTGCCGATTAAATTAAAAATCCAAATGAACATTGCATCTAACTCCAAAGATAACAAACTTAAGAGCTGCTCAAATAACATTGCTACTATTGGTCATTTTTACTATTTTAATTTTTAAATCTTTCTAGTCTTTATTCGTAATGTTATTCAGTCGCACTGCAGTGGGTGAGCTAGGTTAACAAAGGCGTTTGAATGGTTCAGTGTAAATCAACACAGAGAAATGACAACGACTCTCAAACTAAAGCCGCCCACAGAATAATATTAATTATTTGTTAATCAACCATAATAATTATAGAAACATACTCAATTTATAAGAGTAACTGACACATGAAATATAAATTGTGAGTTAATAGAATGATACCCTCAATGCCCTCCCAGTAAAACAAAACATAAAGAATATCTTTGTGAAAACAGAAATTTATTTGGACCTGCTAAGCTAGTAAAATTATGGAAAATAGTGTTTTGATCTCTGAATGCTTACTATCATTCTCCCTTGGCACATACATTTCCTGAAGCATGGTCAAATGTGGATGCAGGCTTTAGGGAAAATGACATTTTCAGTCTATAAAGGCAAGATAAATTATACATTACAATACAAGTGATGCCCAGAAAGGGAAAAAATAACATCGTACCTTTTACATTGATGACTTGAAAGTCACCAAACATAACCAAATGTAATGTATCAACACAACATTTCGACTTGTTATTTGGGAATAATTTATTAAACATTCGTGGCATAATATAAAACAGTAGCATAATCATCACAATTTACTATTTATATCAGTATGAGAGATTAAAATGGGAGCTGTCTGTTTGTGTTGAAGGCTTTGTGGAGACAAATGTCACTGCTTGGACTGCACAACAAACATGCTTGCCAAGAGGCACCAATAACCATATAATGAGTTGGTGAATGAATAGAATGATGTTTCAGAAATGAACAGCATTAATATTTGAAGATGCAGTCTCTATACTGCTATAATAAATTTTCCATTTGTTATACCTCAAAGTATAAAGGAGTTATGTTTGGAAGTTACAGCTCTCATGTTCAAACAAAATTATGATCAGTGCGGGATAATTCAGGAATAAAAAGTATTAGAAAATGATGGAAATTTCATTAATTTCATTAATAACTGAAGTTGGAAATTGAAACCCTGAATTTTGGCACTCACTATAGCAGGGTTACACATAATCCGTGCCTTATTCGTACATGGACTAACTTGTATTGATTGAGACAGTTTTTGCATAAATTAATCAACATTATCATGTACAAGCATTCCACCTATAGTGTGTTTACTCCCACGGGAGTACCAGACCAGCTTCTTTTTGAGGATCTCCGCGGGACCTCAAAATGGGTGCAAGTAGAATGCTTTGCCATTTGGGGGACATTTTGAAAGGTACAGCTTTAGACTTTGTTCAGGGCAATAATAATTCGCGGGCCTGGCGAACAAGAATCCCTGTAGGTTTTCCTGATCGGGATCAGAACATGTGTTTCTATAAACATTGTATCTTTGTATCTCACAAAATGTGAAATATGACAGGATGACAAAAACTATTTACCTAGAGTAACAAAGAAAGGATATGATAGTTTTACCTGTCCTTTTTTGTATTGTACCAGGTCTCAATGCAAATGAATTCAGGGGCACCAAAATCATACTGTCTTCTACCCTGGGGTGGGAAAGTGACTGGAGTATGTGGGTGAAGCCATTCTCAGGCAAAACGGTCCCTGTGGGCATCACTTCACCTCCAAACTGCCTTGTGGGAAAATTCAAATTGACCATTGGACTCAGGTCAGGTTACAATCACGTCAAATGGAATTTTTCAACTATAAATTATATCTACATCTTGTTCAACCCCTGGTTAAAAGGTAAGTGTAATCACTACAGATATTCCCTTTGAATGAACTCTCTCCTACCTCCTTTTATATTACAATACTAAATGAACTGTGGTTCATAATATTGACAGTAAGGATGTTAAAATTTCACAAAAATTACAGACCATTTAAAGGCTTGCAATGTATTAGTAGTTATTAGCTTCCTTATGAAATACAGGTACTTGGTAATATTGTATTGGTAATAATGATCCCTAACTATGTATTGTAGCTAATGCCCTGCCCCTTAGGAAATTATGTCATGTTAATTACATTAAAATAGGAATAGTTCATTCAAGGCGGCACGGTGGTGCAGTGGATAGCACTGTCGCCTCACAGCAAGAAGGTCTCGGGTTCGAATCCAGGCCGGGGGCCTTTCTGTGCGGAGTTTGCATTTTCTCCCCGTGTCCGCGTGGGTTTCCTCCGGGTACTCCGGTTTCCTCCCACAGTCCAAAGACATGCACGTTAGGCTAATTGGAGAGTCTAAATTGCCCGTAGGTATGAGTGTGTGAGTGAATGGTGTCTGTGCCCTGCGATGGATTGGCGGCCTGTCCAGGGTGTATTCCTGCCTCTCACCCGGAACGCATGCTGGGATAGGCTCCAGCACCCCCCCGCGACCCTGACCAGGAATAAGCGGCTTAGATAATGGATGGATAGTTCATTCAAATAAAATAAGTTGCCATCTCCCCCACACAATTACCATCAAGTCATACAATGTCAGAACTGTACATTAGACTGCATGGAAAACATGCCAAGACCATCTGCCAGCGTTACTTATTGTTATGAATGTGGCTTCAAACCACAAAAAAATCTCCTTCTTTGGTTTTTGGGCTACAGGCACCATTCATTGTCAATTTATAGTATTATATCCAACTTGAGATGCTTTGTATGGGTTTGCTGAAAATGTTGTGCTTTTTATTTATAAAGCATTTAAAAAGTAATTTCCCCCATTTACCGGTACTAATATTCTGGAATTCTGAGCATTTTGTGCAATTAATTTGAAAAGCATCCTCTGTTTTGTAGCATTCTTTGGCTAATTATCTGGCTAGCAAAATGGCTGTAAACCTTTTTGGTGTTGTGCTGCCCCAAAATACCAATATCTGTGCCAATCAACTTATTTTGCGCCTCATTTTGTATTTTTATAAGTATTAACTTTTGAGTAAGAGTAAATGTAGCCTTTAAAGCGAAAATAATTATTCTTAAAAACACGTCAAGGGTTTTAAAGTATCTGGATGTATCTGGACAATCTGGACGTATAAAAAAAAATGCACATGTCAAATTACATCTTAAAAATTGAAATATTTAATAAAACCCGATCTCATGATATACAGTATATCTGTAAAATTTTCAGGTGGAAACTAAAATAGAAACACTGCTACATTCAAAAGCACAGTGGCAGCATATTTAGGATGTATTCAGCCACCTTGCTGTTTTGCAACTTGTGACCAAGCTTATCGGGAAGAAAACACTCAAGTAATTATTAATTTTTATGTTGTCAGAGTATTTACAATGATATCTTTCAACAGATTTCAAACAATCACACTGCAATGCTTTGTATTATGCTCACCTTATTTGAAATTGAGTGTAGTTTAAATTCAGTGCTCATTTTCTGTTGAACCATAATGTTTTAATGTTTTGTGACAAACGTGCTGGTCTGTAATTAGCAAGTGACAATGTAATATGCCGTAGTATTTGTCCAATATACAACAAACCTATTTTTTACACTACACATATTCCTGATGTTTTACTTCAACAGCCTTCAGCTCTTGCTCATACTGTAGGTCCATAATATACTGCCGATTTTATATGTGTACCCAGTTTCTTTGTGCATTAAATAAGCCTAAAATCTAGCATGTACATGACAAACCCATTGGAAAGCACAGTGGCAGCAACTTTAGGATATATTCAACCACTTTGCTGTTCTGATTCTTATGTAATACACGCTTTGTATTATGGCCTACCTTATTTGAGTTTGAGTGTAGTTTTCATCCAGCGCTCATTTTATGCTGAACCATAATTTTTGTGACAAATGTGCTGTTTTTTTTTTTTTTTTTGCAGAAGACACTGTTTACATGTCTTCTGAAGATGAGCGGAAAGAGTATGTCCTTAACCAGGCAGGGCAAATTTACAATGGCACTGCTGAGAATCCATCAGCCATACCCTGGAATTTTGGTCAGGTAATGCCATGCCACCACTTAACACAACGCTTGGTTGAACAGGCCGGATGACATGGATATTAGTGTCCCCCTCATAATCACACTCAAAACAGTTGTTATTTTTGCAGACATGCATGCAGTTAACTGTTCATTCTCTGCTGATTTAAAAGAGCTGTTCCCTTTTGCAAGAAGTCCTGACACTCACAAATCGACCTCCTGGGGCTGTTTACACAAGCCAGGTGTATGCTACCTTTGAGCAAGGGCAGAGCATGAAGCCAGATGCAGAATTTCTACCTTTTGCACCACCTGGACATAATGTCCTTTTTTCTGTTATGACTGACAATCTGCCACTGATATAACCTTCAAATCCCGAAAGGTATATAATGTGACATCCCTTTGATAAGTGGCATCATAATTAGCAAGTGACATATGCCATAGTATTTGTCCTATGTACACTAAACCTATTTTTACACTAAAAATAGTCCTGAATTATTTGATTAGCCTTCAGCTCTTGCTCATACTGTAGGTCCATAACGTGATGTCCATTTGATATGTTTACCTACATGTCTATGTGCCTTAAATATTTCTCCAATTTAGCATGCATATGACAAACACATTCAGACATATTGAAACACATGTTCTCCAGAATGTTCTCTAAAGCAATAAGGCATCCGGCTATTAAACCACATACTGTTACTGCATAATGTCTCAGTTAGCAATAATTATGCTCAATACCAAGCTTTCCAAATTATTGTCACACATCATATTTGTTCCCTTTGTTGTAGTTTCAGGAAGGAATTCTTACCACCTGCCTGGAGATGTTGGACGACTCCAAGATCTCCACAAACAACAGAGGAAAGGCGATCGTAGTAGTCCGGATGGGTTCTGCCCTTGTGAGTTCAGACCAGCCTCTACAGCATCCATTTGGCATTGTTGAACAACTTCTCACTAATCACTGAGAGCTAGAAAAGCACTGAAAACCCCTTTTTAGTATTTGGACAGATTCTATATATCCTACCCATTTTATTAATCCAAACATAAAAATCAAACAGTCAAAGAAAAAAAAGTCATTTATTATTATTATTATATTCATCATCCTTATTTGCTGTTCATCTTTTTTTAAATGTTCACCTGAACAGATATGATTTTTAAATAATAATTTTGAATATTAACTGTGGCCTATTTTAAATCATACCATTACACTTATTCAAGGTGAATTCTAAAAGCAACAGCATCACTCAGCCTTCCATATTATAGCCATTACATAACCTAAACGTCATTGACTTTGCATTGTGAAGATGAGACAAGACAGCTGCTTGGCTGGCTTCTGGAGTATTCATTTTGTTCTCAGAGTTGCAGAAGAAAATATTAGCATGTTGACTGATTGCTTGAACATTATTTGCTCTAAGAGTTGCCCAGTTGGAAAGCATCAAACCCATCGTGTCTGTTCTCTCTAACTAATTAATTACTGCTTAATTTATCTAGAGAAACCTTAGTCACACATAGATTTCAATTGAATTACAGGCTACAAAACTTCATTGAAAATGCCTGAGTGCTCTAAATACAGTAGTACACATCGCTCAACTCAGATGTGCACCATGTACTGCGAAATATTGCCACACTGGACATTTTTGTTGTTTCCCAATTGACTATCGACTCATTGTTTCCCAATTGACTATTGGACAGTTGATTGTAGAAGAAAAATAGGGCTGTCAATAGGGCTAGCATTATGTTTTGAAAACCCATGCTGGTGAGAGGCTTGTTGGGCTTACTAAATAACCAGCTCTCTAAAACAAGCGAGGTATTCAACCAAATCCATACTGAATTCTGGATTCAGGTCAGCCTAATCAATAACCCCCTTCTAGGCATGCGATGCGTGCCGGTTGGTTGAGCAAAACATTGATTTTGATAAACCTATGACTGCTACTCATCTTGTTGACGCATCTTCTTCAGGGAGGACTTGAAGTGGGCTTATTTAAGTGCAATTAGTTTTTTAAAATCGTGTCTAAATGTGACTCTGTCTTTTTCCCCCCACTTGTTATATCTGTGACCCCAGATTAACTCCCAGGATGACAATGGGGTTGTGGTTGGGAACTGGAGTGGGAAGTACAAGGGTGGGACGCCACCCCTCAGCTGGATAGGCAGCCCAGATATCCTCCTCCAGTATCACAAAAAAAAGCATCCTGTCAGATACGGGCAATGCTGGGTCTATGCCGGTGTCTTCAACACCTGTGAGTGCTGCATTTCAATCTATTTACGTATGTGGTGTAGACTCTAGTTTGATCAGAGCCTGGATCACCATTGCATAATCCCTATAAATGTAATTGTTCTCAGACTTTGAGTTCTTTCCCCTTTAGATCGGATATGGCATCACAGTCAAGCCCTGGTCAAATTGACCATATTACCACCTAACAGAAGTGAAAGATTTGAGTGACACAAACAAAAACACTGAAAGCACCTCACAAATAGGAAAACTATATGAATGCATGCTGTATTGAAAGAAACCTTTTGGTGAACCAATTTATTTGGCTTTCAGAAAGTCCTGTCTTTGTTTTCCTGGGTTTCCAGAATGTTTCATATGAGTATATTGTGATATGCGTAATACAATGCAGCTAATAATAATCTTCCAGATTTCTCATGGATTCATAGAGTCAGGTTTTAACTTCAGTCTTTCACGAGCTTACAGTTTAAAGCCTTTGCACAAATATGTAGTTTCAAACTACTATAAATATTGCAACCTAAAATTTGTGCTTACAAACAACGGTGTAACAATTTTGAACTTGCCAAATTGTTTGTAAAGAAAGAAACACTTTTATTGCATTTATTTCCAAGTTAAAGTTAAGGACTAATGTTGTTTGAATCATGGCCAATGTCTTCACCAGCCAACCATTTGAATCATATCTTTCCCTATCAAAATATGAAAAGATAAGCCCCTGAACAACTACAAATTTTTGCATTTACACATTAATTAAGTCAAAGATAAACTTATTTTACATGCTTTAGAAAGGAATAGCAAATGTATCATTTATTTTCATGTTGTAACAGACTTACATGCTGTAGATTATGAACCACTATGTAAAGCATGTACAAACCTCTCTAGAATCAGGAATCAGATTTTTTCATTTCACAATGTGCCTAATTCAGTGTCATTGGTCCTCTATTACAGTTCTACGCTGTTTGGGAATTCCAGCAAGGGTCATCACCAACTATCGATCCGCCCATGACAATGACGGCAACTTAAAAATCGACATCATCCTTACAAGAAATTTGCAATTTAACAGCTCAAAAACCAATGATTCCCTTTGGTATGTCTTTACTGTACTAATCATTTTACTCTGAGAAGTGTGTAAAGGTGTCTCCAGAATATGGGTGGGTGAATTCCGTCTCAAAGGAAGTGGAGTTCACTGCCCTCAGAGAATAAAAATTGTGCAACCAGAAGTTTTCTCCTCTTTTCTGGTGCTCCGCGCAGGTTTTGAGCTTTGAGTACTACCTTTACAGGAACTACCACTGCTGGAATGAGTGTTACATAGAGAGGAATGACCTGCCTGTCGGTCTAGGCGGCTGGCAAGTGGTGGATGCCACCCCCCAGGAGACCAGCGATGGTTAGTCATCTACACTCATTGATTAAAATCCAAAAGTCATTCACTTCATGCTATTCATTTTGATATATCCTATTAATATAATCTAGGTATTTGGAGTGCCCAATCACAAGTTTAGGCACATCCCAATGCCGCAACATCCTCTGTTCATGTGGAAGAGGCGCATTACAGTCAGCCAATTACTTTCCAGAGAACTGTGCAACTGTGTTGATTTATGATTTATGTTTATTTGTGCATTCAAATTGGCTTCTTTTTCCTCAGGGCTGTACAGGTGTGGCCCTGCATCTGTTGAGGCAATAAAACACGGCCTCATATGCTACCCTTTTGATTCACGGTTTGTGTTTGCAGAGGTAAATATTGTCATCTACTGTATATTACAGTCCGGCATACGTGTTCTGTGTTTATACGACATAAGATGAAAGATGTAAAGTGTTTGTGTTTCAGAAAAATAAATATAGAACAACTCCTACATAAATAGATTTATTACAGGATTCAATAGGATTGACAGTAGTACAAAAAACTAATGGTTTTTGTTCCTACATCTAGTTTTATTTTCCTAGTAATTAATTGCTGTCATTGAATAATGAAAAGGATATACTTAATGACTGCTTTCACAACTGGGTCACTATCACAGACAAGCATGATTATGAGAATTAATGTTACGTGCACATTAGGTTATTTAGCAGCCTGTAAATGACATGCATGCAACTGACAATATTTATTTATTAGAAACCATCAGCTCTACTAGTGTGAGAATATGCAGTATTCAGAATATGCTAAATATAGTAGGTAGTGCCCAGAATTTGTTTATTTCCTATGTTTTGAATAGAATTTGTTACATTTTTAGTGAATTTCTCTGATTTATCCAGGTGAACAGTGACATTGTGTTTCATGTACCTGGGGCGAATGGAAGACTGGAAACAATTTATGTGGACACTGCATCTGTGGGCTGGAAGGTCTTGACCAAACAAATTGGTCGAAGAGCACCTGCAGACATCACCAATACGTACAAATTCATTGAGGGTAGGTGGGAAGGAATGGCTACAATGGTTAGAGATGACTCGAATGGGGTCTGCAAGCCGGTGGATATATCATTTCTGAGTGATTGTCTCTTGCCAATTTTGATCAACCTACAAAGGTAGACTACATGTACACTACCGGTCAAAAGTTTTAGAACCTTTTTTACTGAAATTTAAGCAGTTCAAACTGCCAGAGGTTAAAAAAAGTTTAGGTTACCAAAAACAGAAAAATAATGTAGCAATCTTAAAATAAAATAAAAAAATAAACTTTTGAACGGTAGTGTATGTCAATTCATCTAAATTTCCAAAGCACGGTCACTGGAATGTATGACTTATCTGGAGAGTACAGATGCATGGAATGTTTGAATATCTGTGACTCAACCTTCAAGTATATAATTCTTAAAACAGGCGAGAAACTAATATTGAGGATTTGTTGTGGTTTACAGATTCTACCAGAGATTGTCTGTGTACCCAGATTTACCATAGTCCCTGATCTCATAGCAGCACATAATCAAAGAGTGGTGATAATGTTACTTGAAAAGGGTACTGTTTGCAAAGACACGCATATCCTCATCCTTGTCAGGCAAAGGCATTAGAAATGGGCATTCCGACTCTTTTTGGTGAACTAGATCTTCGTTCACCAAAAACAGCCAGTTCAATTAATTATCTCTCATTCAGTTCTTTGTTTGGTAGAATATAATTTTTTTCTAAATTGAAGTCATTATCAAAATAATTACTTCTGATTGGTTATAAAATCACTCAAATTGTGCATGTCAAACCCCTCAAATCGTTCAAGCAACATACAATGCTTGGCATACAGGCACTGTTGCACTGACAAATAAACAAGATTATGCATTTTGGATTTAATCGTATCATTGCAATTTCTAATTAATTAATTAATTAATAGTAATCTCTTTTATTTTGGATGATTCATTCTGACAGGGAAACATCAATAAAGGAAACATTAGAATATTTGGGTGTCCTGTAACAATGGAAAACAATTAGTGGTAGTGCCAGAGAGATCACCAAACCAATTTCAAGTGGCTTGCTTTTGGCTTGAGAATACAAAAACAATCACATAGAGTAGCTTTAAGTTTTGACAGTGCCCTGCAGGGGGGAAATGATTTGCAGGGAAACTGATTCTAATTGTCATCCCCCTGGGTTGTCACTGGCCATTTATTTATTATTTTAATTTAAGATAATGTTACTTATGTAAGATTATATTTGTGCCATGAAATTGGATGAATTTGTGCCGATGGGAAAATTATGTTGCATACAGCTGCTCTTGGTGAATTGCCTTGTTCACGTGTGCAAAAGGAGGGTGGGTGGCAACACTCATTTTATAACACATGACCTAATGTGCCATTCCTGCTGTGTCACACTGCTGCCAAACCATTACAACTAATCGGATCTGATTGGTCTGGCCCACACACAGGCACTGTGGAGTCAGATATGACTGTGAAGAACGCGGAGCAGTACGGAAGCAAACGCAGTGGGCCGTACGCTCCCCTCACTGACATAAAAATGAGGGTGGAAGTGTCACCCGCAAGGCTGCACGAGGGCTTTGAGGTGACCCTGCATTTAACTAACGAGAGCAGATATACATACATTGTTGACATCTACATCAGTGGCAACGTGGTCTACTACACTGGTGTCCACAGCGCGCAGTTCATGTTCCAGAACTTGGAGGGGACAGTGCCTGCCTATAAAAGTGAGTTGAATTTCTTTATAAATATCGTCTCTACACTGATTCCCTGTAATTCACCAAGGTTTCTCAAGGTTTCTCATACCAATTGCTGTACCTGATGCAAGGAAGCTTATTCCTGTGAAAAAATATTTTTTATTATATAACATGTTTATTACATGTTTTCAGTTTCAAAAGTTGCATAGAGACATTCTACAACACAGTCCATTGATATTTTGTTCGGCATGGCATCTGGAAATTCATGTTTCATTCATGTTCCTCTGATTTGTAATCTACAGTCAGATTCAAAGTTATTGAGACCTTTGATAAAGATGAGCAAAAAAGGCTGTATAAAATAAACAATATAGGTTATAAGCTATATTACAAAAATGCATTGTTTTATAGTAATACATTTGTTCAGAGAAAAATATTTTCTTTAACAAGTCATATTTTTTCCCCAAAAAGATGTCAACATTTTTCACATGCCTAATAATGCATTTCATTATTTAAAATAAAATCCAACAAAAATAAATATGCACTAACATGTCATCTTCTATAGTGTTTTATCTTCTACAATTGTATTAGTATAAAATAATATAATTTTTACATTTTTGAGCATGCAATATAGCTCATAACCTGTATTGTATAATGAATAATTTCATACCTGAATGTATTGGAGTCTGTATGAAAGTTTTTATTGTAGAACCTGTACCCCACGGCATAATTAACTGTAACGGCTTTGGGCGTTTACATTTCTGTGCTAACATTAAATATAAGCTTAAACATGCTACTGGAATGTAGAAACAAAGGCATATAAACCCATAGACTATACAATATTGACATCACCCATAGGCACATAATATGGGTTACATATTCACTTTTCACTTGTCATATTATTAAAATAAACAGAATGGAAAAAAACAAAGCATGCCAATTTGGCTATCATACAGTATGATAGAGTGGATTTCTCTCACTATGTTATGATGTACACTCAGTGACCACTTTATTAGGTACACCTGTACACCTGCTCATTAATGCAATTATCTAATCAGCCAATCATGTGGCAGCAACTCAATGCATAAAAGCATGCAGGCATGGTCGAGAGGTTCAGTTGTTGTTCAGACCAAAAATCAGAATGGGGAAGAAATGTGATCTAAGTGACTTTTCTTTAATTTTTACATTTTGTTTCTGATTTTCTCCCATTTTTTTCTCCCAATTTGGTAGCCAATTACACCCCCTATTGTAATTTACACAATTGACATTTCTTTACATACAATCAATTTATAAAGCTGGATATTTTTCAGGTTAAGTACCTTGCTCAAGTGTACAACAGCAGTGCCCCACCTGGGAATTGAACCAGCAACCTCTGAGGTACAAACCCAGTTCCCTAACCATTACACTAGACTGCTGCCTAGACTGTGACCGGCAGCAATGAAGTCGTCTCCTCCGAGACGGCACTCACCAAGCCGACAACCAGAGCCACTCCTGTGTGCAGCGAACGTCTTGTTGGCTTCCCTCCCCCATCCCTGGGGTGGACAGCCAATTGCCGACCCTGGTGGCACTCCCGGCCAGAGCCGACTCTGGCACGGCCAGGGAATCAAACACCAGTCACAGTGGCCAGCGTCAGACGTTGAAACCACTAGACCACGCGAGAGGCCCTGATCTAAGTGACTTTGACCATGGAATGATTGTTGGTGCCAGACGCGGTGGTGTGAGTATCTCAGAAACTGCTGATCTCATGGGATTTTCATGCACAACAGTCACTAGAGTTTACAGAGAATGGTGCGAAAAACAAAAAACATCCACTGAGCGGCAGTTCTGTGGGCAAAAACTCATTGTTAATGAGAGAGGTCAGAGGAGATTGGCCAGACTGGTTCAAGCTGACAGGAAGGCAACAGTAACTCAAATAACCACGCGTTACAACAGCGGTATGCAGAAGAGCATCTCAGAACGTCATGTCAAACCTTGTCACAACATGTCAAACCTTGAAGTAGATGGGCTACAGCAGTAGAAGACCACACTGGGTTCCACTCCTGTCAGCTAAGAACAGGTAAGTGAGGCTACAGTGGGCACAGGCTCACCAAAACTGGGAAGTTGAAGATTGAAAAAACTTTGCCTGGTCTGATGAATCTCGATTTCTGCTGCAACATGCAGATGCTAGGGTCAGAATTTGGCGTAAACAACATTAATCCATGTATCCATCCTGCCTTGTCTCAATGGTTCAGGCTGCTGTTGGTGGTGTAATGGTGTGGGGAATGTTTTCTTGGCACACATTAAGCCCCTTAATACCAATTGAGCATCATTTAAATGCCACAGCCTACCTGAGTCTTGTTGCTGACCATGTGCATCCCTTTATGACACAGTCTACCCATCTTCTAATGGTCACTTCCAGCAGGATAATGCACCATGTCACAAAGCACACCATCTCAAGCTGGTTCCACGAACATGAAAATGAGTTCAGTGTGCTCCAATGGCCTCCACAGTCACCAGATCTCAGTCCAATAGAGCACCTTTGGGATGTGGTGGAACGGGAGATTCGCAACATGAATTGGCAGCCAACAAATCTGCAGCAACTGCGTGATGGTATCATGTCAACATGGACCAGAATCTCTGAGGAATGTTTCCAGCAACCTGGTGAATCCATGGCACAAATAATTCAGGCTGTTCTGGGGGCAAAGGGGGGTCCTACCCAGTACTAGAAAGGTGTACCTAATAAAGTGGCCACTGAGTGTATGTGGATTCAATATTACTCAAAGATACCTTTTGGTCAGCTGCATTTTGCCAGAGAGATGTTGCCCTCTCTGTTGTCAGATTATTTGCCTTTGCCTTTCCCTATAGCCCTGTGTTTGGTCTCACAGGGCCCTTGTTGTCATGTCAGTTCTCTGATGAAGGTCTCTCAACCTTCTGTTCACAAATGCTCCATGTTACAGCTGAAAAGGTAACCGTGCAAGTGCAACCTCATGAGTATAAGAAAAAGCTTGTGGACCAGGCCATGCTTCAATTCATCATTGTTGGGAATGTGAGAGAGACCAAGCGGGCCCTCATTGCCACGAAACTGGTCAAACTGGAGGGTCCGAAGCTGACCATCAGGGTGAGAGAAATCGCCATCTGCTTCCTTCCTCTGTGTTGTCAGGTTTTTGTTTTTTTAAGTGTCTCCCTAAATGTGTGCTGTTTCCATTCTTGCACTTCCAGATTGCTTGTACAAAATCAGACACTCATCTTTCAGCTGGTTGACACAGTATATCCCATTTATATGTTAAGGTTCTGCATGTCGCCAATTTAAAATGTTTGGGGAACTATGACAAGATACGTTACTGTCTTAATGTGTTAAGGGAGTCCATTCCGACTTATGCACGCGCACAAGTATATGCACATTTTTCTGAATATCTGATCCCAATGGGAATCAAATCCACAACCTAAGCGTTGTCAACACTATGTTCTACCTACCGAGCCACACAGAACCACTTCTGCAGAGATCTGCAGTGTTTTCGTTGAAAAAGGGGTGTAATGTCTATTTCGCGGTTGTACGTGCATTCTGACCAAGAGCTTAAGTCTGATTTCCAGTTGACCAGACTATGTGATCTGAAAGGTGGAATAAGGAGCTTGTAAATATGCCTCTAGTGTTATCAACTGTAATAATCCAAGGAGACGCTGAGAACCAACACTAACCAATAATAATAATTTTCTTCATTTAAAATTAATTGGACATGAAAATATTAATGTTTATATTACTATTTATTATTGAGCTAATTTCAGGGCTTCTAAAGTCAGAATGCGCGTATCTCTGATGTGTGCAGCATATGTGAGGGTGTGTAATACGTGCTTAAGTTTCTTCTTAAGTCAGAATTGGGCCCATAGTGAAAGAATTGCACATACAGTAAGTTGATTTGACTTTTACTTGAACATTCTATTGTTTTGGGATGTAAATCTCAAATCACAAAACCATTCTTTTTCTACTAAATATAGAAACAGTCTAGGACGTGGGGAAGACATACAATCTCTTGGTTATCTATGGTAGCATAACAATTGCTGTTTATCTTCGTGTGATCGTTAACAGTTTGTGTTTGCTCAGTGTTTTTGGTTGACTTTCCCAATTCTGTCTGCAGGTGACTAAGAATCAATACGTGGGCCAGATGATGACCATCCAGGTTGAGTTCACAAACAATTTGAACGAGCCTCTGGAAGACGCATACTTACATTTGGAGATATCTGGGGCTTGGGCGTTCTTACCTAAAATATACAGGTAACAGATATTCATTAAATATGTACATTTGAAATTAAAATTGCAAACAAAACAAATAATTGTACAGTCACCTATATTTAGTCACAATAAGTTTTACACTTAATAACATCAGTCATATACAAATATATATTATTTTCTTAATTACTGCAATGGTGTTCACAGATATCATAATAATAATATATTATACAGTGCTTTTCAGTACCCCAAAGTACAAGCAGACAAAGAGGCACAATACAAGCACAAGCACAAAAACATGTGACAACAGTAGAGAGAACTTTGGTATAATGGTGTAATATTTTGTCATATTGTCATGGGCGCTAGGGGTGGTGTGGGCTAAAGAACATTGGGTGTGAGAGGCATGGAAGGAAGATTTAGTCATAGGCCAGAGTGAAGAGATGTGTTCTTAATCTGGCCTGGAAAGTGGTAATGGAGTCTGAGTTACAGACGAGAAGGGAAGGGCTTTCCACAGCCTAGGTTTCACCCTGGAGAAAGCATGGTCACTGAAACTGCATAGGCTGCATGGGGGGATGGATAGGTGACCTGTAGTGGAGGACCTGAGTTGGTTGGTAGGTTTAGAGGGGTGAAGAAGGTTAATTAGGTAATTAGGTGGGGGGTGAGGGGGGGCACCATGAAGAGATTTGTAGGTCAGCAGGAGGATCTTGTAACCAATTCAGGATTTAAGTGGTAACCAATGTCATTATTGAAGGACAGGGGTGATGTGGTTCCAGGACTAATAAACTAGAGAGGGGGCTGTGATGTTTTGCTGTGGCACTCTTTTGTTTTGTGTGCTGCTGAACACAAAGCAGTCTATGGCATGCTAAGGGAGTACCGGAAAAAAACGTAACAGCACAGTACAATCTTGGTTACAGCCACCACTGGTAATCTGGCAGCTGAGCTTTGCACCATTTATAGTGTGTGGATATTTCTGGAACTGATGCCGTGGAGAAGAATATTGCAATAATCAAAACAACTTGTGACAAATGCATGGCTGAGTGTTTTAGCAGTGGGATGTGAGAGGGATGGGCTAATTTCGGCAATGTTACGGGGGTGGAAAAATTCCATTTTGACCTGGTTTTTGATGAGTGTGTCAATAAGGTGGGATCCAGGGAGGGGGAGGGGGGGACAGTGATGTCATCAATTATCAGGGAGATGTTGGCAGTTTTTTTGAGGATGGACTTTGATGGTAGTCTGTCCTCAAGTAGAAGTTGTGGTCTTGGTGGTGTTTAGTTGTAAAAATGTTTTGCTGCATTCAGGATTTAATTATTGAGAGGGAGTATTCAATATGGACCAGGGGTGGATCATACTCATATCTTTTAATGGGTTTTGCTTTTACTGGAATGGGACATGTACTGTACATCCTGGTAAAGAGAAAACATCTTGATAAGAGACATCAACTGTGTCTCACCAGAAACTGAACACACTAGTAGTATTGTAATGACTGAACCAACTTGCCCTATTCTCCTTGTGGTGTGCCGGCAGTAACCTGCATATGTATGAATTACAGTGAGATTGCCCCTTACGCCACCGTGACACGGGTGGAGACCTACACGCCGAAAACAGCCATGGAGACAAGCGTGTTTGCCAGCCTGTATGCCAGTCCACTGCAGTCGGTGTATGCTGAGGAGGATATTCTCGTCTGGGAATGAGGTCAAACAGGACAGCCCACCTCTCATCTTCCAAACTCGAGCAAGGACGAGCAAGGAGAGAGCCTGGGACGGCCCTTTCAAAAACAAAAGCATTGCATTTCTTCGTACTTTCTTGGCTTTGTATTTGAAATTTTATTTTATTTATAATGATATGAATAGACATAGGTGTGGTTGTTACTGGGAATGCTACTTGTTCTGAAGACCATATGGCAGGAAAGGTTTGGGGGCCCAGCCACAAGGGGGCGCTGCCGTAGGCTTGGCCAATTAAAGTCCTACCAGTTTAGTAGCAGCATGACACAGCATTTTCCTAGGTTCGGCCCGTTATTGTTGTGTTGTTAAACTTGCCACTCCAATGTACAGTAATCCACTGCTTGCATTCCCGTGTGTGCGTCCAGAGAAACGTAAGACGCGATGTTTACTTACTGGATACATTGTGTTAAATACGTTCCCATGTCCCGGTTATTATTTTGCAATTACAGCGCGCACGTGGAATATTGAAATGCGTGATTTATCTCCGCGAATTGTACCGAACGGTCACTTTATGTTTGTTTATACTGGTAATAGTTTCGTACCATTGTAACCGTGTATATAATGTTGCCATATATATATCAACCGGATTATTATGTACGTTCTAGCGAATTCCTACATAATTAGCCCACTGACGGGGATATTGTTTGTTGGTATCTTGTGTGTTACCGCTGAGCTGTAAGTTAGATGCAGAGAGCTGTAGTTATTATTATATTATTATTACCTGTTATGAGTGAACTGTTAATTAATGGTTACCTTGCCTTGCTTAATTTGCAGAACCACACACACACACACATACACACCCACAAGTTCTATTGCATTAAAGGGCAATAAGTGGATGAACTGTCTTGGAGTCATTCTTTACAGCAAGCCTTGGGGGAACATAAAGAGGACATTCTGACTCGCGTAAGCGTACACTACTTAAGCCAAACTTTCAGCTACTTCCAGCTGAAGAAACACTGAACGGGCTGCATGTTTCTGTCGGTAACACAGCATTCAATGGGGAACAAGTAATGTTTTGGACGATATCACAGGGGGAAAAGAGAACACAGCCACTGAATACATCTTCTTAAGCAAAAATGCCATTTTGTAAAACATGGCCCTCACTGTTTACCACCACACATGTAACCATCACCTGACCTAAATCAGACTTAGGCCTAACTCAAGTTCTGAACTCTGCTTCCATTTTTATAACAGAAAATGTTACGTAATCAATTATGTATTTCAGCTCATTTCTTAAAATTCAAAATGAAGTGCTTTGCTGTAAACTGTTAAGTTGTTTATCTTTACAGATATGCTAGAATAATTTAGCAAAATGTAGATGTGCTTGCTAAGCTTTAAAATACTATGCAACAAATTCAGCCAATTACTGTAATTAAATTCTGGAAAACATTCAAGCCATGTGATTAATTTTGGTGTTTTGTTTATTGTAGTGATTACATTTGCAGTGTAATGCAACATGACTGATCAAGAGCAATGAGGATTGCTGCCTTTGCTATACGTTTATTTTAGATTAATAATGTTTCACTTATAATTTTAGCCTAGTTTATGCTATATCAGGGTTCACGTTTCCCTCTTAAAACTGTGTTTGGCATTAACATATTGCTATAATACTGTAATTTGCTTTTGATCATTGCTTTTTGTGATAAATAGTTTTTATTAAAGACAAAGCATCACAGAAATACAGTGTCCAAATAGTCCAATTTTTCAGAGTAACAAATAAATTATGGCTAGCATGTTTAGAAGATGAGAAATCAGTGACTTTGAAAGAGGGGTGATTGTTGGGGCATGTTTGGCCGGAGCTTCAATGACGAAGACAACTCAACTTGCTGATGTTTCATGAGGAACAGTGACACTTCATGCCAGGTGATGTTGGCATGAACTCTGAGGAAAAGACAACATCGAGAAAGGGCATCTCTGGTCGGAAGCACATAGGCTTACTACTGGATCTGTGCATTAGTTTGAGGTGCAAGGGTAAACAGGAGAGCAAACTCTAAATCAACTGACTACACATTAGAGCAGGCAATTTCATCAAGAACATTCCTTCGAGAACTCCATAGAGCAGGATACTATAATCATATCATACTGGTGTTTTCACCTTTTTGGTAGTTTTGCTGCTTACACAGTGATGAGTGTCTCGATGGCAATGGCACAATTATGTAGTTAACTAATAAATGTACAGCACTAGCATAAAAATCGATACTTCACCAGGCTGTCAATCTCCAATTAGACATTGCCAGCTAAATGAGGCCAGTGGATAATCTGGTGAATCACATGTGCGGGAGTATAGGCCTACTGTATTAGCTCCATGGAACTGAGCTCAATATTGATAATAAAAAGGAAACTGTTGATCCAATAAACCCAGGACAAAGAATGTGGTGGTTTCCATGGAACATTATTTTGGATGCTGTGAGACCAGAAAGCCATATACATTTCAAGATTAATTATATATCACAAAATGCAAAACTACTGTTTTGGTCAATGGCATTAGCTTTAGCAAAATTTTGCTTTTTAGCCATGCACACCAGCAGACGTTTTGGCATTATGTTTAAAAGAATGTCATACTTACGGTGAACATATCATGATTAAAAATTGGTCCTGGGGCTTTTGTTAAGGTCACTAGCATCATAAACTGAAGAAGACATTTTGCAAAACCTGGTTCCACAAGAAGCAAACAGACTGACAATGATCCCATTTGAAGGAACTCTTGTTTTGCAATGATTTTTTTGAACCTGATTAAAAATGGGAGGAATGGTGAAGAATTTGAAGGATCTTGAAAGATTTTGAAGGGAGGAATGGTCAAAGATCCCAATCACATAAAATACTATAGAAGACATCACACTCTAGTTTGGGGAGGGCAGTAGTGAAAACGCACCTGGACGGCATTGTAATTGCCACTTTCAGCCATCGCAAATTGAATATTTCTCATCCCCGCCCAGTGTGAAGGCTTTGAATAACCATGCTACACATATAGACCCTATGTCCCAAGAAGGCAGTTCATTGTAAATGAGTATTCATACTAAAGATCAATTAAAAGATAGATCATTACACTTGGGGAATTGCATTTTCAGCTGGAACAAAAACCAGGATACACAGTGAATCCCCAGAGGCAATCTTGACCAAAGTGATTGAGAACATGCTCATTAGCTTGCTAGCTTGCTAGTAGTTTGGTGTCTGCATAACTGTAATATAATGTATATTACCAATTGGTTACATGCAACTGAACTCATAAGCCTTCCAATTAAAGTTAGACAAAATCCCTGGGTGTGAGCATTAAGATTCTGGTCTGTTGCTCCTGTGTAATGGAGCTTGGTTCTGCCCACAGCGAGTTTCAAACTGAGGGATCTCGACACAACAAGAGAGCGATTTAGCTCACCGAGCTAAAGACTCAAGTCTCACACTCTTATGCACTCACGCGGACACTTATGGACGTCTTATGGACACTCACGTACCAGAGCTCATCCGCTACACCTGGTCCTATGACACCAGTGGAAAAGTAGCTATTGAGACAAGCACATTCTCTCTGACACACCCACACACATACTCACACACACCAATGCACCAACACCTAATTAATACACATGCATCTGACATACTCCAAAACACTGTCTCACCCTCTTTCAAAAGCACACCCACATTGGAATACTTTATCAGAATCCACAATTAAACATACAGTATAGCAAAGGATTCAATACAGGATGTATGTATGATAAGACCGTGTAACTCTTGTGTTTCTTTCAGGAAATTCAAATACATGTAACTAAGAACATATTACAGTAACATGTGGTAGGCAGACCAGCCATTTGTAGTCCATACTCTCCATGCCTGTGCACATGCATGTAGTGTAGGTTCCAAACTACCAACAGTTGCCATTTGCCATCCAGGTCAGACTATTATGTCTAACAAAGGCTGATATTTTATTTACACATAAAATAGACACCACATACTCGTGTTCTTAAATGCATATCAGCACCTACCTCCACCTGCAGTTTCTTAATTCTCAGTGTATGTTGGACATGACTACTTACCACACAGAGAACAATATTCATATTAATGATAAATGCTGTGAGCCAGGGAGCCTCAGTTCATTGGCTCACAGAAAGTCACACATTCAGATTTTGCATGAATTTATGTAATTAATTTAAGAGATATCTTAGTTTTGATATTATGATTAGAATGATAATTATGACGGTTATTATTATTATCGATCAAGCCTCAACATTCAAATTATAAGCGATTTTAATATCAGGCGTTACAGCCACCCACCACAAGAGGGCGAAACAAATCAGCTAATCTATGCATGATGTCAGTCTGGTAAGTATCAATTCAAAAACCTATAGGCTACGTTAATAACTGTTCCCTATGTCATTTTTATAGCAACTACTGGTGAAACAATATAAATTAACATGAGACCCTGAACAAATTTGATTAAATAAAGGCCATTAATACCAGTGCAAGGCTTGTTTTCAACGCGATATAATTGACAGGCGTTTCTATAACAGTAGGCGTGTTTAATTATTATTTTTTTATCCTGCGCGCACAAACAAACGGCTAATGACAACACGGTGATTAGCTTTTTTCCATTTTTAATATATATATATATATGTATATATACAATCTGCCCTGTCTACTCTAACTAAACATGCTGTCGATGTGTCTAGGTTTTATTTATTCCAAGGCAATGATCTCAAACAAGAATATATTAATTTAATATCCTTAAATGCACAGTAATTCAACGTTTTAACGTTTTTATTGTTGTGCAGAAATTGACAAGAAATAGGCTACCCGTTGATGCAAAAACTGTCATTTTGGGACAAACTAACATTACCTTCCAACATCCGCCCATCTAATGCAAATCATACCGTCACTATTTTAAATGAACTGTCTGGGGACCTAATTACTCAGCATTTGGATATGTGCGCTCACTGTGGTGATTCTCCTTCGGCAAGGTGTGCCAAAAAAAAGTATAGTATATGTGCTCTATTAGGTGTGGCAGTCTCAAAATTCCATTGACGTCAGCGCGCGGGGACGGGGGACGGGGGACGACGACGACAAGAAATTCCCAAATAGAGATGTAGCGTCATGCATTATTCCAACCGTTTGGGGAGCTCATCAGAGTCCCCCAATACTGGTAATGTCACACTCCCTCCCACACCCCACCATAATGCAAGTGAATTTCATTATTTAGCCGTGTGACATTTATATTTATTTTAATCACATGGGAAGCAAACGCACTTTTTTGGTATGTATAGCTATATGTTATGGTGATGTAGGCTATGTGTGCATCGGAGATCTTTTACTAGGGTAGGCTACATAGCTGTTGTAAAATAAATGTCAGCGATAACAGACGATAGAGTATTGTCCTGTCTTCACCACCCTGTTGTCTTCGTAGAAGCTCATATTATCTATCTTAAGGTTACGGGTTCCCAACAGAAATGAACTATTTCGAATTTGCGATTTTTCGTTTACAGTTGTCACAGATGTTCCTTTATTTAAGACAAACAACGAGAGAGTCGCATGGCAGCGAATATTACCGTTATTACAAATATGTAATTACACATATGAAGAAGCAATTTAATGGATACGATTTAATGGATTGCTGAGAAGAAACATCATATGCAATTGACATTAAGATAAGAGACGCAATAAATAGCATTAGGCTATATAGTATATATCTATAGTATATGTGACACTGATTATTCGCTATATACTGCAGTTGTAAGGCACAAATAACTGCCCAGAGGTCACATCAGGGCGCCTCATATTGCTATCTAGTGGCTGGAGAGCAAGTGGCATCTGTCGCAGGCAAGGAAACACGACACATCTCTGGGTTCATTCCGTAGTTAAGACAGCATTCACCAATCCATCCACACACCATAAACACGAATTTAGGGATTTCGTTGGTTTCCATGAAGGGAATAACACGTTTACATAGAATAATCTGATGGATAATCTGATGGATGCCTTAAATTAAGTGACATTTCGAAGATGTGCGGGGGATATCTAAAGGCTTTAAAAGCAAGGTAGCAAACCCCTGTCTGTTGTCTGAATTTAAAATATTTTTAATCTTGTATATGCTACAGTCAACCGGACTTGAAACATCCTACGGCTGTGGCCTGTAAATTAGTAATGAGTCACTGGACACGCCATAATGTCATACTTTTAGAGATTTAGGCTGCGATCAACACGACCACCTCTTCAGACAAAAGCGGTGAGCCCCCGTTTACATGCGCATGCATGGCCCACGTGTGGATATCACAGTAGTGGTTTATACTGACTGTACAGGGTAAAAGAAAAAAGGGGGCTTGCCTTATCTAGCAAATGAGAAAATGGCTAAGGAGGAAAGGGAGGGGGTTGGCGATCACTTTTACGTCAACCATGCCATGTGGGCGTGAGGCAAAAAAGCATTACCGCCTTCGTTTAACGTGGTGCACCATCGCATTCCTCCTCGCCTTTCCATCCGTGGAAGAAAGGGTAAAGGAGCACGCAGGGAGCCGTTACAGCAGCTGGAGTTGATAGCAATGTCTGATGTGCAAACGTTTCTCTCGTTTTTCCTTCCAAGTATTTAAGATCTCCATATGCCAATGGTTTTACCACACGTAGGATGGGAATAACTTGGGGCGGCAGATATATCGCACTGTTTCTTGCAGTTCAGTTAGGTGAGTCTTTGCATGATATAATATTTTCTAGAATGGATAGCTTATCACATGCTGCATGTCCGATTTGCCAAAAATTGTACGTTTTCAACGAAAAACAGCACCAAGTGACAACACAAAGTGACAGAGCACTTCAGAGCAATATAGCCTAATACAAACCAACGAGAATATATATATTTTAAACATTAATTGACACAGGTAGGCTATCCATGCTGAATTTCAGTATAGCCTATAGCCTAAGAGGCAGAATCCCGTAGCGTAGTTTAACTATTTAAATGCGCCGGTTGAGAAAAATGTCAAATCGGATATTCACGTGATTTTTGTATTTATTCATTTGTTTATTAGTATATGTCTTTGCAAGCTTAAGCAGGGCACATCAAGCCTTACAGTCAATACTGATTACACATTCGTGCACTTTTAAATGGATACTGGATAGATGTCCAATCGCGGTATAAATCAATAGTAAATGTATAAACTAAAACCCTACGCAATTTTGAAATTAAATAGAGTAAGCCGATTTCTACTAATGAACCCCATACGATGCAGGTAGCTTTTAAACTATTAAATAACAGTACAAAATATCGTACTACTGCAGCGGCATGCACGGTCAATATCAATATTTCACAACAGCAGCCAAGCCATATTGTAAAATATTTTATCGTGCAATGATTTGAAGTGACAGGGAACAAATGCTCATTCTGAAAACCAAACTAACATTAATTTGGTGCAATTGAAATGCATACAAATCCCTGCATACATGAAATTACACAACAAATTATTTTAACAGTGCCTTGTAGTTTGAAATGAATAATGCTTAAACGAATAAACGTAACTGACTCCGGTTACTCAGGATACGGATAACAGTAGCCTAACGCAAATGTAATACCTTCATACTTTTAGCTTTAAAAAAAAACAATCAACGTAGCCTACATTAATGACATCAATCGCTATCAACAAACCTAATTATGCAACAACACATGGACTCAATTTCCATATGTTGGGCTAAATAATTCAGAAAACACTTTCTATTTACGTGAGGAAATATAACATTGTATGTAGAAATGTAACATTGTAGTCTAATCAATTTCGGAATATTTCTTCGCCATTACTCTTTAAAATTACATAGGAATGTAGGGGGTAATATATTTGTAGACAATTGCCTCATTTCCGAGTAAAAAAACGAAACTAAATGTTATTTGATTTATACAGTAATAGGGGGGCTCACAGCTATTGCCGTAAGTATTTAAATTCATTCTTTACACGTCTTATAGAACAACAAAGCGCAGTAGCCTATGTGCGATGCGAGTGAATGATTACGTGAAATGATCTGTCTTTCGATGTAGCCTACAGTATAAAACCGCGATAAGGCTAGCACTGTACGGTTTCTGTGTTGTTCAAAGGTTGACTGGTCTGTCTCTTTTCCATCCCCCATATTCTTCTCCCGTGTCTACTGAATACTTAATCGAACAGCTATTTTCAGTCATAAATAATTAAAATGTTTGACACAAGGAGCTATTTGACAATGTCGGGGGTAGCCTATGTGTCCTGACCTCGAGTCAGAATGTCTGCAGCTGATTTATCTGAAAAGAGGATTCATTTGGACTGATTTAAAGCGTTAAACGTTAAACAACTTTAAACTGATAAAATACAAGGTTTAAATCTTTCGTCAGACCGAAGTCGTTGAAGTTGTAACCAAAATCGTTCGATCAATTCCAGACTATTTTCAGCCACCTAAGTGCAGGCCTGTGTTTAGAATGCGAACGTGGAAATATTATATTACTATAGCCTATATGAATCAGCAGCTGAACCATATTGGTGGAGTATCATCGGATGGCACATATGTAGCTACCGTTTCTAGTCCCCCCCCCCCCAAGTCCGGGATAGGCATATAGCCTATACGATATAGCTTGTATCAAAACGTTAAGAAGAAAAGCTGTGAACGCTTGTAAGAAAATGTATCACCAGTGGAAAGCCTAATCTTGAATCCTCGCAAAAATATTACTTATAATATAAATATATGTTGTTTAATGTCTTACATTTTGTGACCTTTATTCATAAATTCCTTTCTTTCACAAGCATCACAATGTCGATGAACAGTAGCCTACAATAGTAACTTCAATACAACACATAGACTGCATTTATTATTTTAGTTGAATAACGCAGCTCTGTGTGTAAGAATATCTGTTATAGGCTACCACCAAACCTGTTTAAGTGAAAAGCCGCTTGTTTATTCCGCTTGGTAACGTTGCTATTGCAGCTATTGCATAGGCTACTCCTGCTCCACCTGAAGACAACCTTGCTTTGGAAAATATGAAGATCAAATGTTAGGATTTGGGGGAAATTGGGACAATCTGTGATCTAAACAGTGATCTAAAATATATACGCACCGATTGGACCAATAACACGAGACATGCGAACAAAAACGTTTTCCATAGGAGAACGTTTTAATCAAAAATACTGTGAAATAATGTTTCGTTAGGGTCAATGAAATTATAATAATAACAATAATTATAATGATAATATCATTTAATGTTATATTAACCCTGTTACTGTTGTTATGCGTAGTGATAGTAGGAGTAGCAGTAGGCTAGTAGTAGCTAGTATAAGTGGTAGTGGTAAGAATAGGATAATAGTAGGGGGTGTCCCATAAGCAATTCATTTTTTGTCCCTCCCATTGCCTTGATCTCCTTCAGAGTTGCATTGACCAGTCTACGCCGACACCAGTCGCTCACTCACGTCCGCCTCCAGTTGAGTTGATAAGTATAAATAACATGTAAACGGTTCCGCTGTGGGACCGCAGGCACTCAACTGGAGAGCTAATCGAATTGTTACAATATGATCAATTGACTGAATCCCTGCTTAACGAACCACGAGCGATAGGATGGGCAGCATACCATGAACATCTCCAAAATGAATTGACAACAACAGCGGAGCTATTGAGGAACTATTTGTCAGTTTTAGATGTATCATAGTCCTAAAACACCGACTACTTGCTTAAAAAGAGCCATTGTCTACACAAAAAAACACAACCCTCTATGATGAGGCAAATACACAGATACGAACACTTCTGCGCGACCGCCTTGAACATATTTTAAGACCTAACCCGCCGTCAAATACGTACTGGCACAAAACTCGCGCGCATACACACAAAGAGAAACACCTCCCACCCGTATGCATTACCTCATCTTCCCTTTCCGCTGTTTGCGCGCATCAACAAGGAGCACGCGAATGAGCTGGCATCTAGTGCAGCGCTGCACCACTAAATGAGAATGAATAGAAATAACAAATAGTTGAAATTGTCATGTTAGTAATACATGACTAACACAATGCAAACACGTTAATGTTTTTTTAAACAACTTAATTTAAATACACTCAATTCGATTTCAGTCGGTTTGAAATAAAGACAGAACATGACAAATGAGCTAGTGCTATTGTCATGTCCATCGTATCGTGTTTCCATGTTATATCTATCTGCATATATTTTGATGTTATGTGTTTATCTTGTAATCTAAAGGCAATGTTTATTAAAATGAGTACTTTAGACTACAGGCTATGACAAAATAAAGCAAAAAGCATATCTATAACGGTACCGGTTTAGATTCCATGTAATTTGATTTTCTCTCTGCAATTTCAGCGTACCTGCTACAGGCAGTGAGATCTGCGGGGAAATGTGATACTGTATTTAAAGGTTTCTCAGACTGTTTATTAAGACTGGGGGAGAATATGGTCAACTACCCACAGGACCTGGACGAGAAAAAAAATCTACAGACCATCTGCTCGTAAGTTGATTAAAAATAACTTGTAGAGTTCACTCAAGAAAAGGGTGTGCAGACGTAACATCTCCAAGATGGCATGGAAAGACAGATGGCAGGAGACCCCCATGTCAATTGAATAGCCAGATCATCAAAATCTCCCAACAGTGGGAGAGTGTTGATGGGAGTTTCTCAATTCGAGTTTTAACAATTAATTGTAAAGATAAGTACGAGTTTTACATGCATGGGGTTATGGGGTGAACAACAATAAAGTAGATTAGATTAGATGGATTTTTTTATTCGATTCTATTCGGAGGTGGTTGATTCGGTCAGATGATTGGCTAAATCTGAGTTAATATGTTCTCTGAGTACAAAAATAATTATACGCAATCAATGTTCATATATTTATATAACATACATGGTTGTGGGCATTTGACGGAATTGTGAATATAAAGCCGTGACATGCTGTGAGAAGCCGAGAAATGTTTTCATATACAATACTGATACAACTGTGATTAGGCTATTTAAAAACAAAACAACAAAAATCGAAGCTAGTTTAAAATTTGGGAAAGAGCTAAATTTAACGTCCACGTTTTAGGCTGTCAATTAGAATTGCTTCGCTGCTCATGAGCCACAGAAAACCAAACGCATAAAATGGCTAACATGGTGTCCATGTGGGAAAAAAAAGTTGTAGCCTGTCAGGTTTCGCATTTACATAGATATTGTTCCATATAAATGGCGTAGTTTCTGAATCTATTTTAAATACGCCCCTGCAATCAAATAACCTACCATGTATTTAAACATATTGCATTTAAAAAACATAAAACAGCATTTGAAAACGAATCAGGTATTTGATCCAGGTATGTACTGTACTATTATTTGGGAATCTTTCCAAGAAAACGACTGGTAAAGGGTTATATGTGGGTCATGTGCATTCGCATCTCCAGGGACCCCGCTGTGCAGAGGAGAGGAGGTGGAGAACGATCCAATTTCCCAAGGAGAGTTGTGATTATAGCGGAAATACAGAAAATACAATAGAAGCAAACCTGGGTCGCCCCTGCATCTCAGTATCACATAATTTGTCACGAATTGATTTTAGAGTCCACTCGGCTGACAAATTAATAAAAGACAAGATCTCCAATGTAGCCTATTAGCTTCTCAATATAACCAACTCATTCATCAAATTGTAGTTGTTAGTATGCTATGCTATTCTTTTTCTCTATACCGTATTCGTCTCTCAGGTAGAACACATTCTGTGTGAGTGGGTTGCCAAAAAGACTCAATAGGCATCCGCTTTTTTTGCCTATTTGTTATATTTATTGATTTTTATCTGATTACCTTCGGAATATAGGTTTTACAGTCGATTCGGATATTCAGTTGGATCTGGTGGAAAAAGTACTTTCTTAAAAAGAGTAACCTACTACTAGTAGTATAAAAATATGACAAGAATACATCCATGTGAATATGTGCGGTTTCTAGGAAATTGAATTCCATACACGTTTCAGTAGTAAAACACAATATTCTGTTCTTGAACTATTCGTGGGTATTTGTTGTGAGGCCTATAGTAAAACGTGGTTAAATCGGTTGTGTGAGATTTACATTCACCCTATATAAACCACGACAGATTCATAGTAATACTAGTTTATTTGTAATAGTGTAGCCTACAACAACCAATTAAAAATAATTTACAGACAGACAAGAATACTGTATTACAAAATGTATGTGAAGTTAACGTATGCTACACACGTGATTATAATATTTTGAAATATGCCTCTTCCTGATTGATTTACAGATACTGGGACAACTTCCATGCATGCGCCACCACTGC
The DNA here is from genome assembly GCA_029706075.1 of Aldrovandia affinis. Taxonomy (NCBI): domain Eukaryota; kingdom Metazoa; phylum Chordata; class Actinopteri; order Notacanthiformes; family Halosauridae; genus Aldrovandia; species Aldrovandia affinis. The sequence goes on along the minus strand of JAINUG010000001.1, from coordinate 7,743,354 downwards.
GCTGGCGGACTGCCAAGAGGGAGCGACGGATCTATGGGAAAAACTCAAAAAGGAGTCCAAAAACTTGGAGTTCCGGGGTAGTTTATTTGAACTATGCGGTGGAGGCAATGGGGCATCTAAATCAACAGTCCCATTTGGCTTCATGATGCTTCTAACGGCCGTTTCTGCGCTGGTGACTTGGTTTGCATTTTAGCAAAAGAAAAATAAGCCAAGATAAAGACTATCAACATGAAACACTTCTCAAAAAATCTAGCGAACGAATTCATCTTATTCTTCACCTAACTGGATTTATACTCCTGAAAACCAGCTTAATCCGAAGGGGAAGACGGCCTGATTATGCTCGAGCCATTGACAGGCCGTCTTCTGGAAATGCTCAAGCATTTTGATGGACCTGCGGTCAATCACAATAAATATTTAGTAGTATTGAGTTGGAATTACGATGCCATTTCACTCATTCACTGTTGTGGGCTTCATTATCGACCAATGACATAGCAATAAACCCAACAATTAAAACATAAAACTATGAACATTACTGTTATTAATACATTTTGAGGATCATACGCGTATGACATTGTGAAATTTCATGATAGAACATGATTTAATGTAACTGAAATTAATCCATACCAGAATTGCAATTCGAACATATTGTTACTTAATTTTTTAAGTTACATTTGATCTTTTCATTTGCTGAATACATTTTACTATCACGCCTAAAATGGATCATCAGGATATGATATTCTTAAAAAGGAAACTCAGGAACGATTCAGCCATTTAATATACTATTTATGATAAAGGATTTTATCCGGCAAGGAAAACGATGGCATAAGGAAAACTAGAACTAAGGCAAAGGACATTCCGACCAACGAGTGGATAACGAAAGGCTTCCATAACTTACACGAAACAGATGAAACAACGGTATCACTGTTGCCACTGCGCTCCGCGTCATGTCATTGCCTCTATAACATGTCCTCACATAGCTACATAGCCCACTGAAAGGATTCATCTCAAAACGTGTCAACAAAAGAACAGCAGTAATATGAACTATATGGATGAAGTTATTATTTGCTAGCTTAATTTGATGTTGCCAAGGCACAGACCACGTTTCACTGTATTTCGAAAATAAATAGTTTATTTGTTTGTTTGTCTGTTGGTTGGGTGATTGATTGGCTGGAATCTGGGTATGTTGCATATGATACTGAAATATTCAAAAACTATAGAAGTAAATAAATAAATATATGTATCAAAAGATTTTGAAAAAAGGGAACCCAATCCCAAAAGATTTTAAAACAGATGACATCATTTGATTGCTACAAAGTATAAAATATATATTAAATAAACCAGTTATTGTTTGAAAACAAGTGTGTGTCTTCATTTTACAATATACGTGTTTCAAATGTTTCCGATATTTCATTTGTATTATTAAAGGTACGTTATATACGTCATCTAAAGTTTCAACATCCAAGAAAGAATGACGCATGAAGCTACCCAGATATCTCCAGATCTAGGAATAATCCGTAGCTTCAATAGTTTATGAGATGTAGCCTACACGCGAGAGATAAATTAAATAACAAAAGAATGCAAAATAGTGGGAGGTACCAGCATGTGCTGTGCGCAGACAAATCGGTTCATAATTGATAGGGTACCCCTGCTGAAATGGCACTCCTTATTGATTCGGCAGGAAATACTGCTCCAGGTGTGGACTGTTTAGCGCAGTGGTGTGTTTCTGGCAGGAGATGAAACTAAAGGAAATTAATTATACATTAGCCTATATTAATGGCATACAATAAACTCAAATAGCTTTTTGGAGTTACTGTACTTTAGGAATAACAGATTTAACTGTTTTCCATGGTAATGCAACCCTGTTCCAAATATAGTTTTCACGGATTGAACAAAGCAAAGTAATATTGTAAATGATAAATGTCCTCTCTGTGTGTGCGTGTGTGTGACCTCAGCACGGTATAAATCAACCCCCAAAACATAAGACACCAGGAGTGCAGGCGAGGTCTCCTACAATAAAATTAGTTTTTTAGTTTAAAAAATTTTACATAACATTTAAATGGCTACGTTGATTTACAATGACTGTCACCCTTAACTTGCTGTCACCCTTAACCATAAACCCTAACCCGTTATACAATGTGCATACATTTGACATCTGTCTGTCAACGCTCCCGAAAGTGTAAACATGAGTGTTCAAAGTCTCGCTCTTTGCTCACCTGTTTAAAATGCATTACATTTGAAAACGTCTATGTAGCCATGTTCAAATGTTATAACGGATCCAATAGAATGCAGCATGGTGGCAATAAATACAAAAAAGATATAGTTAAATATTAAGGCATACTATTTATTTATTTGGGTATACTTTCACTTGAAAGAGTAAACAGTGTGTGCACGAAAATCATTGGCAGTTAATGATACATCGTCCAGCAGCAACTCGTTTGTAATTCTCCCATAGGGAACACTGATTTGTTTTCAACAGCAAAGTCTTGCATAATATGAATGAGCGTAAAATTACAACGCCTTTCCTTCCAGGACCACACTTTAACTATCAAAGCTTTGCGACAAATGACGGTGTTGGTTTCGTCTTAAAGGAACATAACATGTTTCGTGTTAACAACTTCAATAAAACCAATCCTTAAAATATTAAATGTTGCATTTACAACCGAACTCATCGTCAGTGCTAAGACTATAATACATAATAAAGAAGATATAGCTAAACACTTTAATTATTAAAAACTCAAACAATGATCTATCTTACATTTATTTTATAAAGGTTAGACATAATAGAAATATATATATATAGCAGCTTTCAATCTCATGATCTCAAAGTGCTTTACAGTGAAGGGGGTAACTCACCACAACAGCCAGCATGTAGGCTATGTAACACCAATTTAGGTGAATTTTACACTCATTCATTTTAATTAAAGACTTTGCTGTTGAGAACAAATCTCCACTTGATGAGAACAGGGTGAAGGATGACTCATCTGACAATATGACTTTTTTCCATTGCTCAGTTGACCACTGCCTGTATTCTTCGCACCACTTTACTCAGAAACATGCATTTTTAGGTGTAATAAGGGGTTTATGCACTGCAACCCAACCATAGTATCCCTCTCTGTGAAGTTATTGATGGACTGTTAATGAGACTGCCTGCTCACACCCTAGATTGATATTTGCACTCAACTGATTTGCTCATCTGTTTTGCCTTGCATCTCGAACCAATGCATGGGCATCACGGTCAAGCAGTATGTGTTTCAACCACAGTTTCCCGTAGTTGATGATGTCTTTCCCTTAGACGTCCATACCAACATCACCTTAGCCACTGTTCCTCATGAAATATCAAAAAGTTGAGCAGCCTTTATCACTGAAGGTCTTGCCAAACGTGCCCCAACAATCACCCCTCTTTCAAAGTAATCTTCTTCTGCCCATGGTAGCCAAAATAATGTGCAACTGGGCCTGCCCAGCATTTTTATACATGACCCTAAGCACAATGGGATGCTACTTGTTTAATTAACTTAGGAACCACACCTGTCTGGATGGGCCTGCTTTCAATATACTTTGTATCATTCATTTACTCAAGTGTTCCTCCTCCTTCTTATTTTGGCAGTTACCTGTAGTTTGGAGAGTTCAGAAATGAAAATACAATTAATGATTTAAATGAGTTGAAAATGTTGATAAGATGTTGATAAGAGCCACAATGAGTGAGTGAGTGAGTGAGTGAGTGAGTGAGTAATTAAGACAATTATTAAAAATAATATATAAATAGAAAAGGAATTAAACATAAATATATAATAATTATATATATAATACATATTTTGTAAAATACCTTGAAGGTTCAAACACAGAAAGTAATGTTCACATATGATTTTGTGTTGTCATAGTTTACACTGGAAATGCATGCCAGCAGACCTGTTAGTCTCTGTTGTACTCTGTAACACAAGCTTCAAAATAATTCATAATTCACTCATCATTGGGGGTAAATTAATTGACATTTTTTCTGAGAGAGAATTAATTGTGTTAAATTGCATTTGGTATCAAATACAATATCAAATATGAATGTACTGGAAAATGCCCCTTTACTTAAATATTTCAATGCCCCTCATAAATATAGTCTGGACAATATTTTATGCAACAACTTAAGATAACAGGAAACATCTATAAAAATGTAAATATTCTCATATTTCAGTTTCTGGTAAAATTCCTCCACACTTAAAAGGATCCACAGGAAAGAAGGCCTGGGGTGCATATTTAACTAGCAGCTATACTCTCAAAAATAAAGGTTGTACCTTCAAATGTACAAGTAAGATCCCTTATTATATGATTTTGTATCTTTCTTCCAGTGAAAAACATACAAATTGAGGAAAGGTACAGACATGTACCAACGTAGGATAATGAAACCTTATTCACCCTAGTTATCATATCGGAATGAAAATGAGGCTTGTACTGCAAACAACACCATTTTTCTCGCAAGAGTACATGCGAGAAAAATGTAATGCGAGTTAGGTTCTTCTGACTAAAGGTACAATTCAGTACCCTATATGGGTACTGCCACAGTGAAAAACATGGCACTTTTTTTCTGAGAGTGTAGGTGCCAGTTTTTAGTTTTAAACATATGTGCTCAGGTGAGCATAAACCACCAATAGTAATTTCTGCCAATGTATCTACTATAATTATGCAGTTCCTCAAAGTGGAAAATGGTCACTTTAAATTGAGTTGCCATAATACAGGCATAACTACTCTGTGATTAAAGGTGTAGGTACAGTGTAGGTACTGTGTATGCACTCATTGTTACATTGTACTTATAGCTATAAAAGTATGTTTGCAGATTTGAAGTGTCGATTTTTAGTTAAGTCCCCATTTCTACGATTTTTAGAATGTAAAAAAAATTAAGTCCCCATAAATCAAACTTGTATGGCTCTTGAATGACTTAGTCGGTACCTGCAAGGCCCCCTGCGCTATAATAGCCAGGCATGATCACGCGTTCCCAGGGTGGCGTCAATTAGCAATCAAGCACCTGCCATTTAACAATCATTCAGGGGTCAAATTTTGGCAAACTATAACACTGGTCTATATCGTTAGTCACCAATGACTGGGAGTCCACAGTAGTGAAACACTATTGATCTCCTCCCACCAGGGTTAGTGCGGCTTTGAGTTGGTTAGGGTTCTTCACCTTAATTCAGCAATGGCTCCTCCAAATGACATTGTAGGTAATGATGGGTGAATACGGTATCATTCAGTGATTGACAGCTAATTGTAGCTCCACCCATTTTTGGTGTCACTGTACCTCAGTCTCGTATCACTAATGTCAGATTCCTACAGGCCAATAGTCATCAGTGAGACATATAGCTTACCACATTTTCTACACAAAACACAAATCTGAGACAGATATGCAGGTAAGTTGTCATAACATACCATCATGTGCACACAATGTAAATATGCAGTAGTTCATAGATAATTGTGCAAACAGAGTGATTTCCCTTTTCCTTACATGTCAGTGTCCTGGATTCTTACAACCTGGCAAGAGCTATCTTTGATTAATGATGGGCATGGAATAGGCCATAGGAGGCTCTGTCTCACAGCTATACAGTTTGTTACAAATATATAACGGAATAATGGCATTATAATTAATACTGCAGCATCATTTTTATAGTCTCAAAATGTATTATCTCAACATGCCTGAACTCTGATTGATTGCTCTTGCCTGATCGGTTGCACTGCGCCACTAAGTCTAACACTTTCGTGCTTGAGAGTTTCAGAAGTTTGTTCGTTTTTGCTTCTTTTGTATATTAGGATACTATTTTGGAGTTTGAACTCTAAAAGGGTAAGTGGATTTGCTCCCAAGGTTTTAACTTTTGTTTCCGTTATGGGAAAGAGAGGTAATTTTCCATTATTTCCTGCGTCTAGCTACAGCTAGTTAGTAAAACAGGTCAACAGTTAACAAATTCGGTATTACATTGAGCTGACGAGAGGTTTATTTGTGTTTTTTCACCCCCTCTCAGGAGCAAATCCAAGAGCAGGGAAATATTAGTTAGCTAGCTAGCTTTCCATTGCCATTTCTGGTTCCTGTACCTGTTCAGAACCACCTCAGTGTGGTTTGTAATTTTATTGACTTGGTGTCTCTGCCTTAGCAATAATTTAATCAGGTACAGGAAGAGTTAGCTTTATATAATTAGGAAATAAAATAAGGCCAATGCAGTGCGAGTGTTGCAGAATGGTCGCGTTTCTGGATGGAGACTTCCAGGAAGCTTTCATCTACAACTGCTGTCGGCTTGTCAAGTATCTCCAGAGCAAGATTCTTGATCTCAAAGCCAAACTTGCTGGACTCGACTGCCCTGCGAAAGTTGCAGAGTTGCAGAAACATATTAGTATGCCCTTTAGAAAGTTAGCTTGCATCATCCCGCGTGGCCTAATGGTTTCAACGCCCAACGCTGGCCACGGCGACCGGGGTTTTATTCTCCAGCTGTGCCAGAGTCGGCTCTGGCCAAAGAAAGGAGTCTCCAGAGCAGGCAAGGAGATAGAGTTGGGTGACGGTGAAGTGTAGAAAAGGGCATGTACATCCAGAGCTGGCATCCCCAGAGTTTGTGGTGTCCAACTGATTGTAACCATTGCAGGAAGAGGATCTGGCCCAATCCTCTAACATTAGGACTGATGAGCCCCATGGCACCCTGGGGGCCACACCACCCAAGAAAAGGGTTAGCCATAGTGAGGGATTTCAAGTTGTAGACAGTACAGTCTGTTCGCATGAAAAGTTGTCTTGGATAGCATGTTGCCTGCCTGGAGCACAGGTTGGAGACCTCCTGGAACACAAGAACAAGCTCCTGGCCAGAGCAGGGGTGGATCCAGTGGTCATGGTCCATGTTGGAGCTAATGACATAGGTGAGGGTAGGTTTGAGGTTCTGCAGAACAAATGTATAGAATTAGGAACAAATATCAGAAGCAGAACCTCCATGATGGTTGTCTTGGGAATTATGCCAGTACGTGCTAGTAAAGGGAAACAAGCAAAAGTTTCTATGGAGATTTAACACCTGGCTACAAGCCTGGTGAAGGAAAGGGGGGTACAAGTTTATGGGGCACTGAGATTCCTTTTGGAAAAGGGGTGACCTGTACAAGCATGACAGGATACACCTGAACCGGAGGGAAGGAAGAAAACGAGATACAGCTGCATTGGGCAGGAACAGGTGTAGGCTTAGGGTAGCAGAGGAATATTTAAACTAGGGACTGGGGGGGCAGTGAAGGAAATTAGTATTAGTATTAAGGATAAGGAGGAACAGACTGCCCAGATGGAAGATAACAGGGCAAAATATAATAATACCTGTGAGAATATAATTAATAAAGACCTTTTAGAACATAATGTTAATAGAGGTGGTTTGGCACAGATAGGTTTGGGAGTGGAAGAAAATAATAGGTACGAGTAATACTTTGAAGTTCCTTTGTTTAAATGCTAGAAGCATAAAGAAGATCCTGACAGAATTTGTAGTTCAGAGGAAGTGGAACCACTAGGGACAATTAATCATAGTGCAAGTTCAGACCACCTCATCAAACTCTAGAATTTTTCACTTCAGATGAACTTACTTTAATAAAATCAGTACGAATTTAAGAAATATAGATTGGTTAAACTTATTTTTAAAAGGGTTATTGTGCACAATAAATTCATCGCAAAAGTAAGGAAAAATAAGATGTAAAAACTCCACAGTGGATAAATCTTTACAAGAGATTTAGAGACAAAAGAAGACACTGCATAGATTATATAAAAAATACAATGCGGAGAGATATAAGGTTGATTATTGTAATATGCGGGCTAAAGCTAAAAAGGAAATAAGAGCAGCTATAAGGCACTTCGGAACTAAAATGTCCCAAGATGCAAAAAGTAATGCTAAGCATTTTTTTCAATATTACAGTAGAAAAAGGAAAGTTAATGAAGAGGTTAAGTGCATTAAGAATAACAAATGAGCTTTGCTTTATGATAATAAGGATATTGCTAGCACACTAAACAATGTTCTTTATAAACCTATATAATAATGACCAATTGATTCATTTCTAATCCTACAGCCTCCCTCCATTCAGCCTACAATCTCAAAAGCAATTTTAGTCTGGCCTATTTTAGTGACAAATCTCCTATGCCAATCATTCTCTTTAAGTCTGAATATGTCCATCCCTCATAGGAAACCTCTCTCTGGCTGGTTCTTCTTTAAAGGAAATCCATAAACAATTGACTCAGCTATCGCCCCAGCAGTTTAAGGTGGTCAGAATCCACTTGCAGTCTATGTAGAAGCAGGTCCGGCTATTTGAGGCTGAGATGGAGCACAAATTTACCATACCTGGTCACTGGTAGCATACCAGTTTTATGCTACCAGTGACAAACTCAACAGGCAGATCTCAACTATCCATCAGCTCATCTAAAATTAGATGTGGTGTTTTTTGGATAACAAAGGAAGCAAAAACACTGAACATAAATGTGTTCAGCAAAGCTGGAACATAGGATTATTGACGTGAAAGACTACCCTGTAATAATATTTATTTGAAGGGTTGTTCAAATAAAACATCCTTTCTCCTATAATGTGTCTGTTTTTCCCTTTGTGTCAGTGGTTGCTCCTTCTTGAGGATAACACCAAATTTAAATTAAATGTAAACATCTTTGATTAGTAGTCTTGGCTTCGTCTCAGGGTTTGTACTTGGAGTACTGGGGGGTGGGCGGAGCTTGCTACTGCTTTGTATACTGTTGTCCTCTTCCATTGATATTTTCATTTTGGAATAGTTATGTAGGGCCAGCTGTGCTGCTTGGAAATGTTGGCTGAGCGCTGTGCAATTCGTCATTCATCATATTTTATAGTGTGCGTCTACAGAGATCCAGCTGGGATGCTGTTGCTGGTAAATCAAAAGATTTAACTAAATATGGTATTAAAAAGGTGTCCATACTCCACAAAAGGTTGCACTTTGTGCTGTTGAGATGGGAATATACGTATATTGCATTGCAAGGGCACTGATTATAACAGTGTGTGCATTTTGTTGGTCTAAAACCCTGGCCTTTTTCTTAATATCAAAATGACTGACCGTCAATAATGTTGGCTAACCATCAACAAAGTATATGAAAAAACGTATAAATGCTTATAAATAAAATGTTTTTCTAATGTCAAAATTCACCTTTCCTAAATATACAAACTTATCTCCACTCTTCAATCCCCATTTTTAAATGGACCAAGGACCTCAACTTCGGCTAAGATAGTAACTTTTGGGTACCTTTAATGATACTAAAAATTCTTAACTGAAACACCTTGGGTTCTCAGACAGAGACACCTATACGCCATGCATCTATAATGTCCCTGACAAGTATGTCCATGCCCTATGGCTCTGCCCCACTATGCACATATTCTGGTCCAAGCATAATCATAAATACAGCATAGCCATAAATAAACGATCCTGTTTATTTGACTCCAACATCCTTCTTTGTGCAAGCCTCTCTTGTTGGACATGTACCGACACTAAAAGTCCCCCCAACACACAACCAGGCCTTGTTCCCCTTTAAATTGGCCAAAAATCATATCACTTTAAAGGCATAAGGAAACTTAATGTCACAGTAGCCTGATTTTCCACCCTGGAAAAACGTAGTGCCATATTTTTATTGATACCTTTCTTGCTTTATTTGAGGAAATCTTATGCCCCCGTCTCATTTTAAACATGCCTCTCGCCATCACCTTGACCAGCACTCCCATGATAAATGTTTTGCAGAACCATTGGGCAGTGAGTCGGTCTATCTCCATGTTAAACTATCAGGAATTAAAGTTTAAATTATTTTACCAACATGTTGGATTTTATTATCTGCATATGCCCTTTGTTTGATTTGCCTACATAATCCCCTTACCCCTAATGTATTCACACTATTCAATTATTCTTTTAAAAATGCAAACTTGCTTGTTATTGTACATTAACATTTGACACACACCGCCACTAATATCCCGCTATGTTTACATCACTATAATTGTGGAATTGTATTATTCATTAGAACAATCGTATTGCATATTTAACCCATTATATATCCCTATGTGCATATCCCTTTCAAAACAAATAGATGTACAGTGTAAATTCATCCCAAAAGTAAGGAAAAATAGAATGAAAAAACAGTCTCCGCGGTGGATAAAAAAAAAAATCTTTATGGGACATTTTGAGGCAAAAGAAGAGACTGTACAGAGAATATAAAAAGGAAAACTCAGAGAGAAACAAGGTAGATTATCGAAATATGTGGGCTAAGGCTAAAAAGGAATAAGAGCAGCTAAAAGGCATTTTGAAATTAAAATTTCCCAAGATGTAAAAAGTACAAGTACAATATTTTTTCAATATTGTAGTAGAAAAAGGAAAGCTAATCATGAGGTTAAGTGCATTAAGAATAAGGAAGGAACTTTGGTTTATAATAATAAGGATATTGCTAACACACTAAACAGTTACTTTGTTGAGAGTTTTACTAGAGAAGGGGTTATAAATATGTCTAAATGTATAGCCAATGTACAGAATGTTTTGGAGGACTTTGAGATAAGGGACTTAGTATTAGAAAAACTACAACAAATAAGGCAGCAGGCCCTGATGGCATATATCCCAGAGTACTCAAAGAACCTGGGAAAATTATACATAAACCATTGACAGATATTTTTATGCAATCCATAAACATTGGAGAAATACCAGATGACTGGAAGCAGGGTAGTATAATTCCAAATATAAGAAGGGGGACTGTACTGACCCAAGGAACAATAGGCCTGTCAGTTTAACTTGCATTGTACATGTATTTTTCAATACATTCCAGTATTTTACAAGATATTATGTTATTATGGACAAGTTGGAATCATTCTTGAAAAATAATAGTATTTTAAAGGAGAGCCAACATGGTTTTCTCAAGGGGAGGTCATGCCTAACAAACCTCCTGGATTTTTTTGAAGAGGCTACAAAGTGCATTGAAAAAGCATTTGACAAGCTACCACATGAGAGGCTCATTGCTAAAATAAATTCAGTAGGAATTTCAGGAGTTGTTTCAGAGTGGGTTCATAATTGTCTACAAAAGAGAATACAAAGAGTAACAGTAGGTGGGGTCGTACCTGACCGAGGTGCTGTGGGCAGTGGAGTCCCACATGGATCAGTGCTGGGACCTCTGCTGTTCCTTATTTACATAAATGATCTTGATAAGGACGTTAGTAGCAAAATAGTTAAATGTGCAGATGATACTAAACTTGGGGGTTTGGCAAACAGTTTGAAATCAACTAAAGTAATCCAAGATGATTAAAACAAAATCTAAGAATGGGCAGAAACATGGCAGATGGCATTCAATATTGCTAAATGTAAAGTTATGCATGTGAGAAATAAAAAGTATTTTATGGGAGGAGAAAATTAGTAGGTGTTCAATTTGAAAAATAGGCCAACAGGATGCTGGGATACATAGTAAAAAGTATTGCTGTTGTATAAATCAAAGGGGGTTATATTAATGTTATATAATGCCTTTGTCAGACCTCACTTAGAGTACTGGGTGCAGTTCTGGGCACCACACTACAAGAAAGATATAGAAGCTCTTGAAAAAGTTCAAAGAAGGGCAACTAAATTGGTACCTGGTATGAAAGTCAGGCAATCTATTTAATCTTAGCAAACAGAGACTTAGGGGGGATTTGATTGAGGTTTTTAAATTCCTAAAAGGGATTAACAAAGTGAACTACCAAAGATTTTTCAAGATAAATTGGGTCAGCAGAACAAGAGGCCACAAATTAGTTAAAGGCAAATTCTGCATGGATATTAGGAAGTTTTTCTTTACACAGAGAGTTGGCAATGCCTGGAACAGCTTGCCAGGTCAGGGAGTAAAGGCAAAAACACTTGGCCTATTTAAGTCTAGGCTAGATGCAGTACTAGATACTGTCTAGATTAGGACATGACGAGCCTAGATGGGCTGAACCATCCCATTCTCGTCATTATGTATTCTTATGTTCTTATGTTCTTGTAAATGAACTGACCACCAACACAAATGAGATAATTTTAGTTGAAATTAAACCGATTCTTCCCTTTGAAGAATGCACTCTAAGCACAATGTACTCTAAAAATGGTTTCAGTTTTGATTAAAAGGCTTGTCTCTGTGGTCTTGAGGGTGTTTGAACCATTTTCTAATCAATTTGTGTTTGGATTCAAATCCTCTCCCAACATCTCTTCATTTGAGCAGCATATGTTTAATTCTGTCAAATTAGACAGCCTCCCTCTAAATAGCTACATTTTTGACTTGTTAATAATATTTACAGACAACCAGAGCCTACTGTGTGCTCTTCACAGAGTTTTAATTCAAATTTTAATTAGACATGGACATATAGACAGTCAAATAGTCTTGTAGAGGACTTCAACATAGATATTGAAGGAGGAAATGATTCCCTTTGTTAGGGCTCATTCAAGGAAGGTTGAGTTTTGCTCTAATTTTACAGTATGGTACGTGTACACTTGGCACTGATTACATAAGTAGTGTATAGACCACACACATACTGTATACTTGAGCACAATGTACTGTCACCACATCACATATAGACATCATGTGAAGCTCAAAAAAAGGCAAATATGGTTGAGACTTTTTCCACTGAGGGCCAAATTATACGGTTATCATGCCCCATTTTCTGTCGAGGGTCCTGGAATCATTTCTGCTCTAAAAAATACTTATTGTCGACGGCAAAAAACCTGAGAGCAGTTCGGTTGACTTCATTGAAACTAAGAATTACAACTCAGTCAGCAAGTTTCATGCGGGCCATTTCCTAAAAGTTTGGACCGCGGGCCGCAGTACACCCCTGTCTTTAAAAACAGTCTTTAAAAACTGAAGTCTGTAGCTGTTTTAATTGAGATTGTATTTTTGTATATTGTTATTTAATGTATTGTATTTCTTGTATTATTGTTGTATTGTATTGGGAAACTTATGTTGCTGCCTTCTTGGCCAGGGCTCCCTTGTAAAAGAGATGTAAATCTCAACGGGACTCACCTGGTTAAATAAAGGAGAAATTAAAAAAACATAAAAAAATAGAAGCCCTCTCTACATGTTATATCAATCATGCATGTTTAAACTTTTACTAGTTTCATATTTTAACAATAATGATGGAAATGGCTGTTGGCTGTTATGTGTCCTTGTGTGTGTGTTATCTTTTGTCTTTTGCTCCCTTCTCTGTGGCTCTGCTCATCTCGATCAAGGTTCTGTGTGAATTCCTGCTTGCGAAGTGAGATTCCTAAACCAAGCAATAAAAAGTTTGACCATCAGTCATATTTAAGGAGGGACTGGGCCTGTATTTGAGTTCTTCTATCACATCCAAGAACATCAAACAGTCACCTCAATCATACCTAGTATGGTCAATCCAACAACCTCACTCCAGGAAGATGGACTTCCATACACACATACACACCTACACTCACACGCAGTACATGCACACGGACACCCTCACATGTTTCACAGATACACACACACACACACACACACACACACACACACACACACACACACACACACACACACACACACACACACACACACACACACACACACACACACACGTACAAGTCTTTATGTTAACACTTTTGGATGTTTAGATTTGGTAGGGCTCTACGGGAGTCTACCTGTTTAGGTTACGCTTGTTCACCTACCTTCAGGTTGCACCTCTCCCAATAGTCCGGTTTTGTAAACTTAGGGACGTAGCTGTTAAGTACTGCACTTATAACCACATATTATCTTTCAGCCCAGATTCAGTCATCACAAGACAATTTAATGTCTGCCACTGATGTGGAAATGTGTTACGAGGACTTGTTTAGGTATTGTATTAGGTTTAGGACTGATTGTTTTATTACTGCCTTTGAATTGTGGCTAACAGATTTACCTACAGGGTCCTAGTTTAACTATGTGGTTGCTCCTAGCACCTGGAATTGTACTTCCCTCTAGGGTGGCTTTCAGCTAAACTGTTCTTGACTACGGTTAACACTTTGTTGTACGTCGCTCTAGATAAGAGCATCTGCCAAATGCCTGTAATGTAATGTAATGTACCTGCGAGTTTGAGTCTTCAAGTGAACATTGGTTTGGTCTCTGCGAGTTTGAGTTTTAAGTTATTAGTTCAATCATTAGTTCAATTTAAGGTATTAGTTCTACCTGGTCCCAGTCTGGTTGCATTAAGAAAATTGTGTGCACTATTATTCCTCTTCAACACCTTAAAAGGGACTTCATAGCCATACGTTATTCTAGTTGGCCTTGGTTGAAAATGTAAAAGGGCCAACCCATTTTTATAACCGCATATTATCTTTCAGCCCAGATTCAGTCGTCACAACACAATTTAATGTCTGCCATTGATGTGGAAATATGTTACGGGGACTTTTTTGATACTTATAAAACTTCATGCATTCATTGGTCTCTGAAATAAATCAAAAGCATGTGTTATTGACATAAGGACTATATTTGTGCTATTTGTGCAAAGATGATGGTTACGGTTTCTGCTATTGTTTACCACAGATGTGGGCTATTTCTGCCTATTTCATGTTATCAGTATTATTGTACTGCCTGTATTTCATATTGTGTTGCAGACCATGGTCACACTCACATCATTGTAATAATTTGCCAGTAAACATCCCTAGACTGTACCTGGACTGGAGTTGATTTATTAACCCAAGAGGCTCTCTGTCTCTATGTAACTCTCTTGGAGTTATACCTACAGAAAATGTCCTAGGCCTAGTTGTCTGGTATGCATTTGTAACCTCACAGTGCCGCTCTCTGTTACATCTTACAAAGGAAAATCAATAGAAAATAGTGTCACATTTTGTTCACAGTAAAATCTAAAATAGCACAGAGTAACATTATCTTTCCTCTTCGTCACTGGTGCTGATGAACAGAATTAAAACCAGTTTAGGGTTAAGTTGGATAAAGATTCCATACAGTTGCGAGTGGGAAAGGGGTGAAGCCATTTTTATTTTTAACTGTTCACCTTGACCATGGGAACCCATTTGAAGGAAAAGACCTGGCAGTAAGTCAACTCTCCCTCCACGTTTCCCAGTCTGTTCTCATCTTGACGTGCATTAGCCGTGATTAATCAACTGTCACATTTGGCTTCGCGAGAGAGAGAGGGCCCTCTGCAGTGAATTCAGCTGGGAGCTGATGGCCTGGAGTGTTTGCTAATGACTTTATCATGTTCTGCCTTCAGTTGGTAAATGAATGAATCGATCATATTATATTTTCTAGAACACCTTTTAATTGCATGTGAGCCATGCGGTCACACTTTGCACTGGGCAGCATTGCAAACGGTGGTGCAGTAATTAGGGTGCACTGAGCACATGGCGGGAAGACCACAACACAAAATCTTTCCAAGCATGTGATATTATGGCAGCATTACCTTGAGTGATTTAATTAAAATAACAATGGAATGGAGTTTGTAACCTTAGCAGTGGCAGACCCCTCCACTTGATTAAACCTTTCTTCATGTTTTCAAACTGTATGTTCAACAGACAGTGCTATATAAAAGGAATATGGTGAAAGACATCCCTTTTTATTGTGCATCTATACAGTGACCAACAACAGACATTGTGTTGAAGCAGTTTCTTACTGCTGCTTACTGCCATGCAAAATGAACCAGGAGCTATGGAAATATTTAGATACATGGCAGTTTATTGTTAAGAGTTTCTGGGATCAAAAAGGTTCTCAGCAAAATGAATCACCATATTTAAAAACATGAATTCCTTTTCACTGCCATGAGGTTAACATGATTAAATTTGACTTGCCTAAATTAGGATTGATTATGTGTAGGCTTGCCACATGTGTTGTGGTTCTCCAGTGCACACATCACCACATGGCATCAATCAGCAATCAAGTGAAATCAGAAGGCATGAATGTGTCAATTATAGCATAATATTAAATCATTGGCTATTGGGATTTTCTGTACACAACAGTCCAGAATACTTTCCAGGTATTTTATGGACAGATCACTTCACCTATTTCTGTCAGCATACCGGTGACATTGTCATCAGATTCCTGCTTATCAAACATCAACACTTTAGAGATTTCATAGATTTAAAAAAAGATTAAAAAAAGAATCATTTTATCAAAATGATCAAAGTCAATTATCAAAGTATCAACTAAATTAAAAGTAAACGCAACTAAATTCTGACACCCAGGCCTCAAATGACACTAACATCATTAGTTTGGTAGCAATATTAATGAATGAATCAATTAATTCATTAATTTAAAATATTAATTTAAAACAAAACAAATTGAATCAGAGCTTAAATCTGTTACAAAGTTATCAACAAAGCATACTGTATTTAAATTCAATATTGACCCCAATTACACTTGGGGCATAGTACAGATTCAAATGTAGACATTATCCTTGGGCTGATGGGCTTAACACTCTATAATAACACACATTTTAAGATCCAACTATCTTGCTCTAATAGCATGACTCTAACCTATCTGTAGGTGACTGATCAGGTGATCTTTATAGTATGGTTTTGGAGACAATGGGTCTTTATAGACAATGAGTTTTAATTTTAGTTTCTCTACTGCGGCCGCCTAGCAGGAGGGATTCATTTGTGCCAGTATAAGCGGGAGGTTAATTTTGGAGCTAATTATGTATTTGAATTATTAAAGGAAATGTTTATAAACTGTATTGGTTATTTTTAAAGTAAATGTGTATAAAATGTAATTGTCATTTTTTAAAGGAAATGTTTATAAATTGCATTGGTCATTTTTAAAGGAAAGATGTATAAAATGTATTTATCATCATGCTTAGCAGAAAACCTGCTCACACTGGATTTTTATATCAGGTAGACAAAGTTCTAATGATGTAAGAGGCATGAAGCTGATCATTTCCCTGTCTTTTGGTTCAGGAGTGTGTTGTGTAACCACTGTTTTTCCTACGGTCAATATAACCACTGTAAAGAGTTGCCTAGAGCCTATGTTTGTGTCAAACCACCTTCATAAACTATAGGATATATATATATATTTACCTAGAGGCAGGCTTTATTCTGTCAGTGGTGGCCGGGGCCTCCAGGGTGGCCCTAGTGTGTCATATTTACTCACCTTTTAGTGTGTAGCGAATCACTCATTGTTACCCACATTTTGATGTGCAGTGAAATACTAAGTGAACTCCACCTTATAGTGATTGGGGTATTCCCCTTATAGTGTGTGCTGAATTACTCCTTGTGATCCATAGTTGGACATGTAGTCAAATACTAAGTGAGCCCCACTTTATAGTGTTTGAGCACCATCATATACAGTTTGTGTGTCTCGACGGGATCACCACCTTATCGTGGTGGGGCACTTTGCGCGTCTCCATGACCCCTAGAGCTATGTCGGCGGGAGTCTCGTACTCCTGGCAGGGCTACCCAAGCCGAACTGGTCGAAGGGTAGAGGCCAGACTAAGAGTGATCCCTCAAGTCCTCAACGGCGGAGCAGGCGGAAGATGGTAGCAGTGAGAAGCACCACAATGGCTGCAAAGGCGGAAGAAGGCTAAGGGAGCACCCCCCGACAGAAAAGCAAGCTGGTGGCGGCACGCTTTGAGGCGGTTTCCAGAAAAATTGGATTCCCGGCAGCCTCCTGCAGTTGTGAGAAGATGCCGGTCGTCTAGGGTCCCCCTTGCCATCGGAACCATCTCCTCTACAATCAAGTTAGTGGCGTTGGGTAAAGCGCACCCCCCATGCCACTTTAAAAACCATCAGCGCGCAGGTATCTTCTCTTGCTACCTGAGTCCCCGACCCCAAAAAAGTCTGGCGGCGTTGGAGCGTCCAGTGACGGGGGCAGGTTTGAATGAGCTGGAAGCTCTTAGCTGGAACTCTGCACGTCAGCGACACAGGGCTATTTATGGTCGTTAGCAGCTGGGATTGAGTGGCAGCTGTTTCCGGCAGACCCCTGTGTGTCTGAGCAGCCCCTATTTAGGGACCACACTGCTCACCCCAATTGGGGAAAGGCCTAGAAAAGGTGGCCTAAAAATTGCCCACTCATTACTGTACCCGGACAGGAAACCGCACCTGTCGGGACATTCCACTACTGCGGTCGAAAAATAAGAAGAAAAACTATACCTTTTAGAATTGTAGCATGGAACATAAGGACACTCCTGGATGCCAGTCGTGGCACAGACAGACCACAGCGCAGAACAGCACTTATTGCCAGCGAGCTGAAGCGCTACAATGTGGATGTGGCAGCACTCAGTGAGACCAGACTCCTTGAGGAAGGTTCCCTCAATGAAGTAGGAGAGGGCTACACGTTCTTTTGGAAAGGATACCCTGTGGGCGGACAACACCTCCATGGAGTGGGTTTCGCAATCAAGAACAGCCTCCTGCCCAAGCTCACAGAAACACCAGTGGGCATTAGCGAAAGGCTTATGACTCTCCGCATCCCTCTTGCAAAATGCAGATATGTCACCGTGATAAGTGCCTATGCACCAACTTTACCATCTAACGATGAAGAGAAGGAATGCTTCTATCAGGCGCTCGATGACATACTCAGTCACATCCCAAGAAGTGACAAAGTCATTCTGCTAGGGGACTTTAATGCAAGAGTTGGAAAGAGCACGCAAAACTGGAACGGAGTGATTGGCACCCATGGCATTGGAAAAGTCAACTCCAATGGCATAAGACTTCTTAGTCTTTGCTCGGAACATGATCTTACCATCACCAATACCATTTTCCAACAAAAGAATAAATACAAGGCATCCTGGATGCATCCCAGATCAAACACTGGCACCTGATCGATTATGCGATCGTGAGGAGGGCTGACCTCAAAGATGTGCTCATTACAAGAGCTATGCGAGGGGCAGACTGCTGGACCGACCATCGGATGATTCTGACAAAGATCAGAATGCATGTCCGGCCCCTAGCACGCCAAGGTGGCCCGGGGAGGAAACAACTCCACTGTGCCAGACTCTCCAGCAGCGACACCCGAAACAACTTCCGTCGCTCCTTAGCTGACAAGCTGGCAGATATTGAACAGCTTGTCAACTCAGAGTCTGGGATGGATGAGAAGTGGACCTCTCTGTCCTCCACCCTCTTTGACACTGCAGCCCAAGCCATTGGCTTCAAAACCAAAAAACATCAGGACTGGTTTGACCAGAATGCTGGAGAGATCTCCACCCTCTTGGACAAAATGCACAAGGCACACAGAGCCACCCTGAACAATCCACAATCCCAACTCCTTAAGAAGCAATGGCAAGCCCTTCGTTCTGAGGCCCAAACAACTCTCCGGAACCTGCAAGATGAGTGGTGGATCTCAAAAGCCAATGAAATCCAGACTCATGCAGATAGGAACGATATGCATAGTTTCTATGACGCAGTGAAGACCATCTACGGCCCCAGAAACTGCTCCCTGGCACCTGTTAGATCTGCTGACGGAACAACTCTCATCAAGGACCAGGCTCTGATAGTGGAGCGGTGGGCTGAGCATTTCAACACCCTGCTCAACCAGCCCACCCCTGTGGACCTAACTGTCCTTGCAGAGCTCCCTGAACACCCTACCTTGCCAGATCTCGACCTCCCTCCAACCTTCAAAGAAATCCTGCACGCAGTCAAAACCCTCAAAAACAATAAATCCCCTGGACCTGACAGCATCCCAGCTGAAATCCTCAAGGATGGAGGCTACCTCTGTACACGGACACTGCATCTCTACATTTCAGAGGTGTGGAGACGAGAGTGTGTCCCGCAGCAGTGGAAAGATGCCAACATTGTGACCATCTACAAGAACAAAGGAGACAAATCCATCTGCTCCAATAGTAGGGGAATCTCTCTGTTGGCCATTGTTGGAAAGGTCTTAGCCAAGGTCATGCTCCGCAGACTCACCTCAGCAATAGCCGAACGGGTCACACCAGAGTCGCAATGCGGTTTTCGAAAGGATAGGGGGACAGTCGACATGATCTTTGTAACACGCCAGCTCCAAGAGAAATGCCGGAACAGCACAAGGACTTGTTCATAGCTTTCGTTGATCTCTCAAAGGCTTTTGACACAGTAAACAGAGACCTACTGTGGAAAGTCCTGAAGAGATTTGGGTGTCCACCCAAGTTTCTCACCATCCTTGGACAGTTCCACTCTGGGATGATGGCCCGAGTGGTAGTGGGGAGGCACAGCTCAGAGCCCTTTGGTGTGGAAACTGGAGTGAGGCAAGGCTGTGTACTGGCTCCAGTTCTCTTCAATATCTTCCTCGTCTGCGTTACATCACTGCTACGTGAGAAGATGGAGAAGCAGGCTGGAGTCACCATCGACTTCAGGCTTGATGGGAACCTGTTTAACATCAGGAGGCTACAGGCAACCACCAAGCTGACCTCGGAGACCATCATCGAGCTACAGTACGCTGATGACTGTGCCCTGGCTGCTCATACACCAGAGGCCCTGCAAAACATCCTAGCAGCAGCTGTAACGGCATACACCAGAATGGGACTGACTATCAACACCCAGAAAACAGAGGTACTTTGTCAGACCAGTGCTGGCCTCCCACAACACCCAATAACCCTCACAGCAGCAGGGCAACAGCTGCTCACTGTGCCCACCTTTAAATACCTGGGAAGCATTATGTCCGACACCTGCGAAATGGATGACGAGATCCAGAACCGCCTCAAACAAGCCTCAGTATCTTTTGGCCGTCTAAGGAGAAGGGTTTTTCAGAACAGCAACCTCAAACTCCATACCAAAGTGCTGGTATACAGAGCAGTATGCATCACTGCATTACTGTATGGATGTGAGGCATGGACTATCTACAGCCGTCATCTCAGAAGCCTGGAGACCTTCCATGTTAGATGTCTCCAGAAGATCCTTGGCATCACATGGCAGGACAGAGTGCCGCACACAGAGGTGCTGGAGAGGGCAGGCAGCTGCAGCGTGGAGTCCATCCTGACCCAACATCAACTCAGGTGGTTGGGGCATGTCATTCAATGCCCAGCCACAGACTCCCACGTAAAATCCTCTATGGCCAGTTACATCTTGGCCAACGCAGTGCTGGTGGGCAGAAGAAGCGGTTCAAAGACCAAATGAAGACCACCTTGAAGAGATGCCGGATCAACCCCTCTTCACTGGAGGAACTTGCTTCCTGCCGAGACCTCTGGCGCTCTCACTCCTCACAGGGAGTGGAGTATATGGAGGAACAGCGCACACAACACTGTGCAGCAAAGCGTGCGAAGAGGCATGCTCGCAAAGCCACCCCTGCTCCCCCCAGCACCCCCTTCACATGCCTGGTCTGCAACCGCAGCTGTGGATCCAGAATCGGACTATTCAGCCACCAGAAGACTCACAAATAAGAGAAGATGGTCATCATCGAATCGATGGACAACCATAAGCATACAGTTTGTACATCACCCTGCTGTGTGAAGCGCATTACTTGGGTCCCTTTCAGACAGCCCAGTCCACACTGACTCCTCTCCCCTTTTGCCCCTACCTTAGCGCCCCCTCTGGGAGGCTCCTTATTTATTTAGGGTTATTTCATGTATTATTTTCTGTCCTGCCCTAGGTTAACTTGTGTCCATTTGACCCATCCTAAGTCCAGTTGTACTGGTTTCTGCTATTTATTATTTTTAATAACTTGATCTCTAAACAAAAATAAATTGCATCTATTTTTGTATACAGTCTTTGTATCATTCATTCAGTTGAATACCCTGTAGCGGAGAAGTGTTTCTATCCTGAGCCACAGTCACCAGTTAGCGGGTCTCTCCCCCATATAGGAGAGTGGCGTAGTCCTTCGTAAAGTAAGCCCTAGGCTAGTGGGTGTTACATATACAATTGTACAAGCAGCCTAAAGATTTGTGGACTATAGTACATAATAGCTACAAAAAAAGATTTCCCAGGTGAAATAAAAATGCATTTTTCTATGAAGTACTTGCATATATTGCATGCAAGTGTATGCATGACATAAAATACCTTAGTAATACATTGTAAATGTGTTCTAAATCATAATAAACAATGATAAGCACTCTTAATCACTCATGCCTTCTTTCAACCACCCACATCACATACCATAATAGGATATGGTACACCTATACTGGTGTGACATTTGAGCTCAGAATAGTGCAAGCAAGTTAACTGAAAAAGTGGTTTACAGAGAAAAAAAACAGAGGGACAAAACAGAGACAGAAAAAGAGGAAAATAGAGAAAGCAACAAAAAAAGAATGATCTAAGATGTGTTATAAGCCCTTGCAATATAACTCATTTCGTAGTATGAGCACTCAAAGGTCTTTTAAAACATCCATGCAGAGCGGATAGCCAGATTCTGCTGTATCCCAGGCTACTTGGTATGTGACGGGGAGTGTGCCTGAACATGAGCACTCCTGACTTTGAACCACTTGAAGGACTTCAAGTCCCACCAGCATCAGCAGGGAGTCAGCAGGCAAGGGGCCAAATTTGCCTTTTTTTTTCTTTCTTCATTCTCCTTCTTGTCTCCTTCCACACAGCCATCAAATCCCCAAGGCACAGATGTGGGGTCTAAAGACCTAAGACAAATTTTCAGGCATTCAACAATTTTCAGGCATTAATTTCTTAAACAAATTCAAATTAAATTTTGAAATTTAAATAATTGCAGTTTAGATTGTTATTAAAAAAAACGGATTCAAGGAAGCTACCTATGGCTACAGCAGCGAGGAATGATTTAGGAGGACGTTGTGACCTATTTAATAGCAGTGGGGAGCTTATAGAGGCAGGGGAAAAAACATGCGCTGCAGAGTGATTGATTCACATAGAACTGTTTAGTTCACATCTTCCAGTAAGTAATTAATTCTCTCATACAAGCAGACTTTGAGGATGCTTTTGTGTTCAGGTGACAGGTCCCCTTCATGGACAAACAATTCTGTGACTTTACCATTTTGCCCTCTGAGTTTTTGGGTGAAGATACCAAGATCCTTTTAGGTCAGTGGGCTTTTAAACATACTGTAAGGTGCAGAGCTGACACAGATGTGCAGATGTTTGTCTAAATATCATTTTTGTTGCCCCAAAGTGATAGGTCACTTAAATTCATTTTAAATCAGCACATGCACTACTCTATCTGCCATCACAGATTAAATAAAGCCTCCTTACCACCACACTCTCACAGCTAGACATTACATTCCCAGGTTGTGTTTCTTTTCTGTGGATCAAGTCAATGTCATAAAATGGTTATTCTGAAATGCAATGATACTGCCTGAATTTACATTTCTTGTAAAATGGTAAAGATCTTCATCTTATATTTTCTTGTTTAATTTCAGGCCCTCTCCCTGCAGATTTAATTTATTTTCTTCTCTTGCTCCTTCTGGAAACATGTAGGTTTCAAATATCATAAGCCAACTGTCAGGTCCACTTGAAGGCGAGGCTCAGGTATAAGAAGTCTAAATGGATAAGGAGGAGCCAGAGCTTTGCACACAACCGTGTGGTTTGTCTCGGCAGTCTCCGCAGTGGATGATTAAATCTTTACAGGAGATTTTGAGGCAAAAGAAGCGACTGTACAGAGTATATAAAAAGGATAACTCAGAGAGAAACAAGTTAGATTATTGTTGTCACGATTGGTACAGGATAACCAGGCGCGGACCCAGAAATGCAATAATGTCCTTTATTGCGTAAATAACAAGCAATGGTCAAACAGGAGCAATCAGGGCAATACAGGCATCCAAGGCAAAGTTCGTTCCAGGCTTCAGCGTTGTCAGAGGCAGGCAAGACGTGGTCAATGGGCAGGCGGAGGTCGATAACAGGAAATCAGTCTGGGGAACACAGAGAGGAGCAGGGCAGGAACCACGAGGAGCACGAACAGCTGGATCAGGAACAAGACTGTGACAGGAATGAACACGAAAACGAGGAACCAAAACACGGGTAAACAAAGAAACCGCTGGAAAGTTGTATAGGCATAAGCAAAGCACAAGACAATCTGGCAACGAACATGGGAAAACGCACAGCTTATATACATTTAGACATAACAAGAAACAATCAGGAATTAACACGAATGCAGCTGACTGCAATCAGACACATAAGGAATAAGTGAAAACGATAATACAATGACGAGACAATCTGGAAATGAACATGGGAAACGAACAGCTTAACTACATCAGACATAACGAGAAACAGGTGAAAACAATAATACAATGACGAGACTGGAAACAGGTAAGCGAAAGTAAAAACACGGACCGGACAACTAGGAAAACATGGAATAAACTACAAACACCTAATTACGGGGAACATGAACACGAGACGTGACAATTGTAATATGCGGGCTAAGGCTAAAAAGGAAATAAAATCAGCTAAAAGGCGGTTTGAAATTAAAATTTCCCAAGATGCAAAAAGTAATCCTAAGAAGTTTTTTCCAATATTGTAGTAGAAAAAGGAAAGTTAAGGAGGAGGTTAAGTGCATTAAGAATAAGGAAGGAACGTTGGTTTATAATAATAAGGATATTGCTAACACACTAAACAGTTACTTTGTTGAGAGCTTTACTAGAGAAGATGTTATAAATATGCCCAAATGTATAGACAAGGTACAGAATGTTTTGGAGGACTTTGAGATAAGGGACATAGAAGTACTACAAAAACATAAGACAAATAAGGCAGCAGGCCCAGATGTCATATATCCCAGAGTACTCAAAGAACTTGAGGAAATTATATATAAACCATTGACAGATATTTTCATTCAATCCATAATCACTGGAGAAATACCAGATGACTGGAAGCAGGGTAGTATAATTCCAATATATAAGAAGGGGGACCGTACTGACCCAGGGAACTATAGGCCTGTCAGTTTAACTTGCATTGCATGTAAAATTCTGGAATGTATTATCAGGGATAAGTTGGAATCATTCTTGAAAAATAATAGTATTTTAAGGGAGCGCCAACATGGTTTTCTCAAAGGGAGGTCATGCCTAACAAACCTCCTGGACTTTTTCGAAGAGGCTACAAAGTGTGTTGACCTGAACCAGGCTTATGATATTATATATTTGGACTTTCAGAAAGCATTTGACAAGGTACCACATGAGAGGCTCATTGCTAAAATAAATTCAGTAGGAATTGCAGGAGTAGTTTCAGAGTGGGTTCATAATTGGCTGCAAGGGCGAATACAAAGAGTAACAGTAGGTGGGGCCGTATCTGACCTCGGTGCTGTGGGAAGTGGTGTCCCGCAGGGATCGGTGCTGGGACCTCTGCTCTTCCTTATTTACATAAATGATCTTGATATGGACATTAGTAGCAAAATAGTTAAATTTGCAGATGATACTAAACTTGGGGGTTTGGCAAACAGTTGGGAATCGACTAAAATAATCCAAGATGATTTAAACAAAATCCAAAAATGGGCAGATATATGGCAGATGACATTCAATATTGCTAAATGTAAAGTTATGCATGTGGGAAATAAAAACATAAGACAGGAGTATTTTATGGGAGGAGAAAAGTTAGTAGGTGTTCAATTTGAAAAAGACTTAGGCTTTGATCAACTACAATTCCTATCTGCATCAAAGCAGTGTGCTACAGCAGTGAAAAAAGCCAACAGGATGCTGGGATACACAGCAAAAAGTATTGAGTATAAATCAAAGGAAGTTATATTCATATTATATAATGCCTTTGTCAGGCCTCACTTAGAATACTATGTGCAGTTCTGGGCACCGCACTACAAGAAAGATATAGAAGCTCTTGAAAAAGTCCAAAGAAGGGCAACTAAACTGATACCTGGTATGAAAGGTAAAAGTTATGATGATAGACTTAAGGCACTCAATCTATTTAAGCTTAGCAAACGGAGACTTAAGGGGGATTTGATTGAGGTTTTTAAATTCCTAAAAGGGATTAACAAAGTGAAATACCAAAGATTTTTTAAGATAAGTGGGGTCAGCAGAACAAGAGGCCACAGGTGGAAATTAGTTAAAGGCAAATTCCGCACAGATATTAGGAAGTTTTTCTTTACACAGAGAGTTGTCAATGGAACAGCTTGCCAGGTCGGGTAGTAGAGGCAGAAACACTTGGGCTATTCAAGTCCAGGCTAGATATAGTACTAGATACACTTTAGATTAGGATATGACGAGCCTAGATGGGCCAAACAGCCCATTCTCGTCATTATGCATTCTTATGTTCTTATGTTCTTCCTGTCAGAGTTTCCTCCAGTTTCAAAGTGCCTTTTGATGCTGTAGGAAACTACTCACTGCCCAAAAATATACATAATTTTTCAGTTTTTGGTAACCTAAACTTTGTTTTTTAACCTGGCAGTTTACCGCTTACCTTTGTCCCATTTCAGGTTATTCACTGGACTTGAACTGCTTAAATTTCAGTAAAAACTGGAAAATGGGGGTGTTCTAAAATGTTTGACCGGTAGTGTATATATGGGCCATGTTCGAAACCGCTCCCTATTCACTATATAGTACACTATATAGTGTGTACGCCATTTTGTAGTATGCGACGAATTCTAAACTGTTCATTTCTAATACCCACAATTCACCGTGATTTGTAGTGTACAGCGAATGTACCCTACAATTTCTCCCGTGTACCACAATGCAATGCGGTCGTGTCGTACCGTCATACATACACCTCCGTTTATGCCTCAAGAACAAAAGTTCAGGAATCATGGTGGTGGTAACGTTAGCTAACTGCTTTAGCCACCGATAGCTACCGTTATTATCGCTATGGGAGTTGGTGCTAGTCGTGAGCTCGTGAGTTATCCTAACGTTATTTTCTCCACACGAGCTAGTTAGCTCACGACTTCCATAACGGTAGCTATTGGTGGCTAAAGCAGTGGCTAGCAGACAGCACCACAGTTGACAAAACCACACTTGCACATCATTAGAATTTCAACAATTTATTTGGGATTTAACATTCAAAACTGAACATGCAAACCCGATACCACCTGAGTACATTTCAACAGCTGCCATGAGTGCTCGGTTTGTTTACGATACTGGGCGCGTCCGCTTGCGTCACCTGAATATCCGGCACTTTTTTTGGACGCAAATGACGTTCAGTTGTAGTATCCGAAAACACTATTTTCGTTCGCTACATAGTACACTATATAGTATATACTATATAGGGAATAGGGAATAGTGAACGAGTGAGCGGTTTCGAACACAGCCATGGTTTGCATTCTAACAAGCTTCTTTCTCATTAAAGATTTGATCAATTTTTTAAATATTTTTAAACCTGGACTCTCTTGAGTCATCAAGGCTTTACCCTGTGAATTAAGCTCTTAGGATTTAATGTGTATCAAATCGGTGCTGTATAGGTATGGGGTATGTCCTGCCAACCTGCATCTTGGTGGTTGGCATACCTGCCATCCCAATGAATTATTCACTACATTAAAAGGAGTTGCAGTTTGCAGGTACAGGAGCATATTATTAGATAAATCTCAGAATTCCAAGTTAAATTTCTTCCATTTTATTGTTATTTTTTAAGAACATGGGTCCAGATATCATAAAAAATGATTTGTCCCTTATCTCCCAGTTTAACTGTTATGGGCAATGTGCCTACAGATAAGCTGGCACCTAATGTATCGGTGAAAGATTAATTTGCTTGCGCAAGAAGAATACATTGTTTTGGACTTCTGTCAAAAGGGAGTATCTGACATCATTACTCCAAACCATTTACAGCATGCGCATTTGTGAAGCATGATTCACCGGTTTCCAAAAATTCCTGCTCTGAATAATAGAATAATATAAAAGCCAAGGCAGAGCCTCCTGGGACGGCAGATTTGCGCCTGCTTTGCCCACAGACAACGTTACTCGAGGCTGCAAAAGCAGACATTCAGTTATGTAGCTCCTGAGATCCCCACCTTCCAAAAAGCACAGCAAACCCCTTTTGCAGCTGTTTTTTAGAAGAACATGATATCTGTGGAACAAAGAGAGAGGGACCATACTGGGAGTTAAAATCACCCAGACATGCATTGGGATACACCTGAAATGCCAGGGATCTGTTTTTATCATTAAGGGCATTCAGGAGGCACACTCTGATAGACTTGGCATTCAGAAGTGTAGTTGATCTCCCCAACTGGAATTTTGAGACAATTTTGAGCTAGAAAGCAATGGTAAATTAGATTATCAGAGGTGTCCTAGGCATCAGGACATTGTAGTATTATGTTCTGGTGAACTTGCCAACGAGCCAGTGGAAAAAAGCTTATACTGTTTGAAGGGGAGGAATATCTTTCATCAGAGACAAGTGGTAGACCGGTGAGTGCTTTTATCAACAGCCAAATAGGAGCCTATCTTATTTTTTTTACTGAAATTAATATCTGAAGTGTTACAAATCACTGATGCTGACAGTATGTGTTTATTCTTTTTTTAATTAATAAAAAACACATAAAATGCAAATATATATTTCAAGCACATGTCATACCCTAACATCAAGCACATATTTGAAAAATAAATCCAACAGCCCAAAATGGGGTCAAACGCTGTACATTTTAATTAAAACTGCAATACTCCCTTAAAATAATGTGATTTCAAATGTACGGGAACTAATATGTGTGCCATTAACTTCCATGCTGGGGACCATAACCGGGGTAGGATGGAAATACAATCAATCCAGATAAAAAAATATATAAATGCAGCCACCCATGGATCAGTGTGTGAGAAGGAAGATGGAAATGGATATTCAAAATGCCTCTAGACCAGAATGAACAAAAGTCAGAAGAAATGCAAAAACATATTTTAGCAAGTGTGTGCAAAAAAACAAATACAAAGAAAACACAGCCGTGTGTGTGTGTGTGTGTGTGTGTGTGTGTGTGTGTGTGTGTGTGTGTGTGTGTGTGTGGCTCTCTCTCAAGAGGGGCAGAAGACAAAGGTCATCCTTTTCCTTGATAACATAGACCTCCTTGCATGCAGATGGCAGAATATTTTGTCTGCATTACTACAAACTGGGAGAAAGTGAGGAGAATGCAAATATTACTTTGATCGAGAGAAACATCAAACAGACAAGACTACTTTCCAATGAATTATTCATTACTTCCATTTCTGAACTAAAGTTCTACCCTTGGTTAGCTCAGTAATTCACAGAGCACACTTGGATCCCTCAACCATGTATTTCTCTGTGTGCCTTTTGGATATACATTAAACTGCAATTTTCTACTTATTATATCTATGATTGCATTGCAATCCTGCTGCGCATTGGTTAAGGTGAAATACGGCAAAATGTTGGGATCACAGATAAACTTTAATATTCATTTTTAGCATTCACCTTTTTGGCTAATTTAACATTACTCATTTTATGAATTTACAGTAGATGGCCAAATCAAATGGACAATCTAAATATATGTATATTGATGAACAACAATAAGCTATTAAAGAGCTGCTATGTAGCACAGTGTTTCAAACATTTAATCTAACATACTTTACTTTGCCAAATGTGAGGATATCATTGACCTGACACTGACTCCGCATCCAGTTGAAAATGTAACAATAACCAAGGAAATAATAAGCAAAGAAACAGATCAACAGAGAGAAAATACAAAGGCCACGATTGATCATGGACTCAAAACGCATTCAATGCCAAACAAGTCTAACATCTGTCCATTGGATGATTCTGTCTCACACACTGCCAGGATAAAAATCTGGATATGATTTGATCTGCAGGATTTCCATGGCAACCACATCTTACTGCCAGTGTCCAGAATCTACTTTTGAGTGTTCCCACCCCATTGGGCAGCTTAGACAGAGATTCCCCCTGTCCTTGTCTGCTCTGCACAGCCACGCACCAGTTCCCTAGCCAAAGAAATGTCAGGGTAAAAAAAAAGAAAACAGTTGCCAAAAAGTGCTGTTTTTTTAATGAATGAATTTATTTTCTGTAGAGAGCATTCTGCCCTCCATGCCCAAGAGAATGAATCCTCTTTGAAACTCTCCCTCTTCTTTTTCTTCTTCTTCTATTAATCACACATAACTGGCAACTGCCAATAGTGGAGAGGGGAAATAATCATGCAAGAGTGTGCTCTGTGGACTGTAAGTGAGTATTTATTGTTAGATAGTGTGTGTGTGTGTGTGTGTGGGATATATATATATATATATATATATATATATATATATATATATATATATATATATAGAGAGAGAGAGAGAGAGAGAGAGAGAGAGAGTATGTAAAATCATACCACCTATCCCAATTTTTTTCTTCTGGATTTTAATTGAATGCAGGATGGCCAGAGGGAAAAACACATCTCTTGTATTCAATATCTGTCAAGGGGAAATGCACTAACGATTCTTTGTAGCTCTGATGATGTGCTTCCTGTAGTAACTGAAGCAATCAACCTAACTATCTTTTGAGCTCATGAGGGGCTTTTAGGTTTAGGCAAGAGGTTTAGTAATTCTACATAGTTCACAAGACTGAACTGAGCTGACCTGACCTGTTGTGCCCTGATTGTGTAGTCTTTAGCCCCCCTCGGTAGCGAAGCTATACCCCTGTCTGCATTGTGGGCTGAATCGAATGCACTGACATCATTTCCTGTTCATCCTGTTTAGGTAACTCCATAGGTACCATTCTCAAGTTAAGGAAACAGCAACACTCAGCACACCGCTAGAGCCTCAACATCACAAGTATTGTCAAACTGAATATTTACATTTAAGTATCTACAAAGATTTCTTAGCTTAAAATCACTGAAAAATGGGAGGAAAAAAACGTATCCGTAAGGGCCTCCTGGGTGGTCTAGTGGTTACAATGTTCGACGCTGGCCACTGCAACTGGGGTTCGATTCCACCGGCTGTGCCAGAGTTGGCTCTGGCTGGGAGTACCACCGGGGGTGCCAATTGGCTGTCCGCCCCAGAGAGGGGGGAGGGAAGCCGACAGGAAGTTCACTGCACACAGGAGTGCCTCTGTAGTACTAGCGCTACGGTCGACAGCCTGGCGAGTGCCGTCTCGGAGGAGAGGATACTCCACCTTTGTCACTACCGGTCACAGAGCTACGGCAGCGAACTCACAATGCGAGGGGGGATTGACATGAAAAATGGAATGTATTAAAAAAAAATATTTTCTAACTGTGTAAAATCACTCTCTAAATTGGGATCCTTTAAGTCAGTGGTTCCCAACCCTCTCCTCGTGAACTGCTGGCCGGTGCATGCATTTAAAATTCCACCATCAGCACACCTGATTCAACTAGATAAGTACTTAATGAGCATTGATTATTTGAATCAGGCATGCTGGTGGTGGATTTAAAAAAAATCTTTTTAAAACATTTTTCACAGATACTTTTTTTCCTGGAAAGGTTTTGGGACACTTGTTGCTGCCTGTGACACCACTCACTAAAAGCCCTCTAGTTCACGACCCCTTGGCTCTAGAAGTCTAATGTTTTACACAGACTAGTATTATTATTATTATATTATTATTATTATTACTATTATTATGAAATGTGATCCCTGTATTGCTTTTCAAACATGACTTTCTACACAAGAAAACTATACAATGCCTATTTGTTGTATACTTAATCTTTGGTACATAGGCTGTGTTGTGTCCACATGCTATATGATCACATGTCCCTCATAAACTCCAAATCCCTCAAACTCAAGGTGTTTCCTTTCAAATGATAGCAAACGTAGGCATGTGGAAATCACAGTTCTTGAGCTATGAACTATGAACTACTGTATGTTATATTTTAGTATGTCTAAATAGGCAGAAATTCTAAAATAGGGGGTGACAGATAAGGGGTTAAACTGCACTGCATAATACACACACTGTATTCAGATGGTGTGTTAATTCACACAAAGCTCACTGGGGGAAGCCCTACTGTGTAGATGGTTATCTCTCTGTGGCTTCGGAAGGCACAAGATGGCACCCAGTGTTGCCAGTCATGCAATGTGTGCACACGTGAGACAGAGGAGAGTGAGGGAGGATAGCGAGTTTAGGGCGTAAAAGTACACGACACTGTCACTCGCAGCATTAGATGTAAGTGTATGGAAACAATAGACAATAGACAGCTGTCAGGAGTGTAGTAGGGGTGGAACCAAATGCAGGCGCGAAATACGGAAATACGTTTATGGTATTTATTTTCCACAAACGTAGGCAAAACAATGTCGGTGGCGACACGCAAATAACTAACAAAACAAACCAAAATGATAAACGAACTGGAACAAACAAAGCTAGCTAAGCAGCAAATCCAAAACGTAATCCAAAACACGGATTTAACTAAACAGAGGAACTGTAATAATAAACAAAAACAAGAATCAACTTTACGAAGACGTGAGATCATGAAAACGAAAGCGAGTTTGTCTAGGCGAAACTAAACAATGTCCAAGCAATGAATGGAGAATGCCAGTTGATTAAATATCCTCCCAGTAAGTGCTAACAGCTGTCTGTAATGACCTGTATTAACTTGGTGCATTCTTGGCGTGTCTTTTGCTTTTCCTGATTGGTGATTTGGGGAAATTTCTGATTGCCGGTCGAATCGTTACAACAGCTAACAATAGACAGCTAGCTAGCCAGAATAGCCCCATGCCCCAACAATGGTTGACCACGTCGTGTGTCGTCAAGTTATAGTTTCACAGATGTTTAACTACTAAAAGGTTTAACAAGACAAACTCCAAACAAAATGGTAACAAAGTCAAGAGGAGGGTCAACAGGGCACTCAGAGAGGAGCAAGCTTCTCTTAACTAGCAATGCTAGAGAGGGTACCTTGCACGTTAAACATGAAGGTTCTTACTACTCTATGCCAAGGAGTAGAAAGAGGAAATAGAGCTGCCTACGGGGACTATTATAGGTGGGTAACCCACTAACTTCGATCTTTACACTGCACTGAAGAATATACCAGTGATCCAAGCAATTGAAACATAACAAAAAGAGTCAACTCTGCCTCATTATCTGATACTGACCTGGTTACAAGAGGGCCAGGGGCTGGTTTAGTAAACTGCATAGAGATGTTGCATCAGTGAACTCTTTTTTTGTGAAAGAGAATTTGTTACAGGAGGAGTTTGTTGGCCATTCCATCACATACAGTAGGCTCCGTTTTTATTCATACCCTTGATAAAGATGAACAAAAGAGATAGTATAAAATAAACGATATAAGTAATGAGGTATATTTTATGCTTAAAACATTCAGGAAATTCCTTTACTAATACAATTGTTCAGAAAAACATTTTGTTTTATTAATACTTTTTTTTCTGAGAACATCTGAATCACAATTATTCATACCCCTAACTATTCTTTTAAATTTGATTAAACAAAAACAAATCTTCATAAATATACAACTTATTTGAAGTTCATTGGAAGGTTATGGAACTACAGTATACAGTGGTCTACAATTGTTTCCTGTTTCCCTAGGGTATAAAAAGGAGGGAACACACGTTTGAAATACTGTGGTCAGCCATTATCATGGTGAAAGGCAAATAACTCACTGAAAGCATCAGACAACCGGTTATTGACCTCTACAGGGATACAGATGGCTACAAAAAATCACTAAAAAGTTAAAGATACAATTTTCCACTGTTGTGTAAATTGTTAGGAAGTTTAAGGCCACTGGAACAGTGGCTAACCTGCCAGGTAGAGGACACAAGTCTATCTTGCCCCCATGTGTAGTGAGATGGATGGTTGGAGAGGCAAAAAGAAGTCCAAGGGGCACAGTTCAAGATCTCCCAAACAACCTGGCATCTTGGGGTTACATGGTGTCTAAAGCTACCTTTTGATGACGCCTACACGACAATGGCCTTTATGGCAGAGTTGCAAGAAGGAAGCCTCTTTTGAAGACAATTCACAGAAAAAGCCATTTTGAATTCGTCAAACTACATCTGAACTACAATTGGTCTTGTGGTCAGATGAAACAAAAATCAAGCTTTTTGGACATGCACAGTGTTATGTTTGGCGTCCAAAGAATGCAAGTAATGTTGAAAAGTAGAGGCCCTGGGGCCCTTATTAAAATAGATGGAACCATGAATTCCAGCATGTACCAAGACACTTTGTCCAAAAACCTTGTTCCTTCTGCCAGGAAGCTACACCTTAGCTGCAGATGGACCTTCCAACAAGACAATGATGAACGGTTGAAACAAAGAAACGGTTGACAGGGCACAAGATCAATGTCCTGACATGGCCATCTCAGTCTCCAGACCTGAATCCAATAGAACATTTGTGGTTTGACTCAAAAAAGCAGTCCACAAATGTTAACCCAAGAATCTAAAGGAACTAGAACAATTCTGCATGGAGGAATGGTTGAGGATCAACCCCAAGAAGTTCCATAACCTCGTACGATGCTACAGAAGGTGACTACTTACTGATAACAGGCGTGTGACTATTTGTGATTCTTGATTTTTCTGAAAAAATAAATATAAATTCTGAACTGTTTGATTGTGCTTCGTACCAATAGATTATTATTAAAGAATATAATTTTTTGAGCATAAAATACACCTCATTATTTATATAGTTTATTTTATACGATCTCTTTTGTTCATCTTTATCAAGGTTATGAATAAAAATGGAGCCTACTGTAGTATATAAAGTATATATGCCAATTAAGCTATTGAAAGACTGCACACATGTTCAAAATGCCTAAACATGCCCACTTGCAAAATAGGTATGTGATAGCTGCACTAAATATATTAATTACAGAAACGCTCCAGTAGCTGTATCCTACTGAATTGAAGCAATTCAATAATTAATACAAAATATACATTTTTTTATCTCCAAATGTGTAATCATATTACTGGCTCCTCACTGCAGTGTCAATTTCTACTTCTTTTCACCCAACAGTCAACCAGCTGAGCTGCAGTTATTGCATTGGAGGGGTACACATTATGTGGTGCAGGCAGAATGTCTCTAGCAGAATTAGAAAGAGACAATGTTACCAACTGAAACATTCAATGCTAGGGCCAATTATGAGCTGCCCTACGGGGCTGTCTGCCGAGTCAGCACTAGCACAGTCACGATTGAATACCAGACTATGGAGCACATCACTACACTGAAACCCAGTGCTCGACGAGTCATCGACATTCCCCAAAATATAGCTATTTTTTATATCCATAAGTGCAAAATCATAAGAAGTTCGGAGTGGAATCCAGAATATGATCACATTAAATGAATGTATTTGTGAATTGTGCGCTGTATACAGAAATATACAACTTACTTTGAACAATAATGTCATAATGTCAATTCATGACAGCCACATATAATGCACTGAACTCTGTTTCATTCATCTTAAGTGAATGTCCTTGCAAACAACCTTTCAGCATGAATATTTTCATCTTTTGTGCTTTTCCCCCCTTTTTATGAATTTCTCGGCTCACCTCACTGCAACAACCACTGCACACATGCAGCAGTGGTTGACCTAGGATGACTATGCTCTTTCCCCTGATTTCTGCTATGAATTTTCCTCTGCCTGGTTATGTCTAAACTGTGCATTGGATTTCATCCTATATATTGATGTACATAAAGCATGACTTTCATTTTCTTTTCATGTTACTATTTCATAACATTTTACTGAACTGAACAATAACTTTTGAATGGGGCTTCCGAGTGGTTTAGTTTGGTAAAGGCGCACACCACTAGCTGCTGGCGAGACCCTGTAGTCACGCCTTGAGACTGGGAGTCGGCTGCTGTCTTGTAGTACTGACTGGACTGTGGGATCTAAAGTAATCGCTGGTTCATTGGAGGAGTTCACAAACTTCAGCTACAGTGCAGGTCTGGGTGACTGAGTAACTCAATTGCCCCAATTAACGATTCCAGATTGTAGAGGGCGGGAAAGAAGGGAAATACAAATTCAGTCTGGATTTAAATACCCATACAAAAAAACACTTACAAGCTTTGAAACAGAAAATTGTAAGTGTGACACCTGTACAAAAATCTAGGTACAGTACTCTCCAAAATTATTCACTCCCTTGATGTGTTAAGAGGACTGCGGTAATGACAGGTACAGGTAATAAGTTATATTGCATGCTCAAAAATTGAAAAATGACAGTATGTTATACGAATACAATTTTTCAGAGAAAAATGTCTTCTTTAAGAAGTAATATTCTTTCACAAAAAAGATATAGGTCACTGTGACACGCCAGGTGACAATCCCTGGACTGGAGCAGAGCAGCCGATGGCAAGAACTGGCAGAGGAGTGGGGTTTGCCGGTCTATGGCCGGTCTATTTTTTTCGCCTCTCTCCCACACCCGGGAGAGAGAAACAGCGGGAGAGCAGGTTAAAATAAAACAAACACAAACACAAAGTCTTCACCCTACTTGCCACGAAGCTTTCGGGCAAAAACAATTAAAAATAACAAACTAAAATAATCGAAACTTAACGAACGCCCGCCTCCTCCGAGGGGGAATCCCCTTTCGGGGAACACACAACGAACACAGACAATCAGCGGCTTTCCACACCGCCTTCATACATCCACATTTACCACACATCAACACTTACCGGAACAGGGTAGAACTCTATGCACTGTCCCGACACACACTCAACACACATCTCAACAAGACACCGCGCCTCCTCAGACCGGAGTTCCCCTAGAACCTCCCCAGGCACACACATATCCAGTGACTTTTCAAGTGCTTCCCAAACCCATGCACACAGAGACACAAACTTTCAGTCCGAGCTCTGTTTTGACCCAAACACACAGAGGCCCTCGCCACTCCTCACAGTGAGAGTTCTCTGGCAACCAGCCCCGAGACACTCTCCACTCTTTCAGTGAGAGTTCTCAGGCCGTTGTCCAGAAACACTCCACTGCCTGAGTGAGAGTTCTCTTCCAGTCACACCGAGGGTGAGAGGTGGACCCTCTTTCAGGGTGCCCTCTCGCTCTTTCACGATCACACCAAGGGAGAGAGGTGGACACTTAGTGCGCCCTCTCTCTCTTTCCCACACACACAGTAAGCACTCTACTCAGTCACTTTCGACAAATGCACACAGACCTCAACATAGATTCCACTTCCTCAAACACAGAAACCCCCTTGCGGGGGAACATACACGATAGTACGTCACACCTGACACCACACCAACACTAACGTGCATGTGCACACGAATGACAAGACAAAAACTCTGAATACACACACATGAATGCCACAACCAACCACTCAATACACATATAAATGACACAACTAACAACCTCTCAAGACAGACACATGAATGACAAGACAAACTGATCCCCTACTCGCCCCACCTGCTGAAAATAGGCTTACTTTCTGCCTGGCTCAGGTAGGACTTCAATCACATGTCTAACATTCACACACCTAATCACAAAACACCAAACAATTGACAAACCACACCCACTC
Organism: Aldrovandia affinis; assembly: GCA_029706075.1. Classification (NCBI taxonomy): domain Eukaryota; kingdom Metazoa; phylum Chordata; class Actinopteri; order Notacanthiformes; family Halosauridae; genus Aldrovandia; species Aldrovandia affinis. The sequence continues at coordinate 7,706,287 of JAINUG010000001.1, read as the reverse complement.
ACATTCTCACACACAGACAGGTAAGTGAATAATCACTTACCAATCAACATCAATTAAATAATAATTAAATCAATTATGGCCTTTGGAGCAACCTTCTGGGCAACAGTTCACCAAACCTGCCCCCGGAAAGTCTGCTCCAAAGGCCTCGACAACAGGGATTTTTTATTTATATGTTTGTAACCATCTCCCGCCTTGTGAAGGTCGAGAACCCTTTGTCTTGTTTCTTCTGAGAGTTATTTGCCTTTTCCCATGCTGATGGGTGACAAATGGAGTTTACATGTGTGCTACCCCATTTTTATACCCCAGTGAAACAGGAAGCCATGGGAGACTACAGTGCACTTAGTGCACAAAAGTAGCATGATAATACAGATTTATTTTTGTTGGATTCTATTCAAAATTATTATCAGGGGTGTGAATAATTGTGATACATATCTTTTTGGGGGAAAAATATCAAAATGTTGTTCTCTGAGCAATTGTATTAGTAAACAAATTATATAATTTACCAATTTTTTGAGCATACAATATCACTCATTACCTGTGCCTTCTTTGCTCATCTTTATCAAGGGTGTGAATTATTTTAGAGGGTACTGTCTAAAAAAAATAATTGTAGAAGGTACACTCACTAGGCGGTCACATGCTTTTTTTTCACTCATGCACACACACACACACACACACACACACACACATACACACATGCATACACGCACGCCCATTCACACACATGTACAAAAGCACACAGACATACATAAACACATAAATACATGCACACCCATTCACACAACCCTGTACAAAAGCAAGCACAGACATATATAGACACGAATACATACACAAGTGCACATATGTATATACACATTCACAGGGACACAATCTCACACACACACACACACACACACACACACAGACACACATACACACACACACACTACCTGTATGTCAGGCACTAGGGAGACACAGGGAAGTGCAGGAGCCTCATTGTGATTAATACCCATGTCACCTGGAGAGCCACGCGCCGCGCGGAGGGAGAGAGATGCCGTGTCCCTTAATGGGACCTGATCTGAATAACTGTGCAGCTTAATATCTGCCGCAGCGGCCCGCAACTGACAGTAATACTCTTACTAGGCCACCATGGGCTCTCCTGCCTGACTCTAAACCGTGCTGCAGCAGACAGCACAACAAGCAACATTCAAACATTTTCTCTGCACACAGCATGGCTAACAGAGGAGAGGAATTGCTTTGTTCTATGGGATTCCTTTGCTATTTGCTCGAACAGAGTAACGTGTCAAGAGCAGGTCAATATTCATTATTCAGTGTAAACTGCCATTGAAAATGCAATGAAAAAAAGATAAGATTTTCACAATAACTCAAATTCAGAAAGGTACAGTGGATATGAAAAGTATTCACCCCCTTTGGCATTTTTCACATTTTATTTTCTTTCTTCATGGAATCTAAATGGATTTAATTGGGATTTATTGCCACTAATCAACACAAAGTACTCTACAATGTCAAATAAAGAAAAAAAACTCCAAAGCTTTTTGTTAATGAATTCCAAATAAAAAACAGACAATATTTGACTGCATAAGTATTCACCCCTTTTTCTAAGACACACCTAAATAAACTGGTCCAATCAATCATCTTCAGAGGTCACATATTAATTTGATTGGAGTACATCTGTGTACAATTAAGGTGTTTCAAATGATTTCAAATTAAATACACCTGTCTGTGACAGGTCCCACATTTGGTTAGTGCATTTCCAAACAAGAGCTTCAACGTGAAGACAAAAGAACATTCAAAGCAAATCAGAGAAAGAAATAAGAAGATTTCAAAGACTTTGAATATCCTCCAGATCACCATTAAGTCCATCATAAAGAAATGGAGAGAATATACCTGTGAATTTACCTAGAACAGGCTGTACTCCAAAACTGAGCATCCGTGTGAGAAGGGCACTTGTTAGGGAGGCCACCAAGAGGCCTATGTCAACTCTGATGGAGTTACAGCCTTCCATGGCAGAGATGGGAGAAACTGTCCATGGGACAACAGTAGCCTGGGCGCTTCACAAATTTGTGCTTTATGAGAGGGTGGCAAAAATAAAGCCATCGTTGAAGAAAACACACCACTGGTCCCCATCCAACTTGATGGAGCTTGACCAATTTTGTAAAAAATTATGGGTGAAAAGAAATCCCAATTAAATCCATTTTGATCTCATGAAGTAATAAAATAAAAGGCGTTGAATACCCACTGTATTTCATCATTTTTGGTTTGTTTGAACCAGCATGGACTAAACAGACTTAAGCCTTTACATACTGATATAATTGTTCATTACAAGAATTCCAAATTTTTGCTCATGTTTGTATTGGGATTCCTTGACACAAGGTCAATGCTGGGAATATAGTCAGCACAGGCAGTGAAGATATGCAAGAACTACACTGAATCCATCAATATGAGAGATATACTGTAATTACCCTTCACAACAATAGCAGCTAGCCAATGAAATACATGGGGTCTTCAGTCAAAGCCTTATTTTTCATGAATAGGGACCAGTAGAAAATCAAAGGAGGGAGTAAGAAGATAGATTTAGTACCTTTCATCTTGATACAAATCCACGTGCATTTATTTGCCACTGCCTAATCCATTACCAATAAGGTGCATATTATGTTGTGTTGCGGTTTGTCATCCTTCTATAGTTGCATCACACACTGAGATGAGAGACTAAATAAATGAATTGTGAACATTATGAATGAATAGATACAGTGCATGGTTATTTGTTTACTACATTTCTTGATATATTACATTACACTGAATGTGCACTGGTAGGACACTTAAAGTTGCACAATCCCAAGCTAGCCAGGCCATTTGGTGTCCCCTTGTTGTGAAAATTCAGCTCCAGTCTGGTCATGGGTGTGATTACTCTTGAATATATAATAAGCTACCTCAAACCTATGCTTAGCATGGAATGTTCTGTATCTTTACCTGCCCCCTTTCTGTGTCAATGGATTGCATGTTAGTGATGGCATGCATGGAAACCGCAGTATTAATAGGGCTGATCACATTAAAATTAAATGGCTACTGCACTCCTACTCATGAGCAGCACAAAGAAAACAATCATAATCTAAAGCGAGCTGCAGGTTTTAGACATCAACGCCCCACAAAGACATTGAGAATAGAGCAGATCACTTGTTACTGTGCAAACAAGTCTGGCTGAACATAGTGTCACACTGAGCAGGAGTGTCTCCTTTCCAAGAGGAGTTTTAGAGTGGCTGTTTGCTCTGTGCAGATAATTGTCTTTTGTAGAATATCCTGCATCACTGGGCACTGTGTACAGAGGATTGCCTGGACAGCATCAGAATTGCTCAGTGCTGCTCAAACCCCATATTACACTTGTTGTTTCAAAAAAGATGGACAGCATAGGTGTTCAATCTCCATGTAGATGCTGTATGCTTTAAACATTAACCCCCCCCAGCCCACCAGAGTTCCGAACATGACTGAAGACGAGATTAGACTAATGCAATCAAAGATCTGTCGCAGATGGGCAGCAAGCTAAATAAATCCCTGCCCTTGATTGGGAATATAAAGGCCAAAGTGGATTAATTACATGCAGACTGTAGATTCTTACCTTCATGTTTTGACAAGGGGCGAGGATGGAATGTGTCCTTTCAGCATACCAGTTTGTGAAATTGTCGAAGAGGTGCATTTTGGTCATCCTGCGCAGGCAAACAGAATGTGGCCCAGCCAAGTCTTTTTTCTCATAAAAAGTACAATCAACATGGTATGATTGGCCTTGTTACATGGTAGCAATATTTTTTACCTGAGCATATTATGTCTTTCCAGATATCAGCTCAACTAACATATCTGTATATAAAAATTTTTAAAAAACAAAAACACCAAGCTGTCTTCTCCTTATAAACCAAGCCTTTTTCTCCAGGCCCTATCGATGTTTGGTATTGCCATTATTTTAATCATGAGAATATACTGTAATTTCTGTGGATATCTTGAAAAGATATATTGTGCTAGTAAGTCACCCAAAACAAAAATATAAAATGGGGTCTGAACCTGGCTTGTGCAGGGCTTTTCCCCAAATCGTAAATTAATCAGACATGAGATAAAGAGGGAGGGAGCCAACATCCACCCCCCCCTCCTCCAAACACTCCTATACACTGGTGGTTTAGAGGAGTCTAGCAGTTCAAGGGTGGTTCTACACATTCCTGCTTTCCTCTTACTTTCTTGGGAGATCTGGTCCCAGCTCACACCTCAACTGCATGTGTTTACATTTGGAGAGAGACAAACTTAGTTTGGTATAATTTTTTTCCATTTAATTTATTTTGTGATTGTTACATGTCATTTTTATGTCTAGGATTTAGTATTTGTTAAGGTAGTTGAACCTACATCTGTAGATTGGACATTAAATATGTTGTCTTTGTCTAACTGTTGTAAACCAGCTGTTAATTTTAATTGAACTGTGAGTTGTATATTTTGATGAAGGTTGATCCACCATATTGCTCTACTTCTCAACGAATTCAGTGATTTAATTGATAATTGGTATCCTGTGTAGTAATTACTATATTAAATAAAATAAATATACAACTGAGGGGTTTTAATACATAATGCCACTTGTGTTCAGAATTCAGAGTGCTGAACTTTAAACAAGGGCATTTGACTGTTTTCAGGGAATAGACCATTTTTATTCAAACTGCACTGTTCCGACAAAAATTTTTTCCAAGAATATAAGTGCTTCTAAAAAAAGAAAGAAATAAAAAGCAACCACTAATCATTACCCAGAAACACTATATCCAGCTGAAGGTTGACATTAAATACCAAGCACGTACCGTGCAGTCAGACGTCTTACTGTTTGCATGCCGGTAAAGGTCAGCCAAAGACAAATGCTGAGTTTCGCATTTGGATGCATACTGACTTTTTCCAATAGCAAAAATGAATTCCAAGCTTCAATTAGATATTTATTGTATGTACTCATACGTGTTGATATTTTCCCAGGTGAAATTGTTTCATCATACTTTATGTGGAGTCCAATCTTTTCTCATGCCCTCAGCTAGTAATTGAGTGTAGGCTCTCTTACTTTTCACAGCACAGACCATTGCTGTGTGGCTGATAGATATATTTTTTCTGCTCACAATTTTCCACAATTGATCCAAGCTTTCTTTAGGAGTTTGCCGGATCTGGTATGGATTCACCCACCACAATAAAGCTCTTGACTATCAACAAATGTATTCTGAATCAAGTCTCTCTGTGCCTCCATACTCCATAACTATTATGCCCCACGCTTCCCCGGTATACAGTCCCTGAGATTTGGAACTTACATGCTTTGTGTTTGAAATTAATTTCAAGCCTCCTAACATGGCTGTGGTTACTAAGTATTTACTCTATTGAAGTGCATGAGGCCTTTTTCTTTTTCATTTCGTGCACCTAGGCCCTGAAATAGTGTTTCTACCAGAGTTCAATTCCATTAATATTTCAGGAAATTAATAGAAATGTAATTTATTAATTAAAAAATCCTAATACAAAATGTTTTTCCTAATATAATAGCCATTTTTCAATTTATGAATTGAATTGACTTTCCTGAACTGAAATGGAATTGGAATTGACTGAATTGGAATTGAAACACGTGTCTCTACACTTTTCCTCTTAAATTATTGTCAACCCTCTTGAAATTTGAAAAGATTTAACATTATGGAACATCAGCCACCCTACAGATTAATCTCTCATTTGAGAGGATCTACAGAGGGTTAAAAGTTGCCTTGACAGCCATGTGTCAAAGCAATTATTGACTTTTTCCCTAGATGGTGAAATTACTGTAGCACTAACCATCAATAACCATCTAAGACCCACAGTTCCTCTTTGAAAGATGGCGCAAAAAAACCCCGGAAAGGCTTAAAACTCATTTCAATTCACGCTTCAATTTGGATTATATCAAATTTTACTTATACTTGATTTGGTCCATGCTCATTTCCCCAGACAAACTGACACAGTCAGTTCTCTGCTCACAGAATAAATGATGACATAAGTGTGTGCTGAAAGCCAAAGAGCCTGACTAATTGGATTTCCTCTGCTGATCACAGTGTAGTGGAAACTGCAGGAAAGTGTGAGTGTGTGTGTGAGTATGTGTGTGAAAGAGAGCTAGAAAAAGAGAGCACTCTTTGTTCTGTACTTATTACATTCGTCAGGTTGAGCGACACTTTCGCATTAATCCTAATTTGGAACACTCAAAATATCCCAATATTTCCACTTCTGGTGTCATAGTAACTACTGTTAAATATGAGCCAGAAATGCATTACTGCTCAAATTAGAAGATATAGAAGGAAAAAAATAAGATTTTGGAATTTTACATTTGGAATATCAAGTTTCTTAAGAGTAAATACAAGTTCAATTTAAGTTCAATTGAACATTTCAATCAAAAATATTTTTCAGAAAATATTTACTTCAGAAATGTTCTATGCCTTATTGTAAATTAGACCATATACCAACTTCCAAATTGTAAAATGAATGATAGACAATCAGCTGGAAAATCTACAACAGTGTCCTTAGCTGTAGTTATATGATTAAAATAAATGTTGCTGTTGATAGTTCCCAAGCTACTTAGCTACTAGCAACTAGCTAGCTAAAATCAAGTAGTAATCATTAAATGTAATCAGTAAGCACTAACCAAAATCAGCCCCCACTTCTTGCTTCAGCATTTGCTCCCTAGATTAGGCTACAGTATGGCATACAGTATGGCATGGCTGCTGGCTAAATTAAGCTGTGAAGTCTAAACCAAACACAAACACTCACATAGCATTTAAATCATTCTTACTCTCAGGTAAATAAACAACAACAGTCCCCTTGATCACCACTGCACTGAATATTGTAGAAATATTTTATTTATTTCCTCCATTGATTAACTGATTGCAGACATTAACAGATTTATCAATCAATGGCCTAAGATTGTCCCAACAACAACAGTGATGAAACTGACAAATATTGATTTTATCTGACCAAATGCCTCCTTTGAATATACAGCCTTCATAAAAAAATTCAGACTGTGTTTAATTTATCCGTCCATCTTTCTTGGTGCTGAAAACCCGAGTGCACCCGACCTGTATGACATCAGAATTAAACCTAACACATTTCCCTTTCTGGAAAAAAGTTGAAAACGTTTTTGAAGCTGCTTTGGAACTTCACAACTACTTTTGAAGAACTAGTGGGATGGTGACTTAAGGCATTATCACAAAGCTGGTGTCAGGGCCTTGTGCAATGGTGTGCAGGGACTCTCCTTGATGCATCCCATTATAGGATGCCCTCCTGCCTGGCGCTCATGCTGGCTGAGAAATGGAAATTGGGGGTCAGTACCTCCCCTGCACCCCCAGCTCCTGTTCCGCTGCTCTCTCAATGGACTGGTGGATGACCCGCACCTCCTGCTGGGTCAGAGTCCTCTCCATGTGGCGGTATGTGATGCGGTAGCAGTGACTGACCCTCTCTGTCCTACGCGGAGAGAGACAAGAGACAAGCATGAGCATGAGCACGACAATACAGACTCAGGCTCAAATCACAAGTCGTCGTCTTCGAACATCCAGATAATCAATAAAGCCAAAGTCAATGGACTGGGATGGAATCAAGACCAGACATGCTGAGAGGAAAACCTGGACTGAGTTTGGGCTGATCATGCTGAAATAAGACCAAAAAATTTTTGTAAGATAGTAAAATATAATATAAAATAATATAATATAATATATAATATATTATTATATTATATATTATATTATATTATTTTTATATTATATTTTACTATCTTACAATTTTTAAAAAACCCTATTTATTACTGTATTCTTATTGTGTACTGTTGTGTTGTGTTGTGAGAGAGATCCATGGGAACAACAAATCTCACTGCCATGTACGCATGTGTACGTGATCAATAAAAAACTTGAAACTTGAAACTTGAAACTTGAAGATCAAGGCCTAAGAACTTGTGAGTTTTGTTCATTATTACAAACAAGAGGGAAATAATACAACCATAATAAAAGAACATAAAATAAGGTTAATGATAATGTTTATTTTACATAACACTGCAACAGAGCAAATAGTATTAAGGACTGATGTCTATGTAGTTGAGGTGGAAGGTTTTGGGGACAAAATTAGTCGTATTGTAGGCAGGGTTGGGTTGTAACGGAATACATGTAATGGCGTTACGTAATCAGAATACAAAAATCAAGCAACTGTATTCAGCTCACGTTATATTTGAAAAATGAGTAATCTGAATACAGTTACTTTAATAAACCTGAAGTGAATACATTTTGGAATACTTATTGGAATTCTTGGTGGAAAGTTTTCCTTACAAACATTAATGAGCTGATATTCATTACTAAAGCTACAGCATGAAATTCTCACGCCTACATGATTATCATCACACAGCTGCACAGAACGAAAAAAAATGTGTTAAAAAAAATGCGTTTTTAAAAAATGCGTTTAAAAAAAAAGCGCGAGCCCACACTCAGAGAAACATTGACAGCGACAAGAAAAGTCAGCTTTCAGTTCGTGGCGTTATCGACACCATTTCCAGTTAAACAAGACCAAGAAGACCATGGGAAAAATCTGTCGGTCCAGTGTACCTTGTGTCTTCCAGGAATAAAGATACTGTCGGCATCAAAGGACTCGACTTTGAATCTTAAAAAGCACTTGGAGTAAGTCAACGTTAGCTAACCTTCAGCTTAATGAACACAGTTCTGCAGTAATTTGCTGTTACCTGACCCTAGCCTACGGTTTGAGGCATCGCAATAACTGCTCTGCTAATTTCATACTGCTTTCTTTATTGTTGAAACGATGACATTTTATTTTATTCTTTTTATTTTTCCCAGTTTTCTCCCAATTTGGTAGCCAATTGTACCCTACTATACGTCAATTACGTTATGCACTGCAGAGCATTCGCCGCTACACAGCCCGCCAACACTGGCACTTTTCTAAGCCATATCCCTCACACGTCACTGTTATTCCAGTGCCAAAAAAGTTTCAAAAGTTATTACATTGTTTCAGATGTTGTGTTTGAGTTATGCTCATGATGAGCCATTAAAACAGTAAAAGAACTTCCCTTTCAGTTTCCCTTTGCTTTTTATTATGATACATTTTTTATCTGTCCATTCTAATTCCATAACATGTTAATGATGATGACTAAAACAAAAAATGCAGATACAATGTTGCATATATTTAGCTAAATTGACATCTCAAATTTATTAGTATTTATTATTAAATGAACAGAAGCTGACCTGACCTCTACACAATGGAAAGTTGAACATGACATCCTTTTTCAAAGTGTAATGCATAATAACTATTTGGCCTGTATCATGGCCTGTGCAAATGTTTGAGCACCCTTTTAGTACTAAGTAGCACCACCTTTGGCTATATAACAGCTTCCAAATGTCTCCTGTACCCCAAAACATACCCATCTGTGATGGAAAAAGTAAGTATTCCAAAAGTATTCTAAAAGTAATCTGAATACGTTACTTTTTTGAGACATGTAACTGTATTCGTATCTGATTACTTTCAGAGCCGTGTAATCAGTATTCAGGCACTAATTACATTTACAAAGTAACCCTCCCAACCCTGATTGTAGGTAACTGTTTCATTTCAGAAGGATTTAAGTGGCAGTTGATTCTATTGCACAGATTGGTGGATATTAAACAGACATGAATCAGACAGGTATCAAATATAGAACATCAGTTTGCCAAGGACAATTGCATTGATGAAGAGCTATCAGGGTATGCTGTGTTTTGTGAAGATAATGCAGTGAAGACATTGTTTGTGTTTGACAGGTACAGGAGTGGGATATCAAAGTTGTGCTGCTATCTGGGATCAACAAGGAATACTCAGACCAGAGCAGATTTTCTGCTTTCCTCTTAATGCTCTGTGGCACTGCAAGAGGTGGAGGGAGGGCTGCAAGAGGAGTGGAGAGGGCTGCTCCTCCCTTTTGGCTGCTGTCAGGTGCTCCTGTTCCCTCCCACAGCCTGGACAGTACTATAGGACAGTACTACAGAGTTTGGCTTTTGATGCATGGAGGAAAAGTGCTGGCTTTTCGCTACTGCAAACCCTCTAAGTGCAAGATTTTGGCTCAACTCGGTTTTTGTGTTTTATTTAATTTGATTATTGTGTAGTGTTTTAAAAATAATAAACTGGCCATTGGCCTACAGGACCTCTTTTTAGTTTGTTTTCCATCCACTCACCACCTGGCATGATGGCCACCCCTGCCACCTTGCTACACGCTCATATAAAGTTCTACTCAGGTCTCTTTTACACCAAGAGACCTGTAGTGTCAAAAGGTGGTTCAATCGCATGTTTGAATCAAGACCTTTAGACTGGGACCAAGCTGAATAAGGATTATAACCTGCTCATACAAAACTGCTGGCATTCCAGCATGGAAGTGCAAAAACCAAGCTTAAAGACTAAAGGCTGCTTGGTATGCTTGATTAAAGTCCATTCAACTACAATTACAACTTCATTATTTATAAAAATGTGCATGTTGATAGCCATAGTCATCAAATTATGTATGTTTTGTTTGTCTAAGAGTGAACTGAAATGTTGTTGTAAATGTCCGCTGTCACTTAATGTGGTAGTGAACTCTGATAAAATGCTTACAGAAGTTTGTATCTTGGTAATTCATCTTTTAATGTTGGTGAGCAAACTGCTCATATAAACTGCTGATATTTTCATTCCACACCAGGTCCTTATTATTTTTCAAGTTCCCTTTGTAACAAAGAAGATCAGCTGTCTTTTTCAGGATTCTAAACGTGAATGTAAATCGAGGGGTCCATACTGTTTGACATTAGCGGACACACTGCAACCAAATAATTTACTATAAATCAAGCATTACAGTTTATGTTGGAGTCCAGTTTACAGGAAGATCTAAACATCTGAAACAAGTATTAAATGTACTCTTTATGTCATTTGAAGCATTGTGTAAACCTAGATTGCAGTGTTTGTTATGTACTGGAACAGAGAGTGGAGTGGATGAGGAGGGATGGGCCAAGGTCTCAGAATTCAATTTCCGTCCGCTGAGAACAATTCAATACGATACAATTCTATGCACTGCGATTAAATATAATTTGAAACCATGCAAAACTAAATTATAATTACATTCAAAGAAGAGATTCTTCATCTTAAAGAAACAAAAGTATTTTAACACAGAGATGCTTTTGAATTAAATGGATCGATGACAGTTACATTCAAATTGATGATTTGATTGATTACACCCCAACATCCATGCAGCTAGGACTTCATATTCCTTTCCTCCAAAATCAGGTTTCATAGGGCTCAAACTGGGGGAAAGAGATGGAGAACACTGTTCTGCGTGACAGAGAGTATAAATTAGTCAAATATTGTATTCAGTCAGTAGAGAAAGCCAAACATTTTCATTAATAATATGGATACTTATTAAATATCCTTTTATTCCTATTTTTCTTTCCTTCCTCAGATTTCCTAACAGTAATTGAAGGCCTGACTCATAGCAACAATGTTCTCTATCGCTTTGGGGGGGCCTACAAAAGCATGCAATTCCTCTGAATTCCTCTGTGCAACAGCGGAGCTACAGTTACTGCATGGGAGGACTGTCCAACTGGTGCCTATTTTCACAAAATACTTTTTAATAACAGATACATAACATTAATAATTACTAATATAATATGAATAGCTACTGAGGAGAATCCATAACGTAGTGAAGCTGCCTTTTTGATAGGAAACGATTTAAATTTCTTTATTCATAAAGACGTGGGGGTGATATGAGCTGAACGAAATTGAACTTGGGCTTTTCAGAAGCCCAAGTTCAATCAGAAGCCATTCAAGGCCATACATTCAATCAGAAGCCATTCAAGGCCATAAATCTGGTCAGCTTTCCTCTGTTGTCCTCTTTAAAAAACATTAGGTGTCATGGGTCTCATGGTTTCATGGGTCTAATTTGGTTGCAGAGCTTGAAAACAAACACTGGCCTACCCTGTGTATACTTTAAGACCAGTTGAAGAACACTGATCTGGACAAACAAAAATGACTCCAAATGAAAGAATACAAATTAAACCAGTCTTATAATGCTGTAATGTTTTTAAGTGTTCTATAAATAAGTGTACAATTTATATTTAAAAAATAAAACTAGCTAAAACTCTGCCTGGTTGGTTAAAAACAACAACATCGATTCCCCGGCCGCACCAGAGTCGGCTCTGGCTGGGAGTGCCACCGGGGGCGGCAACTGGCTGTCCGCTCCAGGGAGGGGGGAGGGAAGCCGACAGGATGTTCGCTGCGCACAGGAGTGGCTCTGGGGTGCCGGAGTTACGGTCGATGGCTTGGCGAGTGCGAAGAGATGATCCTTCGCCTTCGACACCGCCGGTCACAGGGCTATGACAGCGAACTCATAGTACGAGGAGGGGGGATTTACATGAAAATAGTGGGGGTAATTGGCTACCAAATTGGGAGAAAAATGGGATAAAAAACAACAACATCGGAGGCATGGCAAAAAAAAAAACAGCATTTCCACAGCTCTGTATTATGACATGACATTTTCAGAAGACACATTAAACCAGCTTTAAAGTCTGCTTCCAGTATGTCTTTGATGACATTTTCTTTTGTCTTCGCATAAATATCAGGAACTACAGGGGGTATACAAAATAATTGAAACATGAAACAATATATGAATATATGAACAGCTTCAGTCCTTCTTGGAATGGCGTCATACAAGTTTTTTATGAAAAGGAAAGCCTCCAGTGCCTCCAGTTCTTTGAGAGATGCAGGTGGTGGAAATCTACTCTGCACTCTACACTCCATAAATTCACATAAAAGTTCAATAATTAAAATCTGAACGAATTAAAATGAATTCAATCTGATGATTGGTGAGGCCATGGAATGTGTCTGACTTCATCCTGGTACTCATTAAACCACTCTTGAATCTGTTTAGCAGTGTGTATGGGTTGTTATTGTCTTGGAATATGGGAACATCTTGAGGAAACAATGTTGCACCTGGTCACCTAAAATGGCTTCTTATTCCTTTGCCATAAGTCTACAATGCAGAGTAATAATCGGATCCAATTACTCCCACAAGATGGCTGCCCATACCATAACAGTTCCACCACCGTGTTGGGAACAGGCAATGTGGGTTGAAGGCTTCCTTTGACTTTCTCCAAACTGGTTTCCGAAAGGGAGCCCAACCATAAATATCAGCTTTGTGAAGCTCATGATGTACAGTTTTTATTGAGGCTGGGTCATGGAGGCTAAAACGCATGTGTGGCAGAATTGTATATCTGAGCTTCAGTGTTTTAAAAAGATCCTTAAATCCTGTGTTTTCCATAATCAAAAACAGCCTCAGATCACAAACTATGTATATTGGGATATGCCCTGTGATGGTGTGAATAAAAACAGAGTCTACTGTTTGTGCCCAAAATAAAACAAAAACATTTGTGTGCGTGTGTGTGAGTGAGACATATCAGACCCTAATTCATCACATTCCTAATGGGAGATTTTATATTTGGAGAAGGGTTTTCCATTTTCAGCTCTCTTTCTTGTTCCTTACTAGCTATTTTTCAAACCAGGTACTATAGTTCTATAGATGAGACAGCTATAGCGCAGCCCCCTTTTTATGTCAATGAACTGGATTGAGTGTTAAGTGGACAACATTCCAACCCTCTTAAGGGTGATCTGATCTGGATCGCAATTCATTATTTTTATGGATCAATTCATAGCCCTGTGTCAATGGATCAACAATACATCGATTCCATACGCCTAGTAGTCTTCATTTGTGAAAAACTAGTTATGCTTGAAATTCACACTGGAAAATATATTGACGTTTCAGACACAAATTTTGCAGAATGGAGCCCATAAAACAATTTAATTCAAGAGGCCTACATGTGAGATTCCTGACAAATTTAGGCCACACTTGATGGCAATAGGAACACACGTTTCATACTGTGCTGACAGCCAAACCGGCTAATTGGATAAGGCAATTTCCTTCGGTGCAGAGATTTCTCTCGCTCCATACTTCCATTAGTACAACATAGACTAATGAAAATTAGCATGAAAAGAAATAAATAAGGGAGAACAGAATAAATAAAGCACAGTGACAGGGAATTTCCCAGCAACTATATGATTCTTCACCGAATGTGTTTGCATTGAAAATTCCCTATGGATTTCACTTTAATCGAGAGATCCAAAAAAGCCTCATCATCAATTAATCAGCCAATGACAATAAATGGCACTTTAGGAAATGGTATTTATCCTTCAATCAATGTTCGTTATTAATGTATAGGCTCTCCCGTTCTCTATCTCTGAAAATCACTGTGAAAAAAAAGCTGACATTTCAACAGAATATAGCCCCCAAAGGGGACACGGAGGTCATCGATAATTCAGTGAGCACAGGTAGAAGACAGTAATCCAAACACACCAAACCACTCTGTTTTATCGTAGCAATCTCTGATTTATTATCCGTGTTGAATTAAGTTTACACCACAGAGCTTTCTGCAGTTATTCACACAGTATTTTCAAAAGCAAGACGCTTTCATTTCAGTGCTGCCAGGAGCTCCACTTGAGCAGAGGGCAGATACAACCGCAATCATGCAAAACAGATATCATTCATGGATATGTGTTTGTATACACGAGGCACACTACTTGTGTCATGAGCTAAAACAAGGCTAACTTATACATCATTGACAAGCAATGGCACAAATAAACTGTAGGCTGTGGTTGTTTGAGTGTAGACATCTCTTCAAGGCCTGTCACGTAATGCGCTCAATCATTTTCAATTTAGACAATATATTTTTAACCACATCTAGTAAACTCAGCCGAGTTACTGTGACAATTTTCTAGTGTACCTTCAAGATTCTACACCAAGCCGAAGCTTAAACGACAGACATGAACTGTTGCGGTTGCTCTGTTATTTAATACTGAATATCTCATCTTCAGCCGATTATTCCTGGTCAGGGTCGCGGGGGGGCTGGAGCCTATCCCAGCATACATTAGGGCGAGAGGCAGGAATCCACCCTGGACAGGTCGCCAATCCATCGCAGGGCACTACATACACCATTCACTCACACACTCATACCTACGGGCAATTTAGACTCTCCAATTAGGCTAACGTGCATGTCTTTGGACTGTGGGAAGAAACCGGAGTACCCGGAGGAAACCCACGCGGACACAGGGAGAACATGCAAACTCCACACAGAAAGGCCCCCGGCCTGGATTCGAACCCGAGACCTTCTTGCTGTGAGGCGACAGTGCTATCCACTGCACCACCGTGCCGCCTAATACTGAATATAACAGTGTAATAAACTTATATAAAGGTCTGAAAACACTTGGCAGTTGATTTTGTAGAATTAAATCACAACAATTGTTAATTACTACAGTAGTAGTCTTATCAAATGTCTCTTTAGCAAGGTATATCGGCAATATGTTCCATAATGGTGTGGTGTACCAGGTCTTACCAGCTTACTTTCACCTTTGGCTTTACCCCTCTATTCCTGGGAACCCAATCTATCTTCACAGATTTCAAGGCAACAATCATGCCCAGTCTCCCAACTGCAAACTCTTAAGGAGTGAAGAAGAAGAAATGTGAAAAAATGTATGAAGATAAGCTGCCATTTCACTTCCCAGTGAAATTATAACAAATTATTGCACGGAGCCTTGTTATCATACATTCATTTTCATTTCTTAAAGGCATCCATTTAAAACATACTTGGAGCTACCACAAATATACAGAAAAAGTATATATATACATAAATATATGTGAAAAATAATTGATATAGAAAAATGCACAAACGTCATTAATCTAGCAAACATATGAATCCTTTGTGCTAACTCCATCAAGCTTTGCAAAAACATTCAACCTCACAACTGCCATCTGTCTGTTCCGATGCCATAATCCTATTGGAACCGGGTGTTATGGTCAGATGAGACCAAAATTAAGTGTTTTGGCCATGCACACCAGCGGTGGGTTTTTGCGTCGGAAGGAAGATGCCTACAGTGAAATATGGTGGTGGATCTTTGATGTTATGTCAGTATTTGTTTTTGCATCTACTGGTCCTGGTGCTCTTGTTAAGGTTAACGGAATCATGAACTCCAGCAAGTACCAAGACATTTTGTCCAAAAGACCTGGTTTCCTTTGCCAGGAAGCTGAAACCTGGCTGCAAATTTATCTTTTAGCAAGTAGCTCATCCAAAGCATACCTCAAAACAAGCCAAGAAATGGTTAACTGATCACAAATCAAATTTACTGTCTTGCAATAGCCATCTCAGTCTCCAGATTTGAACCCGATCTAAAAAGGGTGGTTTTAACTAAAGAGGGCAGTCCACAAGAACAGACTGAAGGATCTAAAGGCTCCGTACGGAGGAATTGTCAAAGATCCCCCTAATATATTCACTAATCTCATAAAACATGTTAATAAAGATTTATTTTTGTTGGATTTTAGTTAAAATAATTATTAGGGGTGTGAATAATTATGCAACATATTTTTTTGGGGGGAAATACTACTTATTATAAAATACTTATTTTTTCTGAACAATTGTATTAGTATGAAATAATATTAATATAATTGAGCATACAGTATAGCTAATTACCTATATACCTAATTACCTTTATACAGGCTTTTTGCTTATCTTTATCAAGAGTCTGAATAATTATGGAGATGTATATCCTACTTTTAATACCCAAATTCAACAATGCATAACCTGGAAAGAAAATATACATACAGTATCTTCAATATATTAGCCACTAAAGATTATGTCATAATCAGGAGTGCAGTTGGGAATTATGTGACAAAGTGGGGAATGGAATTTGCTAATCTAATTATGAGAGCCATTGTGCAGGGATGCTGTTACAGAATATGTGTGCACAAAATCTAAGGAAATGTCACTCCCATCCAAACATTACAAACAAAATGGGAAGACTTTTCTGGTTGGCATATTGTTTAAATAAAACTACATGTTACTGTACCACTAAAGCTATATTACAATGTATATTTTTAGGTTGTAGGTAATGAATATATGTCAAGGAGTGTGTGCATTCATGCATGCCTGCATGTTTTTCTGTGCCCCAGTAATTGTATATTTATCTGAGAGTGTTACAATCACTGAGGAGCCTCTTTACCTGGGGGATACACTGTAGAATTACAGAGTGATGGGTCGGCATTGGCGTGTGAGAGTTGTCCACAGCCAAGTGCGTTGGAACAGATGCTAATTGGTTTTAATCAGCTCAAAGCGACTGGTCCTGCTGCCCACAGAGACTCATATCCTCTTCTCCTAATTACTTCCTTTCCAAAAAAACCCCACTAAAACACAAAATGACCTTAGTTGCTCAGCTCCCATGGGATGGCCCAATGCTCCTGAAATTAATGTGGCACCTCTGTCAACCTCTTTACATTTCAATCACTGACTGAGAGGTTAAAGGAACGGTTAATGGAAATTACTGAAACCTCACACCTGCTTTGAAAAAGGGGACAACACAGGACAATCATCATTAAAATGTATCAAGTTTTCTCTGCCTTAAGAGCAGTCCTCTTGGAAGGTGTGAATCCTGACCAGTAGGGTAATGACCTGGCCCAACCTTTCAATTCTGAGTTAGTTGTTCATTTCCCTTCCTCGTGCAGTCTATCAACAGCGAGACAGACTTGTGAATATCAACATTTTACATTTGCATTTACATTTGAGTCATTTAGCAGATGCTCTTATTCAGAGCGACTTATCAAGAATATCTTTTGACTGATACATTAGTGCAGCGGGGTTCCTTGTGCCAAATGAAGACATGCTGGTATATCTACTTGGTTAAACCCCATTAACCCCCAGACCTTCCTCTTTTTTGCACGCAAACATGTTGACATCAGTTCAAAGATGCAGCATATGGCACAGACACAGGTAAAATCCCATGCAATCCATATACAAGTTTTATGAGTCACCTTAAGCACATAACAAACATACCATGTTACAAAACATTTTAATTTTACTAATGTGAGATAACTACGGTAGAACATCTTTATAACATCAATGGCAAGCCCTCCCAGATCAAGCGTTATTCAATGTAATTTCGTGATTGAGGTTTACTGGTTGCAAGCAGACCATTGATCCAAGAGTTTCATTAAGAAGATCGGTAACGGAGGCATCTAGGGTTCCATTGTTGAGGTGGGATGGGAGGCAGCTAAGTGAATATCTGGATTTAAGGGGTGTCTTGAAACAACTTTTTGAGAGACAGAGATCTTGTTAAATTGAGGATATGAAACGTGACACCAGCTGGTGGATCAGAGCAGTCTCAGAAAGGAAGCAGAGTAGACAAGTAATTCACTCAGCTGACTAATGCAACACTATCAATCAGGGCTTAAGATAGCCAAATACAGCTCAAATTTGCACCCATATCTCTATAGCCATGCTTTCTAATTTTAGCACATTGGACTTAGGCTTCCTTTTCTTTTTCAGTTTTCCAGGAAAACCCAGTAAAACAGATATGGTACACATCTTCGTAGTCATCCTTAAGGCACAGACGTAGGAAGTTACCCAGAATTCCTGCTAATTCCATTTTGTTTTTACCAGTTGACTGTTACTATGCTGTAGATTCAACTGCAATGACAACTACCAAATTTACCAAGCTCTTCATATTTTCCATGGATATTTTACTGACAGAGAGCAGGCTCTTTCTCTCAACAGTGACTTCAGTTAAAGATACACGCCTCAAAAATCTGGCAAATGTTAAAAAATCTGATCCAAAGTTAAACATTTGAATTATTCACTACAAATCAACTGGTGAAAATTTGGTGTCTGAAACTAACTGAGAAGATTATTCCATGTGTTGCCATTGGCCACCTTAATACACTCATAGTTGTTGACCACAACAATTTCTTGTATAATAGTATGTCATTCAGGAAGGGTGTGCGTTTTATCTGTCTGAAGAATAATCTTTTTTTCAGGCCGATCGACATAAGTAATGGCATTTGTATCTGGGATGCAGATACCCCAAATCAGTGGGGAATCTGACAGTGTTTTTTTCCTTGAGGAATCAGCTTTTTTTCAGCTGGGGAAAATATAAACTAAATTGTACAACTGTAGATGAAGAGTTTGCATGTTTGCTACTGGGTTGCTAAGAGAAATATGGTAACTAGCAAGCTTTCATGTTTTCACAAAATCACAATGTATAGATTACAACAT
Source organism: Aldrovandia affinis (assembly GCA_029706075.1). NCBI lineage: Eukaryota > Metazoa > Chordata > Actinopteri > Notacanthiformes > Halosauridae > Aldrovandia > Aldrovandia affinis. The sequence goes on along the minus strand of JAINUG010000001.1, from coordinate 7,687,157 downwards.
GATGCATAGCTTTAAGGCAGTACAATTGTTCTGACTGGATCCCAGCATGTCCTTGGCCTTAAGAATCTGAGGAGAGGGCTAGATCTGCATGCGCTAATTAGATACATCATCCACCATCATAACAGCTGTCTCACGGTTGAAAAGCACGATATGGAAAGCTGTCACTTCGGATTCCCTTTTGGTTGTTAGCGGCACAGTACGTATAAAAGCTTGTTCCCATTACATACAACGCCTTGAGGTGACATCCCTCTTTAATGGAAAAATCTTAATTCTCCCTTTCACTGTGCTCGGGCTATTGCAAAGTTAAGATGCATAGTGAGAAGCAGTGGATGGCTGTGCGTGCAGACACGGGTGCCAATCCAGATGAAAGGGATGCAGGGAAGAAAGGCCCATTTTTACTCATCAAAGACAATGCCGCTTCTCCTCTGATGGTGTGATGGAGAGAAGGCAAGGAAATCAATTTGCATTCCATTAAGTGCTCTTTCTCCCCTGTTCTGACTTCTAGCAGACACGCTTTGTTTTTTATTAATCCGGCAACTAATTTATTTTCTAATTACAATTAACAGACATATTGGCATCTGAGAGCGTGGCTTTTTAGGAGTTTGGAGTGTAACAGAATGGAGACCCTAGAATTATAGTGGGGAAACAATATATTATGATCTCTCCTTCAGTCGCAAGTTCACACCAAGATGGAGGAAACAAGTGATTGAGGTTTTATAGAATAAAATGTTTCCATCAGTCTGGCACTGCAGTCTGTCACCCTTGGTGCCAAAAAAGGCTATGAAAAAGTGTATTTGTAAGCGAAATAAGTGAAATCTAACACTTAATTGAATACAAGATTTTTCTAAAAAACAAGTGTGTCACAATTATTGCCACCCCTGCCTTTAGTACTTTGTGCACCCTCCCCTTGCCAAGATAACAGCACTGAGTCTTCTCCTATAATACGTGATGAGGTGGGAGAACACATGTAGCAAGGGATCTGAGACCATTCCTCCATACAGAATCTGTCCAGATCCTTCAGAGTCCTTAGTCCTTCCTATGGACTCTCCTCTTCAGCTCACCCCACAGTTTGTCAATGGGGTTTAGGTCAGGGGAGTGGGATGGCCATTGCAAAAGCTTGATTCTGTGGTCAGTGAACCATTTCTGTGTGTATTTGGAGGTATGCTTTGGATCACTGTCCTGCTGGAAGACAACAACCCAGTTTTAGCCTCATGACAGAGGCAGCCAGGTTTTGATGTAAAATATCCTGGTACTTGATGGATGATGCCATGTATCCTAACAAGGTTCCCAGGGCCTTTGGAAGGAAAACAGCCCCACAACATCACAGATCCATCACCATACTTCACAGTGGGGATTAGGTTCTTCTCTGCATGACCATCCCTCTTTTTACCACCCCCAAACCCACCTCTGGTGTTTTTTTCCAAAAAGCTCTATTTTTGTCTCATCTGACTATAGAACCAGGGTCCACTCAAGTTCCAGTGACATTTATCAAACCCCAGGGGCTTACGTTTGTGGTTTGATGACAGCAGAGGCTTTCTTCTGGCAAGCCTTCCAAATAGCTTGTTGGCATGGAAGTGGTGTCTAATTCTAGTTTTGGAGACTTGATGACCTCAAGATGCAACCAACTTCAGCAATTCTCCAACTGTGATCCATGTTTGCTTCTCGAACCATACTCCTTACTGTGCGAGGGGGCAAAATACACTTTCATCCTCTTCCAGACAGGTTAATCACAGCTCCAGTTGTTTTAAACTTCTTAATTATTGCCCTAATAGTGGTATTTTCAGGCATGTTTTTTATAGCCATTCCAAATGGGAATACATTTCATTTAGATTTTGTTCTTAGGAATTTCTAAAGGTATCCATAATTGTGATGTGTTTTTGAGAAAGATGTTTATTTTTTCTTTGAATAATTTTACTTCAATTAAAAGTTAAATTTCTCTCATATTTTGAGTGTATGACCAAGCTGATGAACAACAAAAGAAATATTTCATAGCCTTTTTTGCCCACCTTTACAAGGGTGGCAATAATTATGGAGGGCACTGTATATCATATTTACAATAAAGATAAAAACGACTGTGAATGGAGCTGCGGAAGGTGCTGAACGAAAAAAAAAGTTAATAAGAAAAAAAACATTTGATCTACTAATCACTTGACAGGAACGTGAGGAAAAAAAAATCAACGTAGCTAGCAACTCAAGCAAGTGAGTTAGCTAGCTAGCTATCAAGAAATAACCATTGATTCAGCTGTTGTGTTTTTACATTTTAATTCAAAATGTCTTAAAAATGAATTAGTGAATTCCTCCAAATGCCTGCAACAAAAAAAAAAACACCACCGATGGCAGCACCAGCACGCATTTAATAACTTGAAACATTAAATACATTACAAATGGCATGTCAGGGAACTGAATTATGCATCAAAATGATACAAAACAATACTATTCAATCCCCATTGCATTATTATAATGTTATATTTTTTTGTTTCAGATTTCAGCACCCCTGAAGTCAAAACATCTTCCCACACCTCTGCATTCAGGAGTCCACAATTTCACTTCATTAAGGCTTCATAAACAATATTTATTCACCACCATTTAGATTGTATACTGTATCCAGTATATAGCCCTCCTCATATAATTGCAATAGATACATAGTATTAAACATTAAACATTTATTACATATATTAGAACTGGATCAAACAAAAATAAATACAAGCATAATCAATAAAAGCTTTGTATTAAATTAATGTTAAATTGTAACAGTAACCTTTAAACATTGTAAATAATAATGGTATATATTCTACATTATATAAAATCCACCATCTAATATCAGGTACACCAATCTACAAAAACTGTTTAAATGTATCATCTTTTTTCTTAGAGCTCTGAAATAATTGGTCTGGCAGTTTACACATATGATGCACAGCTGTCATCGGGGAACAAAGTCCAAGGTAAACCTCTTTTGGAGATAATCCCTTTGCTCGTCTTTTTTGAACAGATTAAATGAGGTTTGCATTAATTAATGAGGACTCTGTGACAGCAGCCGTGATCAATTGTCCTTCCGGGCTTTGTAACAACTCAGAAGACTGCAAAAGATTAGAGCTTGTACAGAAACCCATTTTTAACCTTTTAAAGTCAGCTGTGAAGGATGTGTGGACAGAGCTACTTGCAATAAACTATGGCCAGCAATGTCAAAGTCTCTGTGGCCCATCCATTTAAGGATAAGTATTTAAACTGATAATTCAGACAAACTGATAGAAATACTTTGTACTTTTAAAAGGCAGCCAGGTGTTTCACAGCTAAGATAATTTTAGTTAGAACAAAGAAAGACAAACACACCAAGTGAAAGTATTTTACATGTAAATGCAAAATGTAAAGTAGAGTGGTTGCCAGTAGGTGTTGAACGTGGAATATTTTCTGGATGATTACTTTGCATTGCTTTCCATAAACCCATCTTGAGGACATTACAAATTGTCCATGCTATGCCAACTCAATCAAATGAGTATCTCATCACAGCCGGCCAGGCCCAAGAATATTCAGCAAAGCTGCAAGCATATGAGTATAGTGTGTCATTCTGCACAAGTTTTACACTTTCAATGGCAGTCAGTGATTATATATTATTTTGCATCTAAAACTTTAAATAATCACCAAAAAATTACAGAAGATAGAAGATACAGGTAACCACCAACATAAAGGAAACACCAACATAAAGTGCCTTAATAGGAAGCACTTTATGCCAAAGCAGCTTCAATGTGCCTTGGCATAGATTCTACAAGTGTCTGGAACTCTATTGGAGGGAAGCAACAACATTCTTCCACAAGAAATGTCATAATTTTGTGTTTTGTTAATAGTGGTGGAAAACGCTGTCTCAGACGCCACTCTGGAATCTCCCATAAGTGTTCAATTGGGTTGAGATCTGGTGACTGAGATGACCCTGACATATGCTTTACATCACTTTCATGCTCCTCAAGCCATTCAGTGAGCACTCATGTCCTGTGGATGGGGGCATTATCATCCTGGAAGAGACCACTCCCATCAGGATAGAAATGCTTCACCATAGAAAGCCTTTAGTGTGACCGTTTATGTGACCATCATGACAATAATGCTTTCTGATGGTAACCTGTTTGATTTGTCCCTGCATAGACCAATGCAATTGTCTTCTGTATTTGTCTTTTTCATGTCACCACAAATTAATATATGGACAGAATAATGAAAGAGAGCAATAGGATATAGCCTTGTTTTAAGTAAAATGGTCTTGGTTATACCAACAACAAAAAAGTTCCCCATTAATGAGAATTCTCTGTATTAGACAATCTGTAGATATCAGCAAGATCTTCACAAAAATGTCAAATCATTGAGACAACAAGTAAACAAAGCACGCCAAATAAGACAGGATATTGTAAGGAACCGCCTCACGAAGTGTGCCTCCGGTAAAATGTACACAGCTCGCATAAGATTCCAGCCTCAGATCAGAAGAGAATTCCCCTGGCCCTAAAAGGGCCTAAAATATTAAGATCATTGTCACTGAGAAGGAGGAGCATTATGGGTAGGCTAAATCAAGTATCCTCTTCAAAGATGGTTGCCACACTTGGAGGAGAGATATAACATGAGGGATATCATCAAAGCCAGAAGAGTGTCTAGTACAAAACTGATTGCTGTGTGAACACACATTGCAGTGTAGTCATCCTTCCATATTAAGGGAGTCACAAATGATGTCTTATTTTTCAGCTTTTTTATTTTTCCTTGAACTTTGTTGTCACTTTCCCTCAGGAAAAGGTTTACAGATCACATTAACATGAACATAACAGCAGTGAAAGTAATGAGAGCTGAGTTGACATTCTTACACACAACTCTTTTGGGAATGTTAACAGGCATATTGTTATGGGGCCTGGCCCTTTATCTGCCGATACACGCACTCTATTGTTCTTTGTCCTGTATTGTGTTTTTCATGGGGCCAAATTTTCTATTGTGTTCATTAGAATTAAATAAATTAATAAAGTTAATAAATTGCAACAAAATTTGTGTCTACCCAATACTTTGTGTCTACCAAAATGTCAAGATCAATACACATCAGACACACGCACATGCAAACATACATACACATACTGTACATACATACACACACACAGACATAGAAACAAATATAGATTGATGACTGAAGTGTATTTTTTATGAACACATATTGTCCAGTATACATACACTTTACTATAGCCTGTATAGGTCATGTCCAGTGCACAAAGAATTGCTCGGATAATTGTATAGCTTTGCTCAATTTTACTTGATATGAATGTTCAACATTTAGATTTCAGTATTAGTTTTAGTGCCATTCTTATCCATGGCTTATCCACAGGTGCTTGCAGATTGCATCCATATTTTTATTATTATTGGGTTTTTTAATCCAAATCTATTACATTTTAAAACGTGTGAATTAGTTAGAGCGCAGCAAACATTGCAATTTGTGTAGAAATGGTTGAATCTTGTTAACATATTTAATCAGATATGTTTGAGTTGTTGCGGCCCCTTTAATAAAACTAAACTAACTTTGGAAATAACATCAGAGTTCACTCATAGTAAATGTGATGTGAACAAGACTAAGAACTTGAAATGATCTATTTATTTTATTTTCATCATTAAAAACAATGTCTGGATTTCACAGCAAGGAAACAGTTTTTTTCCCCAGATTCATAAAAATTGTATGTATAAATAGCTGGAAGATAGAAGACTAAAACATTTACAGCACAAATCATAATTGAACTAGTTAGATGAGGTGGAGAATTCTGCACAAAAATATTCTGCTAGGTTAATTTCTCAATAACTAGCATTTCAGTTAGCCATCCCTAAATGTAACAAGACTAAACTTACGTGTGACCGAGCTACGGCTATTAGTTGACAGGCAGGCCTCCACTTACATTTTTACTAGTGGCCGCTTATTGAATAATTACCATTGCTGTTCATTTCAACGGGACAGGGTGGTCCTTATCAATCAGCTTACTAACTACATGTATTGTGTGTGTATATATATATTGTGTTGTGTATATATATATATATATATAGCCCAGTGGCGTGACTTTCCACCAAGCCGGTTCCTGGTCTTGATTACTGCCCCGGTGCTCAGCATTGTGTTCCCTTGTCACTAGTTGAAGTATGTCCTGGCTGTCCCTGCGTTTCCTGTTTTTAAGCAAGTTGATTTTACTTGAACTTATAGTTGAAAACACACACTGCTATCTCATAATAGGTGTTGGTGTCCCAGTGTCCCGTGTTTGGTTGAAGGAAGTCCTATTCCTATCCGAGGTATATTTGAGTTATTTTAGCCACTCCCAATGCTATTTAGCCACTCGACTACAGGAAATTTTTGCATGTGACTCTTGATAGTTGCACTATACCATTTTTAATTGCAGATTTTGGCAGCTCTGTTTAATAAAAGCCAACATAAATGTGGGGATCTTTGCTAATAATATGTAAAATTATTGTCATTGCAGGGACTGACTGCTGCTGTTTTTCCGTAGCCCGATTCGGTCTTGTATTTAGACTTCCTTTATACTGTTTTTCCAGTAGCACTGTCCTATTCGGGTCCATAGCACAACCTGTATGCCTTTTTAAAATCGTATGGCTAACTAAACACACAAGTGTGTTGTCGTGCATTCACGTGTATTGGCTTAGGCCTTTGAACTTTTATTTTGTTGGTTCATATCCCTGTTCTCCCGTGTCCGCGTGGGTTTCCTCCGGTACTCCGCTTCCTGTCAGAATTGGCCTAAATTGCCCGATTGGATTGGTGTGTGTGCCCAGATATTGGAACTTTTTATTTTGTTGGTTCATATCCCATTTGGTTTATCCTAGTATTAGTTGTGTATTTTCTTTGCTCTATTTTGGGAACATTGCAGCATTCTGACATACCTGAGTCCTACCCTGGCAAACCAACTGTGTTCTTAGCTATTGTGTCCTGTCCCCTAGATCCCTTGGAGCAGAGTGCAACCGTACAACTGGCAGCTGATGAGCTTCAACGACTGAATGATTTGGGTGATTATTTATCCGATTTCTTCAACAGGGTGATGAAGGTCAGAGACATGGAACAAAACAAAAAACACTTACGACGCTTGAAAAATGAAGCTCCCCTGCACAGTACTCAAGGGTCAGGCACATTACCATTAAATACCAATTACGAACCAAAGAATGCACTCAGAGACACTGAGTGTTGTAGCTTTACAACAAATGTACATTTGCCCTCAGTGTAGAGGAAAGAAATCTTTAAAAACACACAGTTCAAATTATTTTTGCAAACTCAATCCTCCTGTTGGAGTACTGAAGAGGACGGTAAATAACGCAAAACCAACAACGGGGTGGAAAAAAGTCAAAAGCATTTGAAAAGGTTACTGGGAGTTAAATGCTCACTGGTTTGGAAAAGACAACTGGGAGAGACATTGGTTGGCCAGGGCCTAAAACACACCCTTTGAATTTAATTGACCAGTTCATACTTGGTAGCCTGCCTGCTTAGCCAATATAAATAGAGTAATGAAGAACCATGCATTGACAGAGCACAACCTACTGGGGATTTCCTGGGACTTTCACAGGTGGTCAATTACCTGGCTCCCATTAGAGTGAGATTGCCTAATACCCAGGTCTGACTATTGAAGGAGGTGTGAAGATTTTGGAGATATTGATGGTTCGGGATAAATAGCTGTTAGAAAAAATACCTTGCCTCCACCTGATGCAGGAGCACTTAAATAACAACATCCCCTTGCCATTGTCATCATTGCAGGCATTTGTCAGGTGCCTTGGGACACAGGTGAAATGCAGGAGAAGATATTATTCACACCACACAATGCTTATTACACTGCAGATGTGTGTGTGTGTGTGTGTGTGGTGGAAGGGGGTGGACTTTTCGCTCTGGTCAACTCTTGCAATCACTTTAAAAAAATTATTTTGCTTGGAACAGTTTATTCCTTACATTCAATATACATGTAAATTAGCATGTTTTCAGTTGAGATATCACAATAGTTGCTGGACTTTATATTAGCCTCTGTCTTATCATGTGTGTGTTGCAGTTCAGCTGCAAGAGGTTACCGAATAGCTGTTCTCTAAAATACATAATAACATATTTTAATTGCAAGGGCTGATACACATCAATGCAAACATGCATGTTAATGATAGTGTACTGCAAACCATTAAATAGAATCTACTCATACATGACAAACATGTAATATGATACCATTGCATGAATAACAAATACAGCTTAATGATTAATTAATCTGATTAGGTCTATACACACTCTAAATCATTTATAACCTACCTGCATTTCATTTTGATTAAGATTTCTGCTCATACAGTCCTTGATACACACGATTACCGCCAGAGATTTATTAACATCTGAACCTCAATCCTGAATTCTTATATCAAGAATAATGAATCTTCCCCCTTCCATTAAGTTACCATGTTACTATTAAGGGCAAAAAATCCACATCTAAAGGATCATTTTAACAAAATATCTTGTGAAATATAATGTGAGTCTGCTCCATTTCATGTGTTTAGGTTATTTTCCACTGTAAGAGAAATAATATGACTATTTATTCATAAGTGTGGAGGTGACAGTTCCTTCAGGGTTGCCTCTTAGAAATGATCTTGACGGCAAAGGCAGAAACACAAATGGGGAAAAATGGGAAAGAAATCTACTTGGTTTCATCGGTCTCACAGTGGACTCTTAAACGTGAAAAACACACCTGTCTTGATGGAGCCGTTAACAGTCACGAAGAAAACACACAAATCACAAAAATGACTCTAAATGCCCTCAGGAAACCAGTCAGATATTTCATCAACACTCAGATCGCTGAAGATTTAGTGGCTGTTCATCTGCTTTAATGGTTATAGCAGAATGGAGTGAAGTCACTGCTGCGCACTCAATAATTAAGTGTTGATGCAGGTTGCGAGGGAATGATTGTGACAGCTTTCATCTATCTCATGCAGGAGCTTTAGGACACGTGGAGTTGTATGAAATATTCAAAAGGGAGCGGATCCTTGCCCAGTTCAGAATTTCTCATTGTGACGGGCCTTTCACTGCAGCTCATCTGTCTGTTTACCATTGGACATTTTGCAACACTGCCCTCACAATAAACCACAAAACTGTTTCGTGGGATGCCCCCTGGTTCCTATGCCCCCAGAGCAGGTTCCTAAAAATTACCTAGCGGCAATCTGAATGAACTGTTTAACACTGATGTCTCTATTCACACAATCTCAGGAGAAAATAATGGACACCTTTGCTGTCTCTGAAAAATCTTCTTGGTTGAGGGGGGTTGACACAGTACAGTGATGCTTGAAAGTTTGTGAACCCCTTGTACAGCCATATAAATTTTACAACACAATCCTTATTTAATCAGAACCAGTCTTTTCTTACCTGAATAAAAGGGTCTATATTTACCAATTTCATACATTTTTGGAGGAAATTGTGCATATAGTACAGTACAAATATGGAAATATGGAAGGAAGGTGCAAAAATAAGTTAACCTCCTGTTGCCTTAGTTAAATCAAGTAGATAAGTACAATCAGGTGGGTATATAATTAGGTATCAAGTCTTTAGGAAAGAGTTTGGGTGGCACTCTTATAAATACAGGTAAGAAACCTGGTCAGTTCAGTGTTACCCAAACAGGTGAATGCAAAACGCACCATGCTGAGATCTAAGAAGACCTCAGGAAGAGAGTAGTGAGTGCATATCTGTCTGGAGAAGGATATAAAATCATATCAAAAAGACTTGGGCTCCATCAGTGCACTGAAACAAATAATATACAAATAGAGAGCATTTAACACGACAGATACTCTGCCTAGAAGTGGGCGTCCTTCTAAAATATCACCAAGAGCCACAAGAAAAATAACAAATCAAGTAAAAAGCAACCTAATAATAACATCCAGGGATCTATAAGCCTCCCACGCTACACCTAATGTCATTGCGCATCCATCAGCAATAAGAAGAATGCTGAATAGAACTGCCATGCAAGGAGAGCCAGGAAGAAGCCTCTGCTGTCTAAAAAGAACCAAGCTGCCCGTCTTGCCAGAGACCACCTGGACAAACCTGAAGGTTTCTGGAAGTTTGTTCTCTGGACGGATGAGCCAAAATCTAAATTTTTGGTCACAATCAAAAATGCCATGTCTGGCAAAAACCTAACAGTGCTCACCACCAAAATAGCCTTATCCCTACGGTCAAGCATGGTGGCGGGAGTGTCATGATCTGGGGCTGCTTTTCTTCCTCTGGGACTGGATTACTCAACATCATTAAGGGAACCAGAATGTCAGGCCATCAGTCCGAGAGCTAAAACTTGTGTGGGTGTTCCAAGACAATGATTTATACAAAATATTTAATAGGGTTATTTTTCTATAATATATGAAAATAATGACCACCCCAAGTTCATAAACTTTCAACCATCACTGTATATGATGTATTTCAATATAATAAAAACAAAGAAAGCAGACCAAATAAATGGTGCTGAGGAGTAACTACTACATCGCCTGGTAGAGGCTTAGGACATTGCGGTGAAAGGAAGTTGAGAGTGAGAACATCAATCTATATTTTCACTTACTAAACAACTAAAATAGCTTAGTATGGACTAGTTAGTTCTAAACTGTAAATTAAATGTAAATAAAATTTTAATTTTACTAAGTGAATTTTACTAGGCTGTTTAAAAGGCACTTATGCGGCTTCTGTTAGAAATGAAACACCAAGGAATATGTTGGACATAGTCTCATACATTTATGAATTATACATTTAAGGAATATGGACTTTGCATGGGCTTAGTACATCCAACCGAACGCCTTACTTTGGATTATTTTTCAAATAAAGCTTTTTCCAGAAAAATTCAATTTACATATAAAATAGATATACTTTATATCTTAAAGGAATTTGCTAGGCGTCTAATATTTTTTAATAAAAATTAAAAAATGTCACACTCATGTATCATATTACTTTATGACAGAAATAAAAACAAGTAACGTCCAATTTAAAGAATATGAGAAAGGGGTTGGAAACGTGTCAATTTCACGACAGAATTTTTAGTAAGAAAGCGTCTTGATTTTTATGCCTGCGCAACACATTCACATACGGCATTGCACATCCACTGTAAAATGGACACATGCCATGGTTTCACTAGTCAAAACAAACAAAATGAATAAATAACAAATATAACATTTCTAGTATCTGGTTGTGCTGAGCTCCAAACTCTCAGCGCTAAGGCCTGAAGAACTGTTGAAATGCTGTGGCGACAGTCGACCCATGTTTAGGCAGACAAAGATCCAAACAAAAGAGCCATTACGCATGAGAGCTGCAGGTTTGCAGAGCCACTTGACATTAGTGAGACAAGCCTCCCCGGGATTACTTTTGTTCACGCTTGTTATTTTATTTAATCATTTATACCATTCTATTTGATGGCTGCACGTTTCAGAGAGATACTTCCTCCAGTTAATTGCCCGATAAACGTTCCACTTGACCTTTTTCAGCAGATGAGATTTCCGGATGTTTTTCGAAACGAGAAAATGCTTCTGTCATCCACAGCTATTTCCTGAGTCCCATTCCCAAACGACAAAGGATCTCGTTGATCATAAGCTTTGAATTCAAATGTTCATTAACTTCTCCTGAAACGAAGCGGAAGGGAGGTTGAAGACTCCATTCCAACTCAACTCTGTCTTTGTTGACAGGCCATCCGCTGATTTTGAGATGGTCTGTTATGGTACCTGAGGCGTAACTTTGTCAGTAATCACCAGCATACATTTTTAATAATGCAATTCCATTCTTCTGGATCAATAGCAGCCTGTGAATTCAGCATGGATTTATTGCCATTTGCTGAGACATGGTGGACCATTTATTTACAGCTATTGAGGTTCAAGTTTTCACAGTATGAGGCAGAGGCGCGGAATACTTTTTCCATCAATACTGGCATGTATTTATATGAAAGGATAAAAAGATAATTAAAAGTATTCCATTGTATTGTGGAGCAATTTTTGCTAGTAACACATCAGGTAAAATGTTAGACTTTTCATACAGAGTCCAAGGTATCATTGCCAAAGTGTAGCCATTCTGTTATACTGTTCTACAACTAATCCATGGGCACAGTAATGTATTTTGTGAGTGTGTGTGTGTGTGTCCATTAAACCATTAAACCATGTCGGGGAAGCTACTTTGAAAATGTAGCTTGCTAAGCTACACATGATTCATACTTACTTCATTGGAGGTAGCTAAGCTACAGTAAAGCTATCATTCATCATAATCAAAAGGTAGCTAGCTAAAATACAAGCCACTAAAGCCCCTTTCCAATGTAGCCAGTAGAACTGATAGATACGTGCTGGCCCGATATCCAGTCCCCACCCAGAATAAAGTTATAAGTTCACATGATGTCAGATCCCCCCAGAACTGCCAAACTATCATGGGACACGAGTGTCCATCTGTCCATCTGGCTAGGATTTTAATATTGTCGTTTTAATTGGAAGAATATTCCATCCATCCATCCATCCATCCATTATCTAAGACCTGGTCAGGTAGGTGGAGCCTATCCCATTTTAATACACCCTTGTCGTTTTAATTGTTTGTTATTTAGGTTTTGGATTGGGAGGAAACCGGAGTTATTTAGCCCCCGGCCTGGATTCGAACTTCTTGCAGTGAGGCGACAGCGCTATCCACTGCACCACCGTGTTAATCCATTGAAATGCCTCGCTGCTGCAGTGTAGTAGCTGAATCGGAGCCTTCCCAACGCTCCCAAACTGCAAACTTCACTGTTCACTAAGCGAGGCAGGGCACGTGTTTTAATTATTACCAAGGCTCCCCCTTAGACCGTGCCTCCTTATTCTGCCTGGAGTTAGGACCTTCTTCTTGCATGGTCGATCTCTGGAGCCTCTTTTATGTTTCGATTTCGGGGCACAGCTCTGGTAGAGGGACCTCTTGGTAACCACACTACTGGCCTGTGAGCCTCTAGCGGTGGACAACAGCACTTCTATGATCTGTAACAATGTTGATGTGATAATTATAGGTTTTGGCTGTGAGACTCTTACCCACTTGCTACTACATAGGTAAACCCCCACCTTTAAATGGAAAAGAGTTGTTTTCAACCCAAATTAAAATAAAGCATATCTTTTTGTATCTAAACCTCTGACTTGGTTCATTAAGTTGAACCCCCTCAGTGGGGAACCCATTAGACCACGACTCGAGGGGTCTCTCTCCCCTTATTAGAGAGTGGCGTAGTCTGTCCCACTTTATATCTAAAGCTTACTGCTTCTACTTGTTACACCAATATGCACCTTAATCCATAAATGTTCTGGTAATTTTCCGTGTTGGCGTCATGTGGGAACAGGAGCCATTGTCGCTTTTCATCCGTAGTGGCTCTAGTGGGAACAAAAGCAGCAACATTCCTGGATAAAGCACACAAATGGTTACAACGTGTAACAGAATGCGTAGAGGCATTTAAGATATTTATTATCTATAACGCTGGCAGGAAACTAAAGCTAAACCGTGTCTACGAAAACACGTATAGGAACTAACAAAACAAACCAAAATAACAAACGAACAGGGACAAACAAAAATAGCTAAACAGTAAATACAAAATGTTCTCCAAAGCACGGAATAAACTAAACACAGAGATTCTAAGAAACAAAGAAACAAGAAGAGCGGACTTAACAAAGCGGCGAGAACACAAAGCAAAAGCAGGTCATTCGAAGCAAATGCAAAATAATGTTCAAGCAACAAAGGAGGTCAGCTGGTTAAATATCTTCCCAGTAATTATCCACAGCTGCCCGTCATGATCTTGATTGGCTTTGCGCATTCCTTGTGTGTCTTTCACTTCTCCTGATAGGAACTTGGGGGGAATGCCTGTTTGCTGATCGAGTTATGACACAGATAATGGTGCGTTCATAATATAATATAATAAATATAACAATATCATATCATATAATAAATTATGTTAATGCACTATAATATATGGCCAGGGGGGTTCAGTGTCCTCAGAATCTAAATGCATTGTAACTCCTAACAGTAGTTAGCAGCATCTTTGTTTTAGCTACTGAACATGTCCGGAAATTGGACTGACTCCGAGACGAGGGAAGTTTCGTCTTTCCGCAAAGACCATGAAATTAACCGAGGGCCGAGGGCCGAACCGGCAATCCTTGGAAAAACTGTCCACAACAACAAAGTCTGCAGTGTGACCGTGCGGGGAGGTAGCCCTGTGACAAAGTCCATGGAGATATGGGACCATGGACGGCGGGGAATGGGCAGAGGATGGAGTAGCCCTTGGGGACGTGTCCGGGGTTTTTTATGCTGGGCGCACATGGCACAAGCCAGGACGAATGACCGGACCTCCTCCTCCATCTTGGGCCACCAGAACCGCCGACAGAGATACTCCAGGGTGCGCGACGCCCCTGGGTGTCTGGTCAGACGGGAGGCGTGACCCCACTGCAAAACTTGTCTCGAGAGAACGAATAAGCAGTTAGGCGGTTAGGCTATGACAAAACAGCAGACATCCTACAGAAACAAGTTATAATAAGACAGGAGGCCCAAATCATGAGCAAACCGAAAAGTCTGCGTAAAAAATGATTCAAATAAATACATCCTGCATTGACTAATCTATCCGGAACAATCATGTCATGTGAGAACAGACTCTACACAGAAAGTTTACTTCACACCAAAACTTTTTTTTTTTTTTGCTTATGTTGAAGATATTTCATTGCATGACCACAAAGGGAAAAAGTTGATCAATTATCCTAGCTAATGCTATTTGACAGCCATAACTAGCAATCTGTATTTGTATGTTGTTTCTTAAATTTGTTTTCGGCAGGGAGAGCAATTTCTGCCTGGGTTTGCACCAATTACACACATAACCTCTTTCAGTACTGTCATTTATGGTAATGGAGTTCGATGGGGGCTTGTCCATAATGCAGGGGACTGATTGCAATAGCTTGTGGAGGGCATGAAATGCTTTTTTAATTTAAACCTTTAAGATATATCCACATAGTTCCCTCTCTTTAGCACCAAACTTAAACAATATTTGGAACGATATATTGATATTTATATATGAACGTGGCAACGGCAGGTATATTTATTCTGACACAATTCTTGTATTGTTGATAACAGATTTCAACATACTTTTATGTTGAAGGGTGACATTGACACTTCAGTCCTACTAGTAAATGCTATTAAACGGAGGCGTAGTGATGTCTGTGCCTTCTCTCAATATGCCCTCTTGCACCATGTGCCTATTTGGAATGCTTTTTAATGCTAAAAGCTGCAAACAATGTATGTGTGCTAATGAGATATTAATCATTGATGGATAGGGTGTTCCCTAACCCTCCACTCTCATTACAGGGTTTCCATAATGCAGAATATGTGTAGGAATACAAGGAGAAAAAAAGACAACAGATGCAGTTGGCCTTTTGTAAATGAGTGTAGGAATGCATTGTTATACAGAAAGAGCACCAACAGTGTATGAAAGATGCATTCCCAGATTATCCATATGTTTAGGGCCTTTTACACCCTCTTCTTGAGAAGACGGTGACACAAAGCATCATAACAAGAGCGATGTACAAATGTACTCATTTACTTTCTGAAAACCCCAACTAAGTTAATCAACACATGCTTTTAAAATGTACTGAGACTATGGAATATAGAGTGTGTGTGTGTGTGTGTGTATATATATATACAGTCAGTTCCAAAATTATTCACATACAAAGTAAACATTACAGGTGATTAGCTATACTGTATATAAGTGCAAACAGACCAAAGGATCTTGAAAGATTCTGTATGGAGGAATGGTCAAAGATCTCCCCCAATATGATCATCAATCTCATAAAACACTCTAGAAGGCGACTCAGTAGTGTCCTCCTTTTGTTTTGTATTGAAAACATTTTTAACTTTTTAAAATTTTAACAAAATGTTTTCCTCTGAGCAATTGTATGAGTATAAATAAAGGAATATAATTTAACAATTTTTGAGCATACAATATAGCTCATTACCTGTATTATAATAGTCTTTTTTGCTCATCTTTATCAAGGCTCTGAATAATTTTGGAGTTGACTGTATATACAGTTGGCCTCCGAGATAAGAACCTCGGTTACGGACTGACTGGTCAACCGGATGTGGCATGAACTCGGAAGTAGCATATACAATTAGGCCTTATCTACATCAAGCTCTTTATTATCACTGGCTGTGGAAATCAACGCACAGAAATAAACAAAGACTAAAAGCAGTATATTGTACTTTGATAATCAAACAGAAATGGCTAACAGAATGGCAGATCAACTGTCAAATGTTATTTTTTGTTGCGTTAAAAAAAGTACTATTATTATTTTTCAGAACCAAGCCTACTCTCAAAAACTTGAATTGGTATATTTCTAGTTTCATTTCCAAACCTTCATTCCTGATGCATTTGTATCACCATAGATAGCAAGGTTCTACTGTGTATACATATACACTACTGGTCAAAAGTTTTAGAACACCCCCATTTTCCAGTTTTTACTGACATGTAAGCAGTTCAAGTCCAGTGAATAACCTGAAATGGTACAAAGGTAAGTGGTAAACAAAAAACAAACAAAAAAAAGAGGTTAAAAAAGTTTAGGTTACCAAAAACTGAAAAATAATGTAGTAACAGTAGGGAAGGAGGCAAAGTGTTTGATGTGTTTGATTTTATAATGTGTTTTTAAATGACCTTTTTGCTTTTACACATAATCTATTTCCTTTGCACTTTTTATACTGTACAGCACTTTCATAATAAAAAACACTTTACAAATATAATAAAATATGAGTATTATTATTGAAGTGATACCTTGCAAATTAATCTGGAATCAGTTGAATGGTAT
The DNA here is from genome assembly GCA_029706075.1 of Aldrovandia affinis. Taxonomy (NCBI): domain Eukaryota; kingdom Metazoa; phylum Chordata; class Actinopteri; order Notacanthiformes; family Halosauridae; genus Aldrovandia; species Aldrovandia affinis. The sequence goes on along the minus strand of JAINUG010000001.1, from coordinate 7,670,354 downwards.
AATTAAAAATATGGTTTAATTTATAAAGTTATGGCATTATTTCAAATATATCTAACCATCAGCTGCGTCTCTATCACACCTTGATGTAGGAACCGTGCAAATTTCCTTTCATTGATTCCTCCTTTGCTTTCCTTAATTTTTGGATAATGAATGGAGACAGCTGCCCCTACCTTTTCTGCCACAGTGTCTACTTCACATGGAAGCTAAAATGATCCAGTTCCACCCACCTGCTCTCTGAGTGGCTCAGCTTAGTGTAGAGGCCTTTAGACAGAAAAAATGGACTGCGCCTATTCTGGGAAATGCCTGATGCATGAAAGTTCAAACCCATGATCAAATCAAAGGTTAAATACCAAGGGGGACCATTTTTTTCAATTCACTAGTTCAGTGTCTTGAGTGTCCATTCCATTTGGTGCTAGTAATGTTTGCACCTGACATGCCATCAACATTACAAGAACACTTATTTCTTTTTAGGACATCATATTGCACTTATTGAGAAGTGCTGCATGCAGCTTATCATGCACACAAGCCATGCACCCTGACAGCGCATCTGCCAATTTTGAATCTCAGGGGTGCTCTACTGGGGGTTCATGTCAGGTGAACACAGTGGCCAGGCCATAAGACATACCTTGGTCTTGGGCCCGCAAAAAACCCGAAAGAATAACTTAGATCTAATGTGAAATGCAAATGATTGCACCATGTACTTTGAGTAAATCTAAGAAATACAAGCACATTTCTCCTGTGTTAGCATCGCTACATTGGCTTTCTATCAAGGCTGATTATAAAGTTATACTATAAATGCTTAAAGCATTTGTCAAAAAGGCAGTTATTGCTGGGGAGTAACTGCACAACTACCTTTATCAAAATGTAATAAAAGGTTTTGTGGGAGATTATCTGACTGAATTATGCTTTGGGACATTTGCACTGGGTGTCTGCTGACATAATTAACATAATTATAATTGATAAATATGCTGACAGTCGTAAACTATTGTGTGTGCAAGGAGTACTGTGACGCTGTCATTAATGGCAACAAATGTGCTCATGATGAAGCTGCTCATAAAATTAAGCCCATGCAGAATGTTAAAATAAGTCTTAAACAGCTTTCCAGGGATTTCAACATCTAATTTTCAGGGACAAAATCACATTACTCTGAATGAGCAGAAAGCAAAAAAGAATAATAATAACATAAACAGACACCAAAAAGCTGGATGGATGCAACCATTAGATCAGAAATATGAGAAATATAATTTACTCTATATGTTCCACGTATGACAATGGGAGCAGTGAGGTGTAGTACTATTAGATGGCTAGACACAAATGGGAGATGTCATATTGTGAAGTGCAACCACTGACTGAAAAAAGTACCAGCCGTATAAAGCTATTTCAGGCCTAAAGTGGGAACACTACCTATAGCAATCTTTTTAATTGGCAGCATAACATTAACCTAAGCATTGAATAACATTCGCAGCCATTACCATTCACAGAAATGAACTAGAAAAGAAAGTTTGAGGACAAACTTTAGTTGACTTGAAAAAGCCAAGCAGTGTACTAGCTGTAGTAATAGTAGAAGTAGTAGTTTTAGAAGTTATAATAGAATAGTAGCAATTGTATTAGTACTTATAACTTAGTAGTAGCCTAGTATTGGCAGTAGTAACAGCAGTAGCAGAGTTAGTAGTAATGGTTGTTGTAGTAATAGTATTATTTATTTTAGTAGTAGTCCTGGCGGAACTATGCTAATAGTATTAGTAGGAGCAGTTATTGTTGATTTGGTTGTATCAGTTACAATTTCACGATCTGAGCAATTACCACAACCAAAAACAGCACAGGTTGCAGACATTTTCAATGTAAAAGATAGGATGAAACTGCTTGCTTGCCCTTCAGCTGACAATTCAAATCTTGAAATATGCCATTGTGACATTTTAGCAAGCAAGTAACTTGTAGCTATGGTAGTAGTTATTAATGGTTATGGGTTATAACAATGATTCTGAAAAGCTAAGGACGGCTTTACATAGGACATATAACGGTAATGTCAAGTAAACTGTTTTAACATAACAAACAACAAAAGCCAACAAGAGATAAGCAGAAAACGTTACAAACAAGTCCACCATTCTCACTTTCAGTAGCACACAATGTGCTCTGAAGCTCTATTCGTCTCTATTATAAGGAACAATACGAGAAAAGTGGTCGATAGGATGATAGGAGTGGAAAACCTCCAAGAAGCCTGAATGAGCCCAGTCTCAGTTTACTGTCATCCAGACATATCTGAATAGCACAGACAAAAGGCTGCACCATTTCCTCATTACTGTAAAGCTTTGATATTGCCTGTCAGTAAGCATTATATGCCTTAGCGCTGGCCTCTCACAACCAAGTTAATTTAAATGCATTTCCTACACACCTGATGACTGGAGTGTGTTATGCCTCGTGGCTGTTTTGCAGGAAATAATCAATAGCTTAATGCAGGGTTAAAATACCATGCATATTATAGTACAATAAGTGGTTTAAAAATAAACATACTAAACTACCTTTTGTAGCCTGCAGACATGCAGAAACCTCTAAACAGAGATGTTTTCAAAATGTCACATATTCATTATGTTAAATATAACCCTGCCACTTCCCTTACATTTGTGACCATTTTTGAAAGAACCAAAATTGTTTACAAAAATCTCCCTTCTTGGACAGACTTCATTATCCAAGCACGGTATTTAAGGACACAGTAACTGTGCTGGATTGGAACAATCTTTCTCCTCCTGTCATGATTCAAAAACCCTAACTGCAATTGTGCCATTCCTACAAACAATTAGGATTGCTCTATTAACAGTGACATCAATTTGCACAACAGTGAAGAAAACAGCCAGCTAATCAGAACATGTTTGCTGGTTTGTGGTCACTAGTCGCGCTTGACGAGATTGTCTGTAGGCAGTCGGTTGCGTCAGCCTAGTGGAAGAAAACATGCAGCTCAGGCAATTTGATAGCCGCATCTGCTTGGGCACACTTTATTTACAGCATCTTGGCTCAGGGGCTTGGGCCCATGAGCGCCGCAGTAAACTCGGTGTGATGGCGCGGTTTCTCTTTTGACCCTCGGGGGGCTGTAAAAGTGTCCTCACAGGCTCAGGGTTTGTTTTAGTGTGTAATGACCAGGGCTCAGTGGCCCCCTTCAATAAGACAAGCAAAGCACTGTGAGGAGGGATGGCAATCCAATACTATGTCTTATTTTTCACAGATGTGACAGTAATGGGTAGGGGAGAGGCAAATCTGTACATTGAGGGAGACAGGCAGGGTGTGTGTGTGTGGGGGGGGGATTAAGACTTAAGTACTTAATTAAGGTCAATGTTTTGAGCTGAAATGTGTCACTTGCTGAAGGTTTGAGTCCTGTAAGAAGCTGAAGATCAAAGAAGCCAAATCCCCGCTTATTTGAAAAATAAACTACAGCCCACAATTACGTGTTTAATTTGCTTTATTGGATGTTATAGCCAATTGCATTTTTGTTCAAGAACACAATAAGGGGTGGCACCAGCCGGTTATATATAGGATGAAATAACATTGGATATGTGATTGGATACACACTGGATATGTGATTTATAACTCTGTTTCCAAACCGAATGGCCAGATAATTACATATTATTGTACTGGCCTCCTGCTAGTTCTATAGTGTGTAATATGTGAGAGGTTTGGTCACAGTACTGTATAAACACAAATTACTCTGGAATAATGATGAATAAACATGAAGAGCTTGATGTGAATCAGTTTGCCTATATGAAATACCATAGATGTGTTACAGGCCTCTCAGTTTAAAATCTGCATATAGAATTCATCCAAGTTACAAACTTTATTTAAAATATATCATCCATTTGTACATAAAAAATTCCTTGAACATAAATCATCCTTTTGTAAAAAAAAAAATGTGTTCCAGTTCAGAAGAGCTGAATTCAGCGGTTGCCATGCTGTCCAGCAAAGCGTCTTACAAATTAATCCATATCTATCGCTTTTGGAAAATGGTCATAATGTTCATACTTTTATTTTTGCAGCATACTGATAGCCTTGATTTGGTTAAATATGCTATTAGAGGAAATCCTACGTATCTGTCATGATTATATTTGCCTGCAATTCTATACCTAAAGAGCACTTGATTGGTCGACTTGATTTGCAACAGTTGGATGCTGAATACCTGACAACAAAAGAGCTTAAACATCTGTGTGATTGTGGGTATAGTGCTGAGGCTCTGTTGCAAAATAAGCTTGGCAGGAAGATTCCATATATACATTGCAACAACCACCAGTTGCACTTAGCAGTAGTTTATGCTATCCAGAAAGAGCTATGTGCTAGATAATTTTTTGAACTGTCTAATTCACTGCATGCCTTCTTCCATAGGCACTACATTGCACAACAGCACAATACTCCTCAAAGGAGATTTGATGGACTAGTCACTTTGATTTGACTTGGGGCATTGTTGCCAGTGAAAATGTGATTCTAAATATTATTTCAGAACTGGCATAAGACGGGAATGCACCAATGGATATTCATTAAAAGGCATCTGGGCTTTTAGTCCAAATAAATAAGCATAATTTCTTTGAGATTCTATTTTGTGATTGAAAAATTTTTGTTCACCATTCCACATGTGGGAAAAAAAACTTTCACTAAAAATAGTAGCACAGTACATCTGAATTTGCCTACAGTAGCCTCTGATAAATTAGTCAGCCTAGAGTCCCAATATTAACCCACCTAGCACACTGCTAATGCCCAATAATAGCAATCAATCAATCAATCAATCTTTATTTTTGTATAGCGCCATTTACAAACAGGTTGTCACACAGCGCTTCACAATTGGCATTTTCCAGAGGGAATCAAAAAACCAGAAAACCATTGGAGCCAATGTAGGAAACTGGAAAATTATTCCCTGACCCTTAAAAGGCGGTCGAGATGAACTCCTGGAAAATTGTGGGATACAGAGAAAAAACAACACAAATAGTCCTTGAGGCTCATGCGGCTTAACAGACCACTGGAAGGGCATTCTAAGTGTAGGAGTGGGGTGGACCTCATCCCTCCAGATACCAGGGCAGGGCGGAGGATGGAACCAGCAGCTAGGGTCTGGGCCAGCGGCATCCGGCTAACACATGGCAGGGGTGGGGGGTTGACTCTGGGGCAGGTGAGCTCCGGGCAGGTGCCCACGAAGCCGGGAGAAAAGAGGAAAGGTGCAATTATGACTATGATAAATATCACGCCGGATCAGGGGGAAGAGTAGTGATAACACTTTTGCACCAGCAGAAGTAATCTAGGCAGCATAACTAATTAGGTGAGTGGCACAGGGAGCACGCAGCCATGAGGGCACTCAGAGACCATCCCACCACATCATCAGCAGTCCTGATAGGGGCGGATCATCACTTATGATTGGTGACAGTAAGGATAGCTCATTGCACCAGAAGGCTCTATTGCTACGCCCCTCACATCTGCACCTAATGACTATAAGAGAGACTAAAGAGATGCGTTTTTAACTAGACTTGAAAAATTGAGACCGTGTCTGACTCCTTCACAGAGATGGGTAGACTGTTCCACAGTAAAGGAGCTCTATAGGAGAAAGCTCTGCCACCTGCTGTATTTTTGATATTCTAGGGACTACCAAGTTACCTGCATCTTGTGAGCGAAGTGAACGTGGGGATTGTACGGATGAAGTAGATCCGTCAAGTAAGAGGGTGCAAGTCCATGCAACACCTTATAAGTTAAGAGGAGTACCTTATAGTCTACACGATAGTTTATAGGAAGCCAGTGAAGTGACGCTAACACAGGACTAATGTGCTCATATTTCTTTGTTCTAGTCAGGATCCTTGCAGCAGCATTCTGTACGAGTTGTAGGCTCCTAAGTGAGGCATTGGAACAGCCAGACAGTAATGCATTGCAATAATCTAATCTAGATGTAACAAAGGCATGTACCAATTTTTCTGCATCTATTAATGACAGGAAGCCCCTAATTTTGGCAATATTCCTCAGGTGAAAAAGGCTACTCTGGAAATGTTTTTGATGTGACTATCAAATGAGAGACCAGGATCTATAGTAACACCAAGGTCTTTTACCGCCAAACTTGCAGCAACAGAGCAACCATCCAGATTAAGAGATAAATCAGATAACCCTCTTCTGAGGTTTTGGGCCCCAAGACCAACATCTCTGTTTTATCAGTATTCAGCAATAGAAAATTATCTGACATCCAGTCTTTTATGTCTTTAAAACAGGCCTCCAACTGTTCGAATTGTCCTTCGCCAGGTTTCATTGATAGGTATAATTGTGTGTCATCTGCGTAGCAGTGAAAATGTACGCCATGTTCTGAATGACATCACCAAGTGGCAACATGTAAAGGGAGAACAATAATGGCCCCAAAACAGAACCTTGAGGGATACCATATTCCACCTTGATGAGAGCAGAGGGCTCGTCATTTAACTGCACAAATTGATATCTATCTGATAGGTAGGATTTAAACCAGGAGAGTGCCTGTCCACGCAGTCCAACTAGGTTTTCAAGTCTGCTCAGAAGAGTTTGGTGGTCTATTGTGTCAAACGCAGCACTTAAGTCCAAAATGCTAATACCCAATGCTGCACAAACTATGCAATTTAGCAGTGATATTATGCATCACACCTGAAAGTTGGAAAATACTAATTCTACTGTAGCAATTTATAACAAGACCAGGTCCCAACAATTTGCATAACTGCTAACCAACAAACCCTCAATGCTAAATTATGTCAGGAAATGCTAAAACTACACGCAGCAATTTTGGCTCATTTTACAGTACGTGTTTAGAAATGACTCATACAATTCCAGATTCAAATTAACAAATTAATCATACATGTCCTGAGACAAGCCCCCACTTCTTAAGACCTAGGCCATGGCAAACGCTGGCATGGAGCGACACGACCGCCAAGTGCTGCTGAACAATGTTAAGGCGTTTGCATCAAGAGGGATAGCTGGAACCAATGCAGCACGGTTGAATGCACAGCTTGTTGAGTAGTGGAATTGAAGGAGGAAATGTGAACCCCACAGTGAAAAGTAGACGAGACTAAAACCACCACCTACAGTAATACCTCAAAGTACCTAGGGCCCTGATTTGGTTAATCAGAACAGTGTCGGTAACTCTGACGCAAAGTGAGGAGAGTGGCGCTTTAAGGCGTGTCTAATGCAATTTCGGTAATTTCGTGATTTAGGACGATAGCGCACCTCCGGCGCAGTTGTAAAAGAGGTTGGATTAACTTTTTAAAAATACACGTGGGTGTGGTGGGGGTTTGGTTTCATAATGGCCAATCAGAACACCTATTTTCTATCCCTTTAAATACCAGTGCGCCAACGCTATAGCAAATTGGCAATTTCCTGACATGGATGACAGTTTTACGCGGCTGGGCCAGGAGCGCTTCTCAAAAGAGGAGAGCGATTTGCTTGTGCGGGAGGTGCAGAGCATTGGCGGTATATGCGCCCATGGTATCGCCTTTGGCGTCCAATTATGTACTCCATTTTCTGTAGTGCAAATGGAAAGAATAAAACCCTTTCACATAGGAAAAACAATGTGCATACAAACATATATTTATTTAACAGGTGTATCTTACTGAACGGTAGGGATGGATGGCCTGCTGGCTTCAGTCTTTCATGTCCATGCATTGAATAACCACAAGTTGTGGTTAAATAGTTTTTAGCTTAATTGATTACAACTTGCAAGTTACCCATGAATTGGACAATTTGCCTCAACGTGGGGGGAAATTCACAATATTCACAAAACATTCTCATGTGATTTCAGATAACCCTATGTTCATATGTGCGCATCAATAAAGTCACCAAATTACACAGAGCACCAGCCTTTGAGTTAAGAGGTGGTCTATTATTGTAGTGTGGGTCGAGGATGGAAGAGCCACACGCAGATTTCACGGGTATCTAAAAGCTGGACGCAAGGGACCAGCCACTAAATCTGAAAGCAGACTAGGGAGCGGGGAAACAAAAGAAAACCCCGGGGCAAACTCCACGGGAATAAACCCAACAGAAACAACCCTAGTAGGGTGAACGCTCCTCAACGAGGTGCGTTGAAAACAAATAGCTATACTTTAGCTCTGGGGAATAATAGCCCCGACAAACAAAGAGTAGAGATAATTAAATAAGACCCCTCTCTCTTTAACTGAGAGAACCACAGAGTGGTAAGCTAACCCTTTGTTTGAAATAATACGAAGTACCTTCTCTCTTTAACTGAGAGGCCACAGAGTGGTAAAACTAACCCTTAGTTAGAAGTAATATGAAGTACCTTCTCTCTTTAACTGAGAAACCACAGAGTGGTAAAACTAACCCTTAGTTAGAAGTAGTACGAAGTACCTTCTCTCTTTAACTGAGAGACCACAGAGTGGAAAACTAACCCTTAGTTAGAAGTACCGGCTAGAGCGTAATAATGGTTTGCACAGAAGCGTTTGTATGAGGTAAACGCAGAACTTAAATAGAAGGCGGAATGAACACTGATAATCCACAGCTGGTTGTGATCGGAAAACACACCGACGAAATACCATATAAGGAAGGTGGCTATAACAATGATTCCTCACACAAAACCAAAGAAAACAAGCCATCACATGGTCAAGCGCCCTCCAGCGGCTGAGCAAGGTAAAACCGTAACAATTATTTGACACCAAACTTGCATAGCGCCGACTGTTTTCATTGTCACACCCCCTATTGCGCTTCCCAACCCATAGTCACGCAAACGCCTTCATTGCGCACCACGAAATTGCCAAACTCGGCGGAGCTGGGAAATATTCAGTTTGCGACAGATGAAACTGGCAATTCGCCAGCGCTAGGTCATAACGCCGCTTACCGCCGGCACGAAAATAGGGCCACTAGACACTAGACTCTGGTGTTTGACAATCAAAACACCTGTGCCTGGCCTGGACTCCACAGATGGTAATGTCAGTCCAGAGCCAGTAATGTCACGCTAAAGAAATTATACAATCAACTAAATTAACTAGGGAAGCTTGAACCAATTATTTAAAGACATACAAGATGTCATCATGTCACATGACAATACGCCATCCTGTTTGTATAAAACAAATGTTTGTTATGCAAAGAATAGTAACAAAAATAACACATAATTTAGGCTCCCTACTTAAACACAGTACTTTGTTCACCACTACCTGCATTTACACTATATGTGTTATTGTCCCACAAGCATAACGTATTGAGTAATACATTTAATAGCGTCACTGCAGACCGTGACACTGATAGGTGGGTATCTACGTCACTCTTAATTTAACTTGACAGCAGTATTCCTCACTTCACCGTGACATACAGTACAGTAATGATGTAGGGTTGAATAAGAGTACTTATGTACACAACAGCAGCGAGCTAAAACCTGCAACTAATTTCCCTTCCCAAGAAAGGTGCCATTGCCACAGCAGTTCATGATTTTATTATTTTTGCTGGCAGGTTTATGAACATTGAAACTTTCAGTTTTGTTAATGGGACAGTGCACAGTTACTGGCTAATTGTCTCACATTGAAATAGAAGCAAAAGCAAATTATTTTAAAAGGAACGTTTTTAAAAGACTTGTTTTTGTGATAAAAAAATTGTTCTATTTGTTTTAGACAAAGGAAATTGAATCTGATGACTATTCAAATAGCACCCAGCTTGATTTCCTACTTAAGGTAGTTGGCTTTTGGATTAAGGCATCAACAATTTTAAAATGGGAATTTTTGCTCTTCTCTGTGGGAATGTGTTATTGGTTTTGCTGCAGACTGAAGAAAATCAGGTGTGCCGGCAGGTGCAGCTCGAAAAAAAGCGAATTGCTTTTTCCAACCACATTTAGTTTTGCACATTTCGTTGTAATGAAGCAAAATCCTTATTTAATGAAAGTCTGAGGCAGTTAAACAATACATCACTGAAACAATGCATTCCTGTCAGGGTGTGATTGAGTGAGAGAATAGTTCAAATCACTGTGCAATCAATCTGTCGCTGAATCATTCCCTAGACATGGCATGCCCTCGGTGAGGATATACCAGCAGAGGAAGACAATAACCATAGAGTTATATGTGATTGCATATTGTCATAAAAAACTATCTAATGTTTACTTTTAGTGGAATCCTTTTCACTATCTCAGTAGTCAAATCTTCAGACTTTCAATCACCCATTTTCCTCTCTCTCTCTCTCTCTCTCTGTCTGTCTGTGGACACTACAAGGTCAACAGCGACAGAGGTCAAAAGGACGGGGGGTGCTGTCTGTATGCGGTCATTGCTGAGCAGTGCATTTGTTTGCTCTATCGAGATTGCTAGAAACATGCTGACGCTGCAATGTGATGATTATTGTAGTCAGTGTCTATTAGCCCTATTTGCAGAGCAACGGTAAAACATGACCGTGAGTACACTAAAACTGTTTCTGTCTGTGTCTGTATCAAAAGTGTGTCTTTTTCACCATAATCTTCAAATGAGTGAACTCTTTGTTGTTGTTTTTTTTCCGATGGCAATTCTTTGTGAAAAAAGAACAATTCCAAGGCACTCGCGTGGAGTAAAAAGCCTTTATTCTCTTGCCAAGAACATTAAAAAATGTGCTGAGACCGAAGTGTTACGGCTAAATAGCCTTCTTTGTGATTGTAATGTATTGCTATTTGTTCTACTTTGTCAATTATGGTCAATTAACTATTTATGAGAAAAAAAGCTGAATCGCAAAGACACAAATGTTTCAGTGTATGGGTGAAATCCAAGCATAGATGAAAAATGCACAAAAAACGAAAGTATTGTTGGTCAACTGAAGGCACAGCTTAAATAAATCACCCTGCATAGATACGCCCTTCAATGGTCATTTTTTGAAACCAGCAAAAACTGTAAAAACTTGGACCTGGATGCCCATGCTAGTTTTGTGGTTAAAACATCTTACTTTCATTTGCGGAATATATCGAAGTTGAGACCAATCTTGTCTCCCAAGGATGCTGAAATGTTTGTCTAATGTAATGCATTGTTTTTCGGCCTACCAGATTCTGCACTGCAGAGGCTACAATTAGTCCAAAATGCAGCAGACAGAGTGCTTACCCATACACGCCGCTCACAGCACATCACTTCTGTTCTTAGGTCACTGCATTGGCTCCCTGTTCAATTATGGGTTGATTTTAAGATCTTACTCACTACCTACAAAGCCCCTCATGGTCTTGGGCCTTTGTACCTGCAGGTTCTGATTGAACCCTACACTCCCAGTCGTACTCTGCATTCAGCAAGCGCAGATCTATTTGTGATCCCTCATAGTCACCTGAAAAAATGAGGGGGAAGAGCTTTTAGAAGTTCTGCACTTCGGCTTTTCCAAGCCATATTAGAGGTGCAACTACAATTGATTCTTTTAAATCCAGACAAAATACTTATCTGTTTTCATGTGCCTATTCCTCTTAGTCGGACTTCTTGCTGATTCAATTTTTTTTTATTCTGTTGCAAAGCGCCCTGAGGTGTTTTCATGAAGAGGGCTACATAAAATCAAATTGTATTGTATTCTTTTGTATTGATTAAAATATATATTTCCTGCCACTGTCTTCCTCTGAAACAGAATTATACTGCAGAACAGGTCAAACTTCTAAACATCCATGCTCCCACCTGGAGGTGCTGTCTCCTTGGTGAGGGCAGCCCTCACAGAGGAAATCGACATGCCTTCGTGAGGAGGTTCCTCAGGGGAGATGTAATTTCCACCGGCTTCCATTCAACCTCCACACCTTGTTATGGTACTGATCTCATTACCACATTAATCGGATCAACTCTGGGCCCACCTCTATCTTCCCTCCCATGGAGAATTCAGTGTGCGTGGTGGAGATAAAATTTTGATAGCTTAGGATTATAGGGCTCTATCTGCAGATAGTATGGCTTTGAGATATCAAGCTTTAGAACTTCAAGTCCCATTTCATAGGATTGTTTTGTATTGCATCAATCTTAGTTATAACATGTATAAAAAATGATTTGGGGTGTTTAATATGCAGTATAGCAAAAAGATACAACAAAGATAATTCTCATTTTTAACATATCAGACAGAACATATCAGATTTCAGATAATTAGATAAAACCCTATAATTCCAAGCTCTCGGTTTCACTTCCAGAGCCAGCAGGGTTTTTGATGAGAATGGCATTAATCATGCATGGTGACCTAGAGTTGAGGTTGTCTGTTTACACGTGTTCTTGAGAGCCCCCTACACACCAAGCTGATGGAACTAGCCTGGCCGGGTGATTCATGGGGAATAGTTACCATTTTTACTGTATAAGTAAAACATAAATAAATAAATGCCAGGGCAAACAGTATTGATGATTGATGGTCCTTTCTTGAAACCGCTATGAGACTGCACAGGGAAACAAAAATAAACACTCTGGAGGGCAGTGAAGTTTCCCCCCCCCCCTCATCTCACACAATCCAGGGTAAATAAATAACGGTCAAACTTTGTTCACACTCTGCAAGTGTACCACTAAATACATTTTTTAGTGGTATCATTTAAAATATGAGTCTAACAGTGAGCTTGTGTTTCAAATTTAGTGTCTATGCATCTATATATATCTATATAAGTCCCTGGAAATCTGCATTGATAGATTTTTAGATTTGTGTTTGCCTCCCTTCAATTCTAGATAGTGAATTAAATCTGTACCATTTCTGTTACAGTGTTTAACTTACAGGGAAGTTCAAAAGGCCCTGAAGTCACACCTTGCTTTCTGATTGGCTCAGTGGTTATAGGCTACTTGCAGGTGGCTGGCTAAGTTTAGACACATAGAATAGGGGAAGATGGCTCAGCCAATAAGTACATTCACATAACATAGGCCATTTAGCAGACACTTTTATCCAAAGCGACTTACAGTAATGAATGCATATATTTTTTAGTATATGTGAAGTCAATGGGAAACAAATCCACAACCTAAGCGTGGTCAGCACCATGCTCTACCTACTGAGCCACACACAGTTTCAAAATTCAAGACCAACTGGGACAGCAGCCCAGGTGGATGTTCTCAGCCAAACTTTGAGTTGCCCACTGTATAATCCTCTGTAGTGGCATTTAAAGATCATTCTGTCGTTTAGGAAGCAATTTGCACTGGGAAAAAAACTGAAATTCATATGAATTGAGTAGGGCCAAAATGTACAGTCGTGCGAGATCCTCTAATTTCCCATTTTCAAGAATGTCATAAGACACAGGTACTTCCTGAACATGCAGTACTACTTCTGAAGCCAAGAGCAGAATATGAAGTCATTAGTGCAAAAAGTGGGGTAAAAAAAGAAAAGAAAAAAAAGAGCACTGTCAATTGCTATCGTTTCCCTCCGTCACCTGCAGAAGCCTGGTCTCATTAAAAGGGGCTCCCTCCCATGAACTAATTAGTAAGTACTGTAATTATAAAAATCTCCAATACCACCCCCAGAATGTGCACTACTAACCAAGGCGCTCACCTCCCTGATGGCTCCCAGCCTCTACGACCGTGCAAGAATTGATTTCATTTCCTGCCTATTTATCACAGTTCATGCTCAATTTCCTGCAAGGCGCTTAACATATAAATCAAGTATGATTAGGGAGGCACCAAGAGGGCGAGGCTGTGGCATTGCAGACCAGCATCAGGGACCTCTGCAGCCCACCTCTTTTCCCTCCTGTCACAAAACTGAAACAGCACTCAGGCTCTACCATGGCAAGAAGTTTTTTTTCCCTGTCTGGCATGGTGACAACAACTGAAGTGGAAAATGTAGCTCCTGATTTTCCACAAGTATGCATTTGAAGCTATTTTTGATGCTTATCCTCCTCGTGATTGTATCTCTTAGGACCTTGACACTGTACCTGACCTCTTATATCTCCACATTCTCCTAACTCTGCATTCACCATTCCCCTAATTTGCTCATAGCTATCCCTTGAAAAATCGAGTGGGTCAGGTTGTGCACAGCATAATTAATCACCCCATCAGCTAGGTATTGTATCGGTGATGAGACTACTCAGGTGATTGCATAGTTGTTTAATGTGTCACAAGTAATAAGTGGGGGATGGTGCCTCACTCGTCTGTGTGTGTTCAACAGAACTGCCTGTGCAACATGAGTGATGTTCTGCTTTATTGATGAAAGCCCCTTTTCAACAAGGTCCCCTGAGAGAAAAACGTATCTATTATGTGTTCATCTGCAGAGCTTTTTTTCTGATGTAAGAGTAATTTATCGAGAGATCGAGAATCTTATTGCGACTGACTTCTTTCACCCACCCACCACATATTTGTTTAGGTGAAAAGGCAAAAAATTAAGACGGTAGCACCCTGTCACAACAAAACTTGTGGACCAGCAATTGTAGAACCTAATACATCATCTGGCTCAGAGGCTTCACAAGCCCTGAAAAAGGTTAGAGGTTTAAACATGTCTCAATAATCATATCCTTCCTCATTTTGAATGAAGATGAAATTCACAGGGGCCTACACAGGTTCTCAGGCATCTGTTAATTTGTAACATTATTGTAACATGTAATTTGTGTTTACAGGTGTATTTCAATGTGTAATTCTTCAATAGGGCAGTGGTGAATCTACCGGAGGTGATTACTTAAACCCACATTGGCAATTCCATTACCTGTCCTCAATAAGCCCAGTGTTACATCTTAACTGGAGAGCTCCATGAAGCTGCCACTTGTTCAAGTTCTGTCTACTAGTGGGGAACAGATCCCTTGCATTAATTCAGACAGTCACAGTGTTAGTCATCAAGCCTCAAGTAGCAGGAGCTGGAAGACTGTGTATTTTCATGTGCTGGATGTTTCAGAGGTACATATACCCAGGTGTTACTCTGCTGACACCTCTGCTTCTCCTTCCCTCTGAGCAGCATGCGCTCGATTCAGATCATCTCGCACGCATCACTGACTGTTGGAGTATTCATCAGCACCGCTTAGTTCATATATTGACAAACCAGAGTTGTGACAGAAGGAAAACCACACAGCCTGATCCCTCTTTCAAAGCTTAACAGTGACAGCTCTGTGATAATGTCCCGCTGCCATAGTAACATTTGCCTTCTGTTATAATACCCCCGTCTTCATGGAAATAACACATGTGACTTTGCAGAAACCAACCAGGGATTCTCTGCTACAATACACCTGCACATATGAAAACAATATGCAAGCCGGTGCAAAGACAACACATCAGTCTTTGTAGAAACAATACAATGGCATAGCATGGAAACAATGACCTGTCAAGATCACAACTTATTCTTTCAAAAAAGGCATAAATCCCAAAGGGCTAAGATCCAAAATGGCAGACCTTCTCCATCCACCAGATTTTGACAGTATGGCAGATCAACCGACACTAGCAAAGCAATTTTAAATGAGTGTGGTCAGGGCCGGACTATGCTAACTAGGCATGTGCCTTGGGCCCAATTGTCCCAGGGGGTCTAATCAGAGAGGATATAAAAAATATAATATAATATATTTATAAAATAAAATTAATTTTATTGTCATGTAATTTGGATACACACGTTTATGTATTGACTTTGCAATGTGTGCAAAAATAATCTGTATGTTAATGTGCATCTTTTTCAGTGCAAAATATAAAAAGCATAAATACTCATAGCAGGCAAATATGATTAATATGGCAAATAATTACAATTTATTTGCATTTTATTAAAATTATTTCCCTGACTATAGTATCTATTCCCAATCTTTGGGAAGTTCTCAACAGACTGTTCTTGATGAAACTGTCTGCTCATGCCCCAGATTATTATTTGCAGTCAACCAATTCAGAGTTGCTTATCTGTTTGCCTTGCAAAATACTACATTTGCACAACCACACAGTACAATTCAGAACCTGTACCTACAAAAAGTGAAGGAGGACAAGATGGTCTTTTCACCATAATATCAGGGCAGAGAGTTAACCTCTACCACACATGATCGAGATACCCACATTTGGGAATTTTGCAGTGGTCAGCACAACCAGTCTCGCTCTGGGTGAACTAATTTCAATTTAGCAAAAAATCTGATGTGGCTTTATCTGCATTTGACGCATTTTTTTTTGAAAATCTGTCTTTCTGTTACTTTGCTTTGCTGTCAATTTAGGGTCACCCTTTTTGGAATTGATAAGTTATACCAAGAAAGCACAATAAAGAATCTTGATTTACTGAAAATGACCAAATGGATTTATCTGCTTTTGCATCAGAACTCTTCATACAGTGCTGCTTGAAAGTATGTGAACCCCTTGAGCAGTTTAGAGTTTTCTGTTGTTTTACCATGATTTTCTTATTTTATCATCACCAGTTTTCTATATATGAAATGTCAGGTTTATGTTTATCAATTGCATGTACTTGTTTAGAGGGAATTGTGTGAGTAGCCAAAAAACTACATGAAACATGGAATTAGTGTATGTGCAAAAGTAAGTGAACCCCCTGCTGCATTGGTAAAATCAAGTAGGTAATAGATTCAGTTGAAACACATTTGGGTGCTTAATTAATCAATTAAGCAGACCAATCAAATGAGACATCCTTAGGAAAAGGGTTGGGCAACACAGATTAAAAGAAAGAGGAAACCAACCAAACCACTGTAGTGCCAAGGTGTACCTACAAAGATCAACAATGCAGAGAGGAAAGGAGATATCCGAGGACATCAGGAATAAGGTACTGACAGACCATCAGTATGGGGAAAGCTATAAGACCATCTCCAAAAGATTCCACCTCCATCCATCCACTGTATGACAAATAATTTACAAATGGAGGGCATTCAACATGACCGCAACTCTGCCTAGAAGTGGACGCCCATCAAAACTATCACCAAGAAGCACCAGAAAAATAATAAATCAGGTAAAGGCCAACCCACACATCACCTCTAGAGAGTTGCAGACCTCTCTGGCAGCATCTGGGGTAAATGTACATGCGTCTACAATCAGACGAAAATTGAATAGACATGACATTCATGGGAGGGTTGCTAGAAAGAAGCCTCTGCTCTCAAGAAGAACAAAGCTGCCCGTTTCAACTTTGCCAGAGAACACTTGGACAAACCAGAGGCCTTCTGGAAGTCCATTCTCTGGACAGATGAGTCAAAGATAAAATTATTTGGTCACAATCAAAACCGCTATGTTTGGAGAAAAGCCAACACTGCATACCAAGAAAATAACCTCCTCCCAACAGTGAAGCATGGTGGTGGAAATGTGAAGGTCTGGGGCAGCTTTTCTGCCTCCGGACCTGGACAACTCCATATTATCCAGGAAACATGAATTCTCATGCCTATCAACAAATTATTGATCAGAATCTCCTGCCATCAGTCAGGAGTTGAAGCTGGGTCGAAAATGGGTTCTGCAACAAGACAATGACCCAAAGCATACCAGCAAAACTACCAAGGAATGGCTTATAAGAAAGAGGATTCATACTCTGGATTGGCCTAGTCAAAGTCTGGACCTCAATCCTATAGAAATTTGCGGCTAGACCTGAAGCGGGCGGTACATGCCAGATGTCCTCTCCAACCTCTCTCAACTGGCTGAGTTCTGAGAGGAGTGGGCAAAATCCAACAGCAGATGCGAGAGACTGGTCAGTGGTTACAGAAGACGTTTGGTTGAAGTAATGGCTGCAAAAGGAGGTGCCACAAGCTACTAACTAAAAGGGTTCACATACTTTTGCACATGTCAAATTTTCAGTTTTTGTGAGATAAACCACTTTTGTTGAATAAATAATGAAAATACATCTTTTTTTTTGTTTGTGTCCATTATTTGGAAAGTCTACTTTACAAATTGGTGTTTGGATATACATTTAATAAGGTTTTTTTAGTTTTTTTAACAAAAACAATGACCATGTCTGGAGGGTTCACAAACTTTCAAGCAGCACTGTATATACCAGACAAGCCATGCATTCTCTGGATATATACACACACCTGGGGTGGTGATTGGCATTGGAACTCCACCTGGAACTGGGTGTTATTGTCAGATGAGACCAAAATGTTTGCCCATGCATACCAGCAGTGTGTGTCAGAAGAAGTACATTTATGTTGAAAAGGACCTATACCTGCAGCAAAATATGGTGGTGAATCTTTTATGTTTTTTTAGCATCGACTGGTCCTGTGTCTCTTGGTAAGGTGAATGGAATAAAGAAATCCAGCAAGTACCAAGACATATTGCCTGAGAGAGAGAGCCTCACAGGATTACAAATGTAGTACCCTGCCTGTGAAAAGAAGGCCCATAAATGTGAGATGTGGCAGAATGCATGTTTGCCAAAAGCATCTCCTCGCTTCATTCAGACTTTGTCACAGCCCTCCACAATGGTGAGAGGAAACTGGTAACTCAGCAGGCATACTGAATCATCAGACAGCTCTGTAAATAGAGGTGACAACCAGAGGGATCCTTGGCCACACCCATCAACAACTAAGGAGAGACTGTCTGCTAATTCCTCATCCTCTACGTACACTGTCTGACTAACACTTGCGACTGCAGGATATGAGATGAAGAATCAGACAATTATCTCAAATATAAACATATACATGAGTGCCAAAGTGATGATGCTTAAGGTCAAAAATGATATAAAGTAAGAGGCCTCCCGCGTGGTCTAGTGGTTTCAATGTCTGACGCTGCCCACGGCGACCGGGGTTCGATTCCCCGTCGCGCCAGAGTCGGCTCTGGTCGGGAGTGCCAGGCAATTGGCTGTCCGCCCCAGGGAGGGGGGAGGGAAGCCAACACACACACAGTTCGCTCCGCACAGGAGTGGTTCTGGGGTACCAGAATTACAGTCGACGGTACGATGAGTGTTGTCTCGGAGGAGGCAGCGCTACGCCCTTGTCACTGCCGGTCACAGGACTATGGCAGCGAACTATAAGGGAAGGGGGATTGAACTAAGCACATGGGTAATTGGCTACCAAACTGGGGGGAAAAACGGGGGAAAATCAGAAAAATATAAAATTATAAAAATGATATAAAGTACACTCTGCAATCCTATGAATGTAAAAAAATACACCAAAAAACTAAAAACTAGGAAAGAAATGGCATGCCACTGTGGTGTTGTTTCACCATTCTGTCCATGTGAGACCTCAAAAACAATTGTGTCATTACAGTTGGGACAAATTGTACTGGGGTGGATGTCACTGCTAAAGCCACTCATTATGCAAGTGACCACTTGTGCAAGAGAGGTCACATCTGCTGTGTCAGACACGACAGCAAAGACCATTGCTTTTTCAATTGGGGATTGTCAGTCATACAAGCCCATCAGCTGAGAACACTGACAACCATGACAAGCAGAAAACGCATGGTGACTACGGAATGAAAGAGAGAAAGAGCGGACGGATTCAAGGTTTCACCCTCCTTACAGAAATGGAAGCCTCTGACCACAAGTTATGGCTGTGGGAAAGGGCACACATTTACATTTAGCTTGTGTTGCACAAGGTAACTTCCTCCTAGAAATAATGTCAAAACAGAGCCATAAAAAACAAAACTGGCACAGGATATAATTTCACATTTGTCTAATTCCAGCCACCACTTTGATATGAGTATGGAGTGCAGTGGTGTGGACAAATTTCACAAAAATAATAGGTCAGTGAATGGATTGTGGATGCATAGCCTCACATGTCAGGCTTAGGGTACTATGAGCCTGACCAGGTTGACACTGATGTGATATAAGTCTGCCCAGCTCCCAAGACTATGCTTGACTAATATGTCAATGATGAGTTACTTCTTCTGCCAAATCATTTCTTATATAGGTGAAGCACCAATAGTAGGCAGCGACTGAAGCCAAATCAGCCATTGACCTACCTATGATATAACACTGGCTAAAACTTACAAGAACCAATCAGATTGCAGGGACCTAACCCCACAAACCTCCCTTTCCAGATGCTCTAGAGATGGAGACAAGAGGATGTGTTACAAATATCAAAAAGAGGACCACAATGGAAATAAGCCGGAAGGCTTTTTTGTGTTTTTATCCTCGTTAGAGTGGTTTTAATGGATGTATCGCAGCCCAAATGGGGTGAAGCTATATATGTATTTTAACATTCTTTCAAATAAATTCAATCAATTCAATCAATCAATCAAAACTACCTCTTAAAAGGACAATGAATTGTGGCACAAACAAATCTCTCTATATATTCCCTAACCACTTGCAGCAAAATTTCCTACAAATTACACATCAAGAAGTCAATGAGAAGTGAACACAATCGAGATGAAGGGTCACTTGATCAGGATCTGGCACAGATCCACAGCAGGCTACCAGCCCTGACCCCTGCCTGCAGCGCCATCCTGTGCTTCTCTCAGCCTCTAAGATCTCCTTTGCAAAAAGGAAAAGGAAAGATAACCTGCTACTCTATTACACGCAGCTGTACTTGTATTCCTGAGCGCAGCCTGATTAATGAAATGGTTGGTTCAGCGGTAGAGTATCGTATGGCTCTGGGGACCGGGATTTCTTCCTTGGCCTGACAATGACAGTCCCTGTACACCACACAAATGGGATGCTGCAGTCCTTCCTGGATCCTCGGGCGGTGCCGGCTGTGTAGACCGCGCTGGTTCTCCTGTGCTCAATTACAGGGAGATTACTAGCAGCTCCCAATCCGTGATGCCAGCACTAATAAATCTACAGCAGCTGATTATATTTAATTCAGCCACTAATGCCATAGAGCAGTGGCTATTAAAACACATGCAAAGAGGACAGGCACGAGCTGATACAAGCAAACGTAAGCAAAAATGATATGCTGAGGTGGACAGAGAGCAAAAAAAAAACCCAGACAGATGGAGAGATACAGCAGATCACAGCAGCCCTATTTATATTCATACAATGATTAAATTATCTTTTGCTGGCAAGAGAAGGGTGCAAAATGTGCCAGTCATTTATCACTATACAACATCCATGTTTTATTCTCCTTCTATGGGAATTGATGGTGCTAAATGATACGGTACTGTACTGTACTATAATGGTGCATCTTATTCCAATAAACTCAACATCACAATCCTTTAATAGATTATTTCATTGCTCTTATCTAATAGATCCATAGATTTGTACTCCCTCTTTTCCTTCCCTAGCATGCCCACTCCAGGGGACGCAGCATGCATTAGCCTGCATGCTTGTCTTGCCTCCTGATAAGTCCCAGAAGGGGCTTGACAACACGGGCCAAAATTTAACGAGTCTGGCACTCTCCAGTCCCCCATTGACAAGAACAGCCAACTATATAATCTCTCTCTCTTTCTGTTTCGCTCCACTTTCCTCAAACTCTTTTGCACCAGTTCTCAAACTGTAATCACCCTTTTTCTTCTCTCTCTTATTCCAGTTCCCCCAATCTCTAAAACTTGACACTTGCTGGCATTAAATTATTCATGAAGTCCCAAGGGGAAAAAAAGGAGGGGGGTGTGGTCACTTCAGAAGCCAACAGGAATGTGGAGCAGTGTGATGAATAATACAAGCCAAATCCACAGAAATACAAATTGCACCCACATCCTTGCTGCCCTGTGTGGGGTAAAAATATCCTAATTCTTAGAAGGTTGGGTTCGGAGAGAGGGTGTAGCAGAGGGTCAGGTCTGGGGCCTATGGGGATCAGGTGCAAACGCCCACAGTGGATTGTCCTGAGGTGGACAGAACCTATTCATCACAAAGCTTTCTTTAAGGTTTCAAAGCCTCTAGTCTGACGAGTTGGCTTTCACAAAGATTTATTTATTTTCTCCATTATGGTGGACTCTAAGCATTTATAATAGCTTACTGGCCATGGAATGAGTATGTGCTATGTAAAATGTACCTCTTTGCTCCAGAGAGTCCCAGCCGGTAAATGGGCTGACTATGAGCGCAGGCTGAGCCCTACAGCCAAGACATTGCTAGTAGCAATGTCAATAGCTGACTATGCCTGGTAGTCTGCAATGGCAGGACACAATAGGTTTTGTCACGCTGGGAGTTTAGCCTAGGGTTCCTCACTTAACTGGGGCAGGGTGAGTTTAGCCTAGGGTTCCTCACTTTACTGGGGCAGTGGGGCAGGGTGTGTTATGTTTCTGCATGTCTGTTCTGTTGTTTTTGTACTTTGTTTATTTTTCATTATTCATTATTCATCATTCTGTCACGTTCTGTTCCCTGTCTGTCATCATTCCTGTTTACTCGAGATCCACTCCTTGTCTTGTCATGCACTTCGGGAAATTCTATGTTTCGGTTTTTCCGTCTTAGCTTATTATCTCGTTTTACTTCCTTCTTACTTTCTAATTACACTTTGTATATATTAGTTAGATGTATATAGTACTAACCAACTTAACTACTAACGTTAGGGATTTAGATTAAGTTACTAACACTACTAATCACTAATTATCTCACGCTTCTAACTATTGCTGTCATTCTCTCTCGTTGTCCTATCCCTGTATGCTTCTCACTTTTCACTTCATTCGCACGCAGTTTTCTAAATGCGTTCCTCCCCTTCTAACTATGCATGTGTCTGCCTGTTCTTCCAGGTCGTTTATTGTCTATGTGTTTGTGTTATCCCCAGTCCGTGTCTTTCGTTTCCCCTCGTTTTTGGATTACGATTCCCATTGTTTTCACCTACCCCTCTCTCCTCCCAGTCACACCTGATTCCTTTTGTGTTTCCCTGCCCTATTTGTATTTAAGCTCCGTGTTCATGTTCATTCCCCGTCAGAACGTTGATCTTCATTCCCTGAGACGATTTCTTGTAAGCCAGAGTCTGTAGCATTTCCTTAGACACCCCTTGTTTTCACTTCGAGCCTGCCTTCCGATTTTGTTTGTTTGCCTTATCGGTTTCCCGGTTTTGACTTTTGGATTGTTTTGTGACTTCTCTTTGCTTCGTGATTTTGTACCTCCGCTACCCTGACTACTGGTTTTGATCCTTGCCTGAAATTAAACGATTCTTTGCCAAATGCGTCTGGGTCCTTATCCAGTACCTAACAGTACGTTCTGACCACGATGAACCCAGCAGATCCTGACCAGCTTCGCTTTGCTCTCGAGCAGCAGGGTGCCATGCTCGGACGGCATCAGACCCATCTGGAGACGGTCACCCACCATCTTCAGACCCTCACCTCCAGTTTGGCGGAACTTACCCTGACGCTGCGAGCTCCGGCACCTAACCCCGCACCTCAGCATGCCGCTGAGACACCCCAGCCCGGTTTTCCTTCTGCGCCGGTGCGTGAACCCCGTCTGCCTCCCCCGGAGAAGTACGCCGGTGAACCTGGCGGTTGTCGTGCGTTCCTCACGCAGTGTCAACTTATTTTCCAACTTCAGCCATCTACGTTCCCCAGCGAAGTTTCCAGAGTTGCCTTCGTCATCACTCAACTGACCGGTCGTGCCAGGACCTGGGGAACCACTGCGTGGGAGGAGTAATTTCCCTACTGCCGGAGCTTCATCATGTTTTCCGAGGAGATGAGGAGGGTCTTCGACCGTTCCAAACATGGTCACGAAGCTGCCAGGGAGATGCTTTACTTACGCCAGGAGGGAAGATCGGTCTCGGACTACGCCATCAGCTTCCAGACATTGGCTAACTCCTGTGGCTGGGGAAGGAAGGCGCTCTACGACGCATTCATCTTTGGATTGTCTGAACAGCTCAAAGACGAGATCCTGACCCGTGACCTACCTGAGTCCTTCGACGACCTCGTCAGCCTGGCCATCCGAGTAGATTCCAGGCTTCAGGAGCGTCGTCATTTTCGCAGTACCGGGGTTTTTCCTGGGCCTGAGACGGCCGGGTTCAGGACACCTGCCAGAGTCATCAATCATCCCAGAGCGGCGCCTTCACCCAACCCTGAACCCAGTGGCGGGCCGTGCATTTCACACCTAGGCCTTCAGTAGTGCTCCGTCTGAATCAATCCACCCCTCAATAACTATTTTATGGCTATAAAAGCCATCTTATTGTTATGTTTTGAGTGTCTGTTCGGTTTGTTTTTGCACTTTGTTTATTTATCTTTCTTCAGTCATGTTTCATTCTCGTTCTGTCAGGCACTTCGGGAAATTCTATGTTTCGGTTTTTCCGTCTTCGTTTCTAATCTCGTTTGACTTCCTTCTTACTTTCTAATTACACTTTGTATATATTAGTTAGATGTATATAGTACTAACCAACTAATCTACTAACATTAGGGATTTAGATTAAGTTACTAACACTACTAATCACTAATTATCTCACGCTTCTAACTATCGCTGTCATTCTCTCGTCCTGTCTCTGTACGCTTCTCACGTTCCGCTTTATTCGCACGCAGATTTCTTTATGCGTTCCTCCTCCTCCCTAAAAAACCGAAACATAGAATTTCCCGAAGTGCATGACAAGACAAGGAGAGGAACTCGAACAGGAACAATGACAGATGGGGAACAGAACGAGAATGAAACATGACTGAAGAAAGATAAATAAACAAAGTGCAAAAACAAACCGAACAGACACCCGTTGCCGTTGCATCGCAGATAGATAACTCGTGTATCCAGAATAAATGCCTTTACTGAAGAAACAAACCCGGGGTGCTACAGCTGCGACACACTAAAAGCATAAATAATAACCTCATAAAATTGCAATATTATTTAGGAAAATAGCAACATTTTACTCACCAAAAATCCTTGGTACAGAATATCCGTGTGTTTCAGTTCCATCAATAAGTCTTTTTCTATCACCATCGAAGCTAATGCTGAAAGTCGAGCCTGCCCTGTCGTATTTCTGGCATAAGTTTTAATTTGCTTTAGGGCTGAAAATGTCCGCTCAAATGTCTGAATCACAGACTGATGCTAATTATATTTTGTCCATGAATACTTATTAAATAATTCCAAATGGTCTGTCCGCTTCCTTTCATAGCTTTTCCCCTGTTTGCGCTGCTTCCAGACGTGTATTTTCATATTAAAGCATTTAACCAATCACATTACATCATAGTCAGACACTCTCTGACTATCCAATCAAAGGGTGTGAATATGCTGACGTTACCTAGGCCTTCTAGAAGGCCTTCGTGTCCCCAACTCAAAATCTGATTGGTTGAAGCAACAGTTTGATCAACACTTATTTTATGCTACAGGGCCTGCAGAACTGATTGTGAAGGCCTCCAGGCAGATTTCTTTGACCCTGGCAACAAATGATGGCTGAAATGTGATTGGTTAAATGCTTTAATATGAAAATACACGTCTGGAAGCAGCGCAACCAGGGGAAAAGCTATGAAAGGAAGCGGACAGACCATTTGGAATTATTTAATAAGTATTCATGGAAAAAATATAATTAACATCAGTCTGTGATTCAGATATTTTTTAGGCCAGCAGAGAAGGCCTTGCAGGCCCTGACGGCCCACCACTGCCTGAACCTGAACCCATGCAGCTGGATCGTGCTCGACTTTCCCGTCAAGAACGTGACCGTGGATGGCTACCAGGTCCTGCCTTTACTGCAGGGAGTCAGGGCACTTCATTTCTACCTGTCCGCTAAAAGCCAACGCCCACTAGTGAGGAGAGGAGCACTAGTGGGTGTCATTCCTGTTGAATGCTCCTCCAAACAACAGACCTGCCTGCCGGTTACCATTGAGTGGGAGGGTCAGAAGCGAGAGACCAGCGCTCTCATTGACTCGGGAGCAGAGGAGAGTTTTGTTGATGCTAGGTTAGTTAACAAGTGGGGCATTCCTGTTTACAAGCTTCCACGCCCACTAGTGGCTAACTCACTCAACGGGCAGAAAATTACCCACATAACTTTTTCCAGTTCCCCATTGACTTTGCACATTTCCGGGAACCATCGGGAGAAGATAAGACTTTATGTCATTGACTCTCCTCACGCACCCATTGTCCTGGGTCATCCTTGGTTAGTTAAACATAATCCTTCCCTGGAATGGAGCAGTCACAAGATTGTGGGTTGGAGCCCACAATGTCTCTCCCAGTGCCTGCAGCAAGCTCATTCTTCTGTTCCGAGTCCCCTGTCTTCTGTTCCGAGTTCCCTGCTTTCCGAGAAAGAACCAGATCTGTCTGTCTTCCCTTCCGAGTACCTGGACCTCAAGGAGGTTTTCAGTAAGTCCCAAGCCACCCGCCTCCCTCCCCATCGTCCCTACGACTGCGCCATCAAACTTTTACCCGGTACTACCCCCCCCAGGGGGCGGTTGTTCTCCTTATCCCGTCCCGAGACTGAGACCATGAATACCTACCTTCAGGAGTCATTGACTGCTGGCATCATTCGCCCTTCCTCTTCACCCGCTGGAGCGGGGTTCTTCTTCGTGGGCAAGAAGGACGGTTCTCTTCGTCCCTGCATTGACTACTGGTCTCTTAATGACATTACTGTAAAGAATCGCTACCCTCTCCCCCTCATGACGTCAGCATTTGAACAGCTTCAAAGAGCTACTGTCTTCACGAAGTTGGATCTGCGCAACGCCTACCACCTGGTGCGCATTCGTGAGGGGGATGAGTGGAAGACTGCATTTAATACCCCGACAGGCCACTGGGAGTGCCTGGTTATGCCGTTCGGGTTAACCAATGCCCCTGCCGTTTTCCAGGCATTGATTAATGATGTATTAAGGGATTTCATCAATCAGTTTGTTTTTGTTTATCTAGACGATATTCTTATCTTTTCTAGAAATATGGATGAACATGTCACTCACGTCCGCAGAGTTCTCCAGCGTCTTCTGGAGAACAGACTCTATGTTAAGCCTGAGAAATGTGAATTTCATTGTCACACCACCACCTTCCTGGGCTACGTCATCTCGGCTGGGAGCATCCAGATGGATCCACAGAAGATCAAGGCCGTCTTGGACTGGCCCCAGCCAGAAAACCGTAAGGAGTTACAACGTTTTTTGGGTTTTGCCAATTTTTATAGGAGATTCATCAGGAATTACAGCACCCTTGCAGCTCCACTCACTGCTCTCACTTCCATCAAGATCCGTTTTCACTGGAACCCCCAAGCAGAAGAAGCCTTCCGGATGCTCAAACAACGCTTTACATCTGATCCCATTCTTATTCATCCCGATCCCACCGCCCAGTTTATCGTCGAGGTCGATGCTTCCAACATTGGGGCAGGGGCTATTCTATCCCAACACTCTGCTAAGGATAAGAAGGTTCATCCTTGCGCCTTCTATTCCCATCGCCTCAGCCCCACGGAGCAGAATTACGACATTGGCAAGAGGGAACTGCTCACGGTCAAGCTCGCTTTAGAGGAATGGAGGCACTGGCACGGGCTGAAGTTCCTTTTTTGGTTTGGACCGACCATAAAAACTTGGAATATTTACAGACTGCTAAAAGACTTAATTCCCGTCAAGCTCGTTAGTCTTTGTTTTTCTCTAGGTTTAATTTCGCTTTATCTTATCGTCCTGTGTCTAAGAACACCAAGCCTGACGCCCTTTCCCACCGATTCGAACCCACCTCCAAGGTCTCCATTCCTGACACCATCTTGCCTCGACAATGCTCGATCAACGGCCTTCAGCTCATCATAGAGTCTACGGTACGCTCCGCCTTGGAGGGAGAGGTTGGTCCCAGTCGCTGTCCCTCCAACCGCCTCTTCGTGCCTAGATCTGTTCGATCCCAGGTGCTTCAGTGGGGTCACTCTTCTCGCCTGTCCTGTCATCCGGGCACAAACAGAACTGTTACGTTTATCCAGAGACGTTTTTGGTGGCCGGCCATGGTCCAGGATATTAAGAACTTTATTTCTGCCTGCTCTGTCTGTGCCCAGAACAAGAATTCCCATCAGCATCCCTCTGGTTTATTACAGCCTCTACCCATCCCTCACCGCCCTTAGTCCCACATAGCTCTTGACTTTATCACTGGTTTGCCCCCCTCCAACAACAACACCACTATTCTGACTGTTATTGATCGATTTTCTAAGGCTATGCATTTTATTCCTTTAACCAAACTTCCCTCTGCTAAGGAGACAGCCACACTTATTATCCAAAACGTTTTTCGGTTACATGGTATCCCCAATAATATTGTTTCCGACAGAGGTCCCCAGTTTATCGCCAAGTTTTGGAAAGCTTTTTGTTTACTTATGGGTTCATCCGTTAGTCTTTCTTCAGGTTTTCATCCCCA
Source organism: Aldrovandia affinis (assembly GCA_029706075.1). NCBI lineage: Eukaryota > Metazoa > Chordata > Actinopteri > Notacanthiformes > Halosauridae > Aldrovandia > Aldrovandia affinis. The sequence continues at coordinate 7,642,523 of JAINUG010000001.1, read as the reverse complement.
ATCTAATGGCCAGACAGAGCGGGCTAATCAAGTCATTGAGACGGTCCTACGCTGTCTGTGTTCTCAAAACCCCTCCTCATGGAGCCAACAACTTCCCTGGGCAGAATATGCCATCAACTCCCAAACCTCTTCCTCATCCCAAATGTCTCCTTTTGAATGTTCCCTGGGTTACCAACCACCTTTGTTTCCCAGCCAGGAGGAGGAGGTGGGAGTCCCCTCTGCTCAGTTCTTCGTCCGTCGATGTCTCCGCACCTGGAAACTCACACGCCGCAACCTTCTCCGAGCCAGTGCCCGTATGAAAGAGACTGCGGACAAAGGACGCTCCAAGGCTCCCCGGTACCATATTGGGCAGCGGGTCTGGTTGACCACCAGAGACATTCCCCTCAAAATGGACCATCGTAAGCTCGCACCCCGTTTTATTGGACCTTTCCCCATAATTAAAATCATCAGTCCCACTGCAGTTAGATTAAAGTTACCTCACACCATGAAACGTATTCACCCCACTTTCCATGTTTCACGCCTCAAACCCCTTGTTACCCACCCTTTGTGTCCGCCCCTGAGCCACCCCCACCCCCCCGTCTTATTGATGGGGGAGAAGCTTATACAGTCAGCAACCTTTTGGACGTTCGTCGTCGGGGCCGTGGCCTCCAATACCTCGTGGATTGGGAGGGCTACGGTCCCGAGGAGAGAAGTTGGATCCCCTCCCGCTTTATCCTGGATAAAGATTTAATCAAAGACTTTCATATTCTTAAACCTGTACCTCCTGTTAAAACGCCAAGAGGCGTTTCTTAGGGGGGGGGTACTGTTATGTTTCTGCATGTCTGTTCTGTTGTTTTTGTACTTTGTTTATTTTTCGTTATTCATTATTCATTATTCATTATTCATTATTCATCATTCTGTCACGTTCTGTTCCCCGTCTGTCATCGTTCCTGTTTACTCGAGATCCACTCCTTGTCTTGTCATGCACTTCGGGAAATTCTATGTTACGTTTTTTCCGTCTTAGCTTATTATCTTGTTTTACTTCCTTCTTACTTTCTAATTACACTTTGTATATATTAGTTTGATGTATAGTACTAACCAACTTAACTACTAACATTAGGGATTTAGATTAAGTTACTAACACTACTAATCACTAATTATCTCACGCTTCTAACTATCGCTGTCATTCTCTCTCGTTGTCCTATCCCTGTACGCTTCTCACTTTTCACTTCATTCACACGCAGTTTTCTAAATGCGTTCCTCCCCTTCTAACTATGCACGTGTCTGCCTGTTCTTCCAGGTCGTTTATTGTCTATGTGTTTGTGTTATCCCCAGTCCGTGTCTTTCGTTTCCCCTCGTTTTTGGATTACGATTCCCATTGTTTTCACCTGTGTTCCTACCCCTCTCTCCTCCCAGTCACACCTGATTCCTTTTGTGTTTCCCTGCCCTATTTGTATTTAAGCTCCGTGTTCATGTTCATTCCCCGTCAGAACGTTGATCTTCATTCCCTGAGCCGATTTCTTGTAAGCCAGAGTCTGTAGCATTTCCTTAGACACCCCTTCTGTTTTCACTTCGAGCCTGCCTTCCGATTTTGCTTGTTTGCCTTATCCGTTTCCCAGTTTTGACTTTTGGATTGTTTTGTGACTTCTCTTTGCTTCGTGATTTTGTACCTCCGCTACCCTGACTACTGGTTTTGATCCTTGCCTGAAATTAAACGATTCTTTGCCAAATCCTGATCTGCGTCTGGGTCCTTATCCCATACCTAACAGGGTGAGTTTAGCCTAGGGTTCCTCACTTTACTGGGGCAGGGTGAGTTTAGCCTAGGGTTCCTCACTTTACTGGGGCAGTGGGGCAGGGTGAGCTTAGCCTAGGGTTCCTCACTTTACTGGGGCAGGGTGAGTTTAACTTAGGGTTCCTCACTTTACTGGGGCAGGGTGAGTTTAACTTAGGGTTCCTCACTTCACTGGGGCAGGGTGAGTTTAGGCTAGGGTTCTTCAGTTTACTGGGGCAGTGGGGCAGGGTGAGTTTAGCCTAGGGTTCTTCAGTTTACTGTTGTATAAGCACCGCCCTAGCTACTCACCAGGAGTCCACAGCTTGCCAGTTGTCATCAGTGAGAGATTCACGTCCCATAAATCCACAACTAGTCATGTCAAAATAGTCACTCGGTCAGGTGCAAATGTATCTGAGTGGTGGAGTAATGCATGGTGCTCATCTGCAGTGCTTCCTGCATAATACTGACATGAGGGCATTGTACAGCTGCTGTTTCCAATTTGGAAACTTCCCACCCAATTTCACAAATTGAATGATATAAACAATCCTTAATATGTGCCTCATTAGATCTCTCATTCATTGTTATCCTACACCTACATTGTTATCCTACACCTACATTGTTATCCTACACCTACATTGTTATCCTACACCTACATTGTTATCCTACACCTGAGATTATCTGAGGTTACCCCATCAATCCCTGTAGAATGCACTTGGACCTGTACTGAAACACTAGGCATGAACAATGTTTGATGTTATTATATTATATTATATATGCCATTTAGCAGACAAGTGACATACAGTAATGAATGCATAATTTTTTCAGTGTATGTGGTTCCAGTGGGAATTGAACCCACAATGTTGGTGTTGCCAACGCCTTGCTCTACCAGCTGAGCCACACAGAACCACATGTGACAGAGAATAGTGTGCAGTAAGACAAAGTTTGATGCTGGACTGTCAGCCAAATAGCCTGGAAACCCATTGATCCATGCTCTATACCCGTGATGTGTGATGATGCAATGGCTCCAACCACCACTAACTCAGGCTGGTGTTTGCCTGCTACAAAAAAAAGGTTTTACTGTCACTTTGGGAGTATGAATCACTGGTGTGCAGTGGTTTCCAGCTGAGGCTGGGCAGAACAGCACACTCACAGTACGGTTCACATCACGCCTGTAAAAGTATTGGTGCAAGAGCCATTACAATGATTGACAACACAGTTGCCTCAACAGATAAATCCTTGACGATCACTTCTGACAGCATTATAGTCCACTAAATGCAGATTTGTGTTGAATTATAGGGCCTCTCAAATCTGATTTGCTATTGAAACCAAAAGGAAACAAATGTAGCCAGTAAAATATTTTAAAATAAACTACTAAATGTGAAACAGAAGTGTACTGCCAAATTATTTAGTTCCTGCCGAAATTAAAACACCCACGCATTTAATGATTTCAAATGTAGGGTTAGTTTGTCTTAACATTTTACCTTGATCCCTAGCAATGGAGTCATATGACTGTCAAATATGTCATGCATATCATTAGAAAGGTCTGACCCTTTTTCTAAATGTGATACATCTCATTTGAAGATGTGATCTTTATCCCTATAGCAAGAAATATAATCATTAATAATTTTATTTCATACAATGTAATATGCCAAAGATCAAAACTTTTGAAGCTCAGCTTATATTTTATTTAGGCCATTTTATTTAATTGATTGCCATTTTATGAAATGATCATTTGGCTAGAGAGGTCATGATAATTGTTTTGTTTTGTTTTTAATTTTGTGTTTGTGTTTGTGTTTGTGTGTGTGTGTAATTTTTCTTGTAGCTCTGCAAATACCTTGGTGGCAACTAATTTGCCTTAAGAGAGAGGAATGCATCATGCTAATCAAGATATTAATCTACTTGTACGTGTAAATTTGAGGAACGGTGAGAAGGGAAGACAAAGTCAGCTGTATTCTTGTGTATACGGTAACAACAATAGCAACAACAGCCACAGGGTGTATCCCTTCTATTACATTATATGTCTTACCTACACTATATTTGCACAGTTCTCTTATAAATATGCTTTCCCTGTTTGTCAGTGGTGATGATAGTGTTAACATGTCTGTGATCCTGACCTTGGCCCAAACAATTTATGATTCACTGCTCTAATCAAAATCCTGTTGGTAAATACAAGAGTGTTTCAATTTCTATTGTTTGCAATTTGCTAGTGTGTCAAGGCTTTGAATTAGTCTAGCATCTGATGTAAAATCCACTGTTTCTCCATCCATTTTGTGGTTGAAATCTTGCTGCTGTTAATCCTTTTGCTCTTGTCTCTTTAAAAAGCATATGCTTTATTAAGGGAACTCTTGGTTCTTACTGAAATATGCTTTGCTGATAAATAGCACAGAGCCATGAAGACGTTGTGCGTAGGAGAATAATAAAGACAACATTCTGATCGCTGTGATAATGGCTTTTTAATGTCATGTAGATAGACCTATTTCGCTCTCAGACAAACAGAAACACCTTTTTTTATATTCATCATCTACTGAGGAAAATAAGGTATAATTTCTGTTTTGAATCCAAGTCCTTATCCATTTCGGTAAAGAGGTATTTATTAAGTAGGTAATTCAAGAAAACACTGATGAAGATTGAATTATACACAACTAACCCACTGTTTTTCACTACTCACCCATATGCATGACAAGATTGTCATCCAGGTATTATCGACAAATGTGCAACATTTAGGATCAGATTATACTGTGATTCTCATCCTGACTTCTCATCTGAGGATCCTAGTCTCCTAGGATTTGAACCCATATCCAACCACATTAATGTATTGGATTTCCTCTCGTTATAAGGCATTCTAGCTGCTGAATAATTCATCTGGAATGTTAAACGTGGTGCATCCGCACACATGCCTTGTTTTTAGGTACAGGGAGATTAAAGATGAATCAGAAAATTGCAGGTGGTTTCACTGGTGCTGTTTGCCCTTCTATTAATGGATGGTGTTGTGGGGATAGAGCGGACCAGTCAGAAAACCTGTTCTAAAGTTTCTCCATCAACCCTTCAGAACATGCACAAACACACACACACACACACACACACACACACACACACACACACACACACACACACACACACACACAAACACATGCATTCACACAGCACAAACATACAGACAAACACATGCATGCACACACAAGCACAAACACAAGCACACACACAACACATGAATCCACACGCAAGCACATGTACACACACAAACGCATGCATCCACACACAAACACATAAATGCACACACAAGCACATGCACATATACAAACACATGCATCCACACACAAACACAAGCATCCACACACAAGCAAATGCACACAAACAAACACATGCATGCACACACAAGCACAAACATATGCACAAACACACGCACACACACCCACAGACACACACACACTAAATACACACACACCCATTAAGACAGTTTCACTCACATCTGTGAGATTGTCTGTTGAAGATTTAATTTTCAGTACAAGATTAATCTAGTTCTCTCTAATGTTCAAATGATCTCTCCCCAGCCTCCTGATGTAGCACAACCTAGTCTAAGCAGGATCTACAGACACACTTGCTGTCAGACATTGGTCATCGACAATAAAAGTAAACATAGAAGATTCATCCCACTGTTCAGATTAACTTCAGGGTCTTGCTCATAGGCGCAAGTGCCTCAGAATCTGCATCAATAGCTAGCAAGTTATGTGACTCAGCAGATCAGCCAGAGAGCAGGGAAGAGAAATAAAAGATTACACACAATTTAATGAACTAATAAAAGCAACAAAGGCAATCTGACTGGGGAGATAGTCCGAGCAAAGCGAACGCAAGAAATACTTCACAGCGGCTTCTTTAAAGCCAGACAATCAATGTCCCTGCACTGCACCTCCTCTAGAACGGTGAGGATTATGCAGTGTTTCACTTACTGCGGCAAAAAAAAAAACACATGACAATGAAGGGGTCATTTGTTGCAGGAAACTAATATTTTCCAGCACTTCTGTAATCACCACAGTAACATCACCTTTAAATGCAGTGTATTTTATGGCTGTCATTAACAGAGGGGGAGGAAAAGAGACGCTATTTAAAAAAGATTAAGAGCGAGCACAAAGTTTAATGCTTGTGGCTTTTATGCACTGCAGGCTCATTTTTTTATGATTGCATTTAATTTAGAGTGAGAATCCAGACGGAGAAGGCTCCCTCCCTGCACTGTTCCCGCAGGCACCCTTTACACATCTTTAACAATGATATATCAACGTGAGAGGTACAGAGGGCGAACACAAAGGACACAGGGATAAAATACCTGTGCTGCTAAACTTCAGGGCTGGAATATGAGTACAATATGGGGGCTGGGTTCCTGAGGTGGTGACAATAAATAAATAGGGGTGTCCAAATATTGGATTTTTATGAACAACAGGTATACCCCCCGGAGTCCTTAACATACCATACAATATATATGTATTTGTACAAGATTGGCCATCCCTTCCATTCCCACTGAAAAAAAAAGCCGGGCTATAATGGGGATTCCTGGGTGGTGCATCTAGCCAAAGGACTAGTGACAGTGATATGCGATTTGGAATTGACTTGTGACTGTGCCTGTGCCGATTGTGGCTGGGAGTCCCACCGGATCATCCACAATTGGCCAGAAGGTCACCTACAGAGGGAGAGGTTCAGCTGGGAGGGTATCTCCAAGCGCAATGTACAAGAGCAGCCCCTCAGTATGCCGCACAGCCCTCCCGCACAATGACGGCACAGTTTAGCTGGCGGAGTTAACGCTTTGGAGGAAATGTGTGCTCGTCTGTGCTCTCCTGAAACAATGGAGGATGGCACAGTGATGGGACGGGACTACAAATATGATTGCAAGAATGTAAAAATAAGGGTATAAATACTTTTCCATAAAGCTGAGCTTTAGGAGAAAATGAGAAGACAAAAGGTCACTTTTTCCATGGAGGACACGTATCCCATGCACAAGATCTGAGCAACAGACATTCGCATATTTGACTAAATCCTAGGTCATACAACAGACATGTTCTTAAATCCTACATGCATAAGAGAATACTGCAGTGGTATTCACTCTTGCCCTTGGAGAGCTGTAGGATTTCTGGCTTTACTTGGGCACCTTATCTCACCATGTATTTGGGCACCTTACTGTCTTATTTGAAAAAACTTAACAGTTGCATAGTGTTCTTAATCAGGACACCACCAAAGGAGTTTTTCCTTGCCACTGGTGTTTGCTTTTGTGACAGTTCAGGCCAGCGGCACCTATAAAGTGTATTGTGACAAATGTTCTACGAAATGCGCTACAGAAATACATTTCATTTGTTTTAATTTCAAGTCACATTTCCACTTGTGAAATATGACTCTCATGTTGCAAAATTGAATTACGGCTTTACAGATAGTTAAATAACTAACTACTATAATGAACTAAAATCAAAGCTCGACCCCATTTGAAGTTTACCTGGAAAACATCTTCTCAAAGGAAATAACATAGTGGATAAATCTTTGTCAGAGTACTACTCACTGGACAGCCAAGGCTACAGCAGCAGTTGTGTGCCAGTATAGCCTTGTTCTGTATTCATTCACTTGTTGCAGTCACACCCAGAATGTAAAATGTCACTGTGATTCAGAAGTAGGTCCACATTGGTGTGTAATCTAAGGGGTATAATTATATTACGCTTACTAATCCACTATGGTGCAATGTTTCATACTGCTGAAATCTTGACTAGTAGACAGCTGTACTTGAAAAGAAGCTTTTATTTCAACAATACAGATGATCCATACCACCCTCTGGACCTGCATTCACTTGTACTAAGCACTAGGATTGATTTTCGACCTAAATATCCTGCAGACAAGTTGGCCTGCAAAGCCAAAACATTCACAGAAAAAGATTAAACTCTACCAGTCGCTTGAACAGATTAAAGGAATTACTGAACAAATAGTTCACTTTGACCTGGCTGCTGACCCTGTGAAAGTCAACTTTCCTCTGTTGTTTGGCAAAACAAGAACATTGTTCTCCCTTTCACAGAGTGGCCTGCTAAACATCTAACTGGGGAAGAATAGTTTTATTTCCCTCTCTTTACAATGAATCCAATCTCTCATTCCCTGTGTCTAACCCATCCAAAGCCCTATAATGAATGTGTCACTCTGAGGGGCCATTTGGTGTGCTCCTGTCAGGCCAGGGATTACTGTAGTGATGAAGAACACTTGCCTGTGTGTGTGCGTGTGTGTGTGTGTGTGTGTGTGTGCGCGCGCTTTGTATGTGTATGTGTGTGTGTGTGTGTGTGGTTCAGAAATTAAGAAAACTGAAGCCTTTTTTTCCTCCATTCAGCCACCTGGAGTTCAAGTGTGTAAAAACAAGAGGTGCAATTGAGTAAACATTGACCCAAAATATGGATCGCCATTAGTTGCCATAGAAATCACCACTCACACCATGTACTGCAGCAAAATGTCAAAATGCTTCAGTGTCATATGAGCAGATGCATAATTTTCTCTTGTCATCAATAAATGTCATTCCACACATATAAAAAGACAAAAATGGCTGATAACTATAACAGTAATTGTCCCCATGTCCACGAATGACTTGACTATTAAGTGAATCCTTGAGTTAATGAAGGGTTCTGGGGGCTCTGTTATGGTGTGGGCTGCATTTTCCTAACCCCCTTAGAGGGCAAGGTAAATGCCAATAAATACAAAGACATTCTGAGTGATCACCATCTTATGGTGAAGCATTTCTACGAGTGATGGGAGTGGCCTCCTCCAGGATGACAATGCCCCCATCCACAGGGTACAAGTGGTCACTGAATGGTTTGATGAGCATGAAAACTATGTAAGCCATATGCCTGGCTGTCTCAATCACTCAACACTTATAGGAGATTCTGCAGCAGTGCCTGAGACAGCGTTTCCACCACCATTAATAAAACACCAAATGATGGAGTTTCTCATGGAAGAATGCTGTTGCATCCCTTCAATAGAGCTCTAGACACCATAATCAGTGTTAAGGCAAATTGAAGCTGTTCTAGCAGCTTGTGATGACCCAATGCCCTATTAAGACATTTTATCTTGGCGGTTTTCTTTATTCTGGCAGTTAACTGCATCTCCCTTACTTCTCCAGTGATACATTTGAAGTGATACATTTGAAACCACAACTGACTTCATAGTCAGACTGAGAAAAGTACATTTTGGGACACTGAACACCATCTGTGTCGCATCATCTGTTAGTGAATTATATTATCTGGTTGTCAAAAAATGACCATTCTACAAATTAATGTCCCCTACATTCAATGGGAAAGAAAAGGAAATGGCACAAGTGGCCCCTTACTTTGGATGAGTGAACTGGTCAACAAGGGATACTCTCTCCACCAGGTCCCCACCAATACTTCTCACAAGGTCGTAGAAGTCATTCGCAGCGTAGCTTCCAGCCGGCAGCCAGAAGGATATGTCATTCATCAAGGGAGGGTATCTACTGAGAGGCTAGATAAATGAGATAGAGTGAGGAAGAGAGGGCCAAGAAGATGAAAGAAGACGAATACAAGAACAGAAGAAAAAATGCAATAAAGAAAGAGATGAGGATGTGTGTTGTGACAGAGAAACAATGCCATTTTTTAGTTTCTTAAATTAAGACAATTTGAAATCAAAAAATGCACAGAAGATCGCTGCATCAAAGAAAAAAAAACCTAGGATTCCTCACAAACAATTACTACTTTTACATGATTGCAAGAGAGGTCATTGACCACTGGTGACCACTAGTCTGCACTAGTATGCATCTGATTCCTGGAGCACTGGGAGCCTTGATGACAGGAGGAAGATTACTTAAACTAAACAGCAGAGCATGCTGGGTAAATTGTCATCAGATTATATTCTGATTGTTCCCTTGGTGCCAGCATCTCTATCTCCATTCTTGGCACGTTGGTAAATGCTTACACTGTGAGGGAGAACGGGTAGAGCAGACGGTCCTAACTCTACAAGAGGTCCATCCAGCATCAATAGTCTGAGATGGTCATACCCTGCAGGTACAGCTCCATCTTGTCCAGGATTATCGACCAAGCCGCATGCCCTCTTTATTAAGTAGTCTGCCATCCAAAGGGATTTATTGATGAGATGTATAATTTCTGGTCATTCTATTGCAACCATGTAACATTAAATAGGTTCCGTAAGCCTAAGAATCTGCTCACCTAAGATGATCCCTAATGCTTAGAATTCAGCATGTAATACACAACACCACAAACATGCTCTTGGAGTTTTGTTGTTCCTCCCACCATATAAATGACACCATATATCAAGGCTCTCCCAAAAGGCTGAACCTATATATCACTAATGGAGCCAAGGAGTTACAACATTGGTACAAGATAAAAAAGAAAAAGAAAAATATGCTTTTCAATCTCTAAGGAAGCCATGTAACAGTATTGTAGTGGACAGTTGGTATTAGCGCATACACCTGGACATCCCATAAATAGGGCCATGTGAAATTCCTCGGTTCTGCAGTTCTGTCCTCATCTTCAAGGCACACTAATTTTAGTAATTGGATGCAATTTATTTAGCAAAACCTGCAATCTATCACAAACAAGCAAAAAAAAACCAATAGACCGGCATTTTAAATCAATAAAACGCAGAAAGGAAAAGATTTAGGGGGATATCCGCTGTCAAAAAAAAGGGGAAATAACAGTTTTGAGAGGAAGCATGATGACAATCACAATTTGACAGAGCCGTTGATCAATATCCCCCTCAGGAAATCTGACAACCCCAAAATATGCATGTGGTAAATGGTATGGCAATTCGACTACTGGTTGTTTGAGAAGGGAATATATACCACATATTGCAAATGCAAAATAAAAGAGCTTGAATCAACAGATGAATCAACAGATGCAAAATGTTCTGCACATTTTGTCTTACAAGGAGGAACAGATGATGGTTTGAAAGTTATACTGGAGGACACTGTGTTCTTATAGTCTGCCAATCATTCCACAGTGGCAGAGGCCTTTGTTACAAGTTTACAATCTGATTCATACAAGTTACCACAGCTGATTCCTGATTTTGAGAATTCATGCAAGAGCTTCTCTACAGAATAGGCAACTCAATAGCGTTAATTCAACGCATTCAATTAATAAATAAATATAAATTTGTTGTAGCAAATTTTTACAATTGAATTGTAAAAAAAAGTGCTGGACAGAGTCTGTCCACACCTGGTTATATTTGGTGTTAAAGTTTACAAGTCATATGATGATGCACCATGTAAAAAATCACATAACACTTATACATTTTGAGAGGAATCTACAATGCAGTGTTTATTTGGTGTGGGGAATCTACTAAAGCACAGCCCCTGATTGATGTTTTCTGGAGAGAGCAATACAGCAGGCTTGTGAGGAGGTAATCCCAGTCAGCTTCATTGCGCAGGTGGAGTCAAGGGCGTTTTTCACCCAGAGGCAAGCAAACCCTGAGAGGCAGGTAATTCACTGTGCAGAACCCCAGGAGCCCAAAGCCTCTCACTGCCGATCATGAGCTCCAGATGTACAGTCTACCATGGGAACTGTCTGCAAAAATAAACACATACATCAACTGAATAATGGGATTTTCCAAAGGCCGTTATTTTGAGGACATAAAACACTGCTTTTATAAGGTGATGGTAAAAATAATTCAACAGCATGACAAAACATGCTTTTACCATTTGTCATTGGTAGATTCCCAAATATCAGACACAGGATGTCTCTTATCTGATTAGATCGTGTCTAAGTATATTATTTCTGTGGCCCACCTGATATGGGCAATTATGTAAAGAAAATCAGGCTTTGGAGCCCATAATAATGGCTGTAAACATAATTTTAGGCCACGCTGATTTTTTTCTCTATCTTTTCACCCTCTTCTCTCTGCCGCATCCTCTCAAAAGGAGCAAGGCACATATTTCAATCATACAATTTCTCTGGGGAGGCCACACTGAAAACTGCCACCAGCCTTATTCTTTATTCCAGGCACAGTGCAAATATAGGGGCAGCTCAGAGCACTAACCCTGTTCACACTTCATTAACAACCAAGGTGGGGGTAGGGAAATGCAGGCAGGTTTCCCACCCAGGCCCCACTCCTGGACAGGGACAGCTGGATTACATGGGGAGTGGTGGAGAGGGGGCTAAATAACAGAAACAAGGACACAAGAGGCAATGGAATGGGGACAGCTGTTCCCGCCAGCCATGGTAAATTGAAGAGGGGGGTAGGGGCTGAGAAATGATGGGAACCGTGGAACCAGGGGGGCCCATAACTCACCGTCTCACCGCAACAAGACCACCGACATGCCGTTACGGAGTTTTGTTTTCATTATTTCCTCCCAGCATATAAATTACAACATATAGCAAGGCTCTCCCATAAGGGTGGACCTATATATCACTATTGGAATACAACATTGGTACAAGGTACAAAAAATGAAAAGGATCCTTTTCGATCTCTCAGGAAGCAATGCAATAGTACTGTAGTGGACAGTTGGCATTGGCATCTGGACATCCCATAATCCAATACTTTGAATATGGAATAGTATTACTATGTTTTTTTTCCTCCCAGCCCCATAATTCAATATTCTTATTAAGGAAAAGTATTATTGGAGATTTGTTTACTCAATGCAATATTTTAATTTGCTGTGTTTGACCAGTGCGTTGAGGAAAAGCACAAAAGTACAGAAATAGTATCGCACCAGTATCGCACCCTGTGCATATACAACCCAGTAATCTCACAAGGACACTTTCTGACTCACACACATACAACCTTTGAGCTTTGTGAGACATCTGGCTGGTTGTCTCCAGGTCCAGAACTGTAGTAGACTGGAAAATATTTCATTGACCTACACTGTAGATGTGAAAGAGCAAAGGCTGGACTGCAAAATCGCCACTTGAAATTGAATTCAGATGATCACTCTTTAATCCCATCTTCGACCAAGCCCATATTTATAACCACACACTAACCGGACCAGATCGGATCTCCTAAAAGGTCTTTCTATCCTGTAAAACTTAACCCTCTATGGGATTTTGTCTTTTATAAATGACAATCACCCAAAATAAAGGTCAAATAAATTAAATTAATGGAAAATTAATTTATGGAATTGATTTTAAGGTCATAGGAACAAAAATAACCAGTCATTGATTTTTTTGAAGCACTATTTCAGAATGCGTCCCATAGAGGGTTAATTTTCTTCTCCAAATTAATGCAGGTAACAGGAGAAGAAGGCCTACCTTTCCCTGTTGCATGGGGAGCTTAGTGTAAGTGAGTTTATGCAAAGATGTTAAGGATTTACTTTACTCCTTGATAACTTGCGTGTACTTGTGTACAATAAAACACGTAGTTTGTTGAACTGGGTAGTCAAGCTGCCTGCTCGTTAGCCAACTGTGTGTACAGCTCATGCACTCTTCTAGCTAGAATGTTTCTTAGCTAATAGCTTTCAGTTTCTTTGCAAGGGACACACATCCATTCCATTTCTTTTTTCAACTTAAAGTTTGTACTGTTTTCGCTTTTGAGTGTCTCTCTGGGATACTTTTCACAACCCCCTTGGCCACTGGATCGCTGGGTCCAATCCTGTCGGACGAGACAAAAAAACACTGGGCAAAGTGTAAATACAGAGCTACTGAGGATGATATTCACAGAAAAGCTGAGCAGCATAATAACCATAAAAATAAGTTTCTTGTAGGTTAGACAAGAAAGACACTAGCTTGTCCTTGACGACACATTCCATTAATTGTGTCGGCGTGAGTGGTGACTCTGACTTCTAAAGAAGGGGGGGGAGTGGAGATTCCCTTGTAAATCCCAATCAAAGCCTGCTCTAATTCTCCTGCAGTAACAAAAAGGGTGTCTGGCCACCCATGCGGCAGATCTTAACCTCTGTGTGTTCATGTCAAGTCTCCCTTCTCTGCCGCCATTTACTTCTCCTCTTTTTTATTGTTTAGGTGTCTGTCATCTCGACTTAACTTCCCTGCCACCATATCTCTATAATTTTTGTTTGTCCCAATTTTTATATTTACTTGTTAGCCTGTTGTCCTCTTAGACCATGCATTCTCCAGTTTTGGTGTGAGTCAGGAAGCTTATAATACTTCTTTGTCAATGAAAGCATTGAAGCTCTTGTGGTTGATCAGGTAAACTGGATCACTGTTCGTCATTGGTTTTTCTGACTGTCAGTCTTTCCCAATAATTCATTCACTGCAGCATAAGCTTTCTTCCTCTGTTTCACCTCTCCTCTGGTAGTGTCCATCACAAGATTCCAATCCACAATAATTTAGTCATACAACTTGAATATTCCTGACCATGGCACATGAACTTATGACGTATTCAAATACCTGAGTAACAGTAGGTTAAGCACAAACCTTTTTAAAGCCTATACTGAATTGGTTATCCTTCAGGAGGTGATAAGCACAAATAACCTACTGTTTTCTGGAGCAAGTACCTGCATTACTAGCTTTAGCTGGTGTGTGAGGCCATTGCTTTAGGAACCTCCCTTCCTGTTTCCACACCCATTTACCGGACATGAGTACCAGCCTTTCACACCCACGAGATGATGGCTGAACTCACTAACTCACTCGGGTCATGGCTTGAGTTTTAAAAATAGACAGGAACAAGTAAATAGATGAAACGCATGAATAATGAGTCGTTCAGAAGCAGCCGCTGCAACCGCACAGCGCTTTCCAGGTGCCCGGTGCGAGGCGGCCAGAGTCTCATCTCTTCCGAGAACAGGGGCCAACGGGGGCAGAGCGGCGGGCGCTGCGGATATTTATACACGCGTAAAGAGGAGCCGAGGAAAATGCATTAAAATAAACATGAGCGAGACGAGGCATAATAATAGCCATGCTTCCTCCGCACCTCTGAGGCGATTAGTAAAACAAACGCGCCTCCTCCACCAGGGGAGGGGGGATGAGGGTGATTGACGCTTAATCTTTTTCCGAGGCATCGAAAGGGATCTTCGACGAGAATGAAGAGATGATGGGAAGGAGAAAAAGAAGAATGGCAGGATGAAGGCACGGGAAGAGATGATGGGTCTAAATAAGCCGGGCTGTCAGGGAAAGGTGAGCGGTAGCCGCACATCTCTGCGGCTTACCTCCCACATCCATCATCGGAGGAGGGGGCATGCACCCGTGGACTCCTGCAGCAGAGGCTGTGGACACGCTGCCTGCATGTCTAATAGGCACAATGACAACGATGAATGAAAAGGGCTGAAGAAATCAGGCAACTCTACCCCCCGGTATCTCACATCAAATTTTATATCATTTATATCGCACAGCGATAAAAGCAAGCTGTACCATGCTGTACAATAAACCCAAACAAAACAAACAATTAAAAGAACACCAAATGAATAAACAAAGTATATAAATAAATCTGGGTTATTAAAAAAGGGGTATACTCTATATTAAGCAGTAAATTAAATGGCAGAAAGGTGTAGGCCAAAGGTTGACCATGCTTCTTGGGTTCAAAAGGAATAGCTGCTATTCTTCAAAGGTCAACTTTGTGGTCAAAATTTTGCAACTGGGGACAGAATTCTAGTGGACTCCTTCAAAGGTTCATCAGTGTAGTGTACACTATACTCTGTATTACTGTACCCTGGCCCTACACTTTTACATTTACAGTATAAAGTAGGAGTCAGACTCTGTTCTCTATAGTAACCAGATTGTCAGCTCTTGTGTCCATTCTGTCCTCTCTACTCCTTGACTCCAGAAGCTTCCGGTGCTATATTACAGTTTATGACTATTCATGAAGAGGCATGGCCAAGGACAAAACATCCATTACCATGTTATTGTCCTTGTCACACCCCTTTGTGAATGTCTATAAGATGTATCAAATTAGAATGCCAATGGTAGGGAGGCAGAAGGTAAATGATAACGAGATGAATACAGAGATGACCATCTGGTTAGTGTAGAAAGTATGTGGTGTCGTGCATTGTGAGAGCGTGGGTACCTGGAAGGTGACGGCATCATCAATGTGGGGCAGGCAGAACTGTTTGAGGAAGCGCTCATCCTCGCTCCAGAACAGACGGATGTCTGGGATCCCATACAGAACCATGGCCAGCCTCTCCAAGCCCAGCCCAAATGCCCAGCCGATCTTGTTCTCTGCCCCAGCTGCAAGAGCCACAACACAGCACCAGGAGTGGTTACACCATTTATTTTTTAAAAACCTAGTCATAAAGTGAAGCCCCAAACTCCAGGTGTATTTAAATGCAATGTGTAATGTTTTTGTTCACGTGGCCACCAGTAAAGGCTCAAAAAGTGGTTTCAGTGATTTTTAGAATCCGTACTCTGCGAGGACAAACATCTTGCACCTGCATAATGCTTCCGTGTGAGTGACAGTGGGAAGAATAAAATGGAGGAAAAAATAAGAAAGTTTAGTCAGGCAGGTCTAAAACTTTGCAGAGTCATCATTATCTGCATAATGATTATGATTATGATTTGTTTTTAACAGTGTGACCCGAGGCTGAATGGAAGCTGAGCAGGCGGGCAGGCTTTTCAGAGCGCACACTTTGAATACGGAAGAAATCTGCTTTATATGATAATGAGGGGAGAACCCGGGGTCAAAAGCGCACAGAACAGCTCTCAGGCAGACCGTGCTAAACACATGAATATATCTAAACATTACTTCCAGCCTTCATATGGGAAGATCAGTCGAGCTTAATGCATTCACTCCCTCAGATAAAATATGACAAAGTGTAAAATATGGGACCAAAGCATACTGTTTTAGTCAATTATGATGACTGAGTCACAGCTGTTGAAAGAGCAGAATTTTTGTGTAATGAATTAAAAAAACACAATGTAGGCATTCCATGCAGCTGCAAGTGTAAAATAAACACATAGCAACATAATCTACAACAGAAAACATTGTGAGCCACTGCTGTTGCCATTGACCAGGTAAATAAACAAAAGATTAGCCAGATCCTTGTTTAAGTCTTGTTTTGGGCCTCCAGTTACTCTAATGGTGCTTGTGCGTCAAGTCCATTTGCTTTGAATGCAAAACATGAATATTGATAGTTTGCCAATGACAATTACATGCCCTTGCATGCCCACTAAATCGTAACTCGGACATTTAAATTAGCATTCTCAATATTCAGTGTATATCAAATTCAGTGTTAAGCTTGCATCAATAGTCAGCATGACACTAGACATGACAATAGACATTTAAAAGTGTGCTATCAAAGCAACACAGATGACTACTTAAACACGTGTAGAGAAGACACCTGCACCAAGCAGAGGCATTAAGTCTTCCTTTCTCTCAGTGTCTGAGTCTGAGATGACACGGAGCCATGCCAGCACAGCGCCAGCACCAGTAGCCAAAAGGACACGCACTGCACAGCTTGCGCGGGTGACCTCAGCTGGAACACGAGGTCATCGTAACAGCTCCCATGGCTACCTTTGTGATGTCACCCTCTCCTCGCCCAGGACACAGAGGACATGGGTGTGAGGAGGTGGATCCTGCCTTCGATGGTGTTCACCTTGCGATGACATCAGCAGCTTTCACAGATCTTGGCAGGCCCTGGCATCCCTCAGTTCCCCATCTGGACGCCACTGCTATTAATACATCCCTCTCTATCAGATCCTCCTGCATTCTAGATTTATCTCTGTTCATTTTCACACCCCTGTCCTCCACACTCCCTCTCTCAATTTCTTTCTCACTCTCTCTCACCTCCTCCCCCTCTGTGAAGTCTTACCTGTGTAACCTAGTGTTGCAGAGATTCTTGAGGGGGTAAGTCAGGACCTGTCTGCAAACAATTTTTTTGCTTTGCCCCACTAAGTTGGAGGCACTAGACAAGCCTGAATATAAAAAGACTAATATTTTCATCCCCCTTATACCTGGCTCAATCAAATGATTGGTTCATTAAAAAAACATTACGCAACAAACACAGTTTTTGTTAGCAATTTTAAATAATGTCCTAAGTGGCTGGTTACCTGAATACCATATTATTTGAGAGTAAAATAAGGATATACAGTATATTAAGTTGCTCCATGAAATCGTTCCAACTAATTTTTCATATTTTATTTATGATTTGCATACTCAGTTTCCATAGATTTGGCACCCAGCTCAGCCCCACCATTATATTTTACAGCCACACCTTACCCATAGCAGTGAAAATGTTTCTAGAGCCACCCCTGGTGGGAAGGCTCCAGAAAACAGCTACTTGACTGACACATGGCCCATCTCTAAGCGCCGTGGTGTGGGAGCAATGCCCTTCTCGCAGCTGAGTCACGTGACGCGCATGCATGCTGGCACATAATCACATCCACACTAACAAACACACACTCCAGCTGGTTAGTCATCTGCCATTTCTTGTGCTGCTTTATCGATCTGCTCACAGGTCACGACTGGAGCAATTACGTTGGGCTAGCAATAAAATGGAAAGGCTGCTGGGTGGCTCATCCAGTTAAGGCACTGTTCTATCGTGTGGATTTACTTGTCTCATCACGCATCAGCGACCACCTCTGGTCAATCGGGTGACCATTGTTTGCTTGCACAAGGCACACAAGACATGTCCTCCTCTGACTCAATGTCTGTGTGGGCTTAACTGCTGTATATAAAAAAAGGAGTCCAGTCCCCTAACAAATGCTCATCACTGCAAGTAAGTGCAAGTGTAAGTGCAAACCAGTCTTCTGTTAATGTTACTTTGAACTAAAGTGCAGCAGAACAGGACAGTCATTCAAAAGGACGGGTCCAAGTTGAATATTCAGAATTGCTCGCTGTTTCAAAGATCATAGATAAATAGACAGAGAGATAGATAGATGGACACTGTACAGAGGCTATTCTTTCCACAGCTGGAGCCTCTGAGCCTCCTTGATCTCTTTTGCATTTCTCAGACTGACTAAAGAATGAATGAATGAACTGTGCCATAAACGGACAATGGTAAGAGTTAAAAAAATAACAAGCCCCTAGTCAGACACTGAGTGGACATACTCACTTTATTACAACAACACATGTTATAAATACACAGATTCAAAAATGTACAAAATTATGTTTAATACATTTTATAAGTAGAACAAATAGAGGATGTTGTTTGTAGGTGGGCTACAACCAGAAGTGAAGGCCAATTCTGAATTGATTCTTAATACTAATGGTAATGATATTTACACAGCAGACATCTGCCAATGCTGAATGCTGATGTAAAATCAGACACATCAGGTAAGTAGTAGGGTAAGTAGCCAACAGGATGCTGGGATACATAGCCAAGAGTATAGAGTACAAATCGAAGGAGATCATACGCACCCTATACAATGCCCTTGTTAGGCCACACTTGGAATATTGTGTGCAGTTCTGGGGACCGCATTACAAAAAGATATAGATGCGCTGGAAAAGGTCCAAAGACGGGCAACCAGACTGATTCCAGGCATAAAAGACAAGTGTTATGAGGAAAGGCTAGAGATGCTTGGACTATTCAAGCTTAGTAAAAGGAGACTTAGGGAGATTTGATTGAGGCTTTTAAATTTATTAAAGGAATTAACAAAGTGAATTTTAGGAAATTATTCAAGTTGAGTTTGGTTAGCAGAACGAGGGGGCATAAATGGAAACTGACAAAGGGTAAATTTCACACGGACACTAGGAAATATTTTTTTCACACAGAGAGTGATCAATGCGTGGAATAGCTTGCCTGGACATGTAGTAGAGGCTGAGACACTAGGGGTATTCAAGGCTAGGCTCGATCCAGTGTTAGACACTCTAGCCTTTGGATAAACTAAGCATGTGAGCAGATTAGTGGTAGGAACGGACGAGCAGTGTTGGGCTGAATGGCCTGTTCTCGTCTCCCCCTTATGTTATGTTATGTTAAAAAAAAGTACATGCATTGTTAATAGCCAGAAGACAACGGAGACCTGCCATTATTACTGACTTGGCAAGATCGCCCAGATATTTCAACAGATACGCATTTGAGGCAAAGCATGATTAATGTCGCTTGGGTGAAAATATTGAGGTCTATATTGAGCAAAAATAATAATAGTAAAATTCATTTTATTAATTTTATTTTGTCTGTTTATAAAAATTATGTAAAGTCTACAGAATCAGAAACATACGAGAAAGGGAGGAATGTCTTCCAGGTGAGCATGGGATACCTTGGGGATTTGGAGATCAAATATATATGTAGATCCATTTTTAAACCTAATTTTTCTAAACCGGTTGGTAAACGTCTATATAGCAATAATTTAATTCTCTTGGAATTTTGTTCCTGGAGGCATTCTTCAGAATAATTGTTTTTGTGTTCCTCATAGACCTCATAGGACTAGATCAATAGTAGTCTAGAAGCAGGAATTGAGAGAAGTTAAGCCACAGATACGTTTATTGTTTTAACTTCATATCAAAACTGAAAACAAGAAAAGCATTGAAAGACAGAGCCACAGGAAACCCGATTTGCAATGACCAAGCTAACAAACAGCATTAGTGTGTGATTGTGCATACATGGGCATGGTAGAAAAATGTAGTTATAAATCATTTGAATCAATCTGGCCTTAGCAACCATACCGTGCCCTTCACAGCCAAATCCTCACAGCCCAGAGAAAAACTTTCCTCAAGAATCTCAAGAGTCTTGGCCCAGTTGCCAATTATAACCTACAAACTCAGGCTAACACACAGGCGCCTCTCTCTCTCTCTCTCTCTCTCTCTCTCTCTCTCTCTCTCTCTCTCTCTCTCTCTCTCTCTCTCTCTCTCTCTCTCTCTCTCTCTCTCTCTCTCTCTCTCTCTCTCTCTCTCTCTCTCTCTCTCTCTCTCTCTCTCATGCATGTACACACACATATAAAGCACCATTGAAAGTATATTCTGTCGCTAGTCCAATAAGATCTGATAAAATGTAACCTTGTCACAAGAGACAATGGATTTTAGGTCACACTTTAGGGGCAAGTGGTTGGCCACACCATACTGGCTGTTAGACTACTACAGATTGTACACAGTGCTCAGACTACTATAGAATGTACTGAACCCTTGTCAAGACACTCTGTGGTACAAGCCAAACATCGGTTGTAGGCATCCCACTGGAGATCAAGTAAACTGCAACCCAATGTAAACTGGAGAAGTAAAGCTATAAATGAACTGAATTCTTTAATGTTTCAATAAAAAAACTGTGTAAAATATGCACTTCACAGCTGGAGATTACACTTAGATTTCCCTGCTTCTAGTTGTGCACTGCAGTCTCTCATCTGCAATACAACGCCTTAGTGTTGTGTAATTACCAGCTTGGCTCCTCATAAACATATCAGCTACAACCATGCCAATTAGTGGCCATACAATTTTAGTAATAAGCTCCATAATAGAATAATAATTATTTGAAAATCCCCACTAAACTCTTCTCTGCATGTACCCAGCCTCCCACAGTATGCAACGACTTCAGATGGATACATTATGCGACAGACCATTACATCCCAATTACTTGTCTGTCTATTCCTAAAGTCTCCTGCCAATGAACTAGGAAGAGAGGAGGGGCCTTTCTACCTCCCTACGTTTATGGGCTAGAGAACCAGTGGAACACACACACAACTGTGCAGAACATTGCCATGACTTACCTCAGAGCTGAGAAACTCACAAACAACAGTTGAATCGCTCATCACTGAACCAATCAACATAGTCGAATCACTCCTGTCAGTCCATCTTCGCTTTCACGTGGAAGAGAATTAGGAAGAGCTTGGCCACATCAACATGTTGAGATTATGCACATCCTGAACTTCCAATATGTGTAAAAGGGGGCAGTGGCATGTGTGCTATAACAGAGGGAATCCTCAGTATGTAGTATGTCGGGGTAGCGATGCGTTTTATGATCCTTCCCAGGCAAATGGCATATAGCCTGGCCTAACATAAATCTATAACTTGATATCCTAATGCCAATAAACAAACTTGAGCTTCCCTGGTGTAATCTCTGATAGGTCTTATTACTCCTTGAATGAAACCAGGGCATGAAAGTATGTGGCTTTGGTGCCAGCATGATCCATATTGGGCCACATCTATGAGCTATGTCATACACTATGCTGGAGGTTGTGGGTCAGTCACACCAGAGAAAATCGGAGGTCTACATGTCACGATTTGCCTCGTCACATGGTAGCAATGCATTGGTCCTCCCCCAAATAATTAATTAATTATGCATGGGCTAAGGAGAGAGGGGCTGTCTCCTCCTCTTCTTTGAACACTTAAGTGTGACATGTTGATGGCTCAGTTCAGTCTGGCAATTCTAGTGTTTGTTTCTACACATTCCTGGGGGATCTGGTCCTGGCTCACATTCTAGTTGCTCGTTTTGCTTTGTTTCTGCTTTTTGTTTTTGTTTCTGGCTGTGTGTGATTTGAGAGAGACAAGCTTGATTTGGTATCATTGTCTTCCATTTAATCTCTTTTGTGATTGTTACATATCATTTTTATGTCTAGGGTTTGATGTTTGTTAAGGTAGCACACCTATGTCTGTAGATTTGAATATTGTGTTGTAAAATAATCATACATACTATATGATAAGCTGAATAATAGTGTTGTAACTTAATAAACCAGCTCTTAATTTTTATTTAATTGTATATTTTTGAGAGAGGTTGCTTTGCCTATCAAAGAATTCTGAGATTTAATTGATAATTGGCATCCTGTCCAATAATGATTAAATGATTAAATATTGTAGGATAAGTGAGGGGTTTTAACATATAATACCACTTGTGCTCAGTATTCAGAGTGCTGAACCTTAAACAAGGGCATTTGAATGTTAAGGCTGCTACAATCAGTGAATAGACATTTTTCTTAAATTCCCTAATATTGGATGTTGATGTTAAGTTGATGAAAATGGTAACTGTCACCCATTAAATTTGTCTGACTTTCTCTGCTACAGGGCTAGTTTTTTGTATTTGATTTTTTTCATTTTTATTTAACTGGATTTTACCTATTCAAATAAGGTAAATAATGGTACATCATAATCAACAATACAAAACAAAATTTCAAAAACTGTGAGGTGTGCTGGACCAATGACTTTTGCCAAACCACAACATGCTAATGCAACCTCCCTACACTGTAAAATATAAACCCTCCCTCATCTTACTGACAGTTCACTAGAAAAAGGAAACCGCTTTTAAATTCACCAATGATTTATTTTGGACCTTTAGTCACACTTTTTTTTTGGGGGCTGTGTAATTACAAGATTGCTAATCAAATTAAACTCATTATATGTATTCATTAAAAATCTGGATTTGTAAAATAACATTTCAAACAAATTTTCTGGCCCTCTACTCCTTTCGGCACATTTGCATTAAATTTGCATTCACTTCATCTTTGGTAATTAATCCTTGCTTATCTCTTTATCAACTCCTTTTCTCTGTTTATTCTTTGGTACAATGATACTTTTACTTTCTAATTTCTGAATTATTGCCACTACAAGCTGAATCACAGGGTGGACAGAATTAGCAAATCCTTGTCCTACATCAAGGGCCATATTACATTAAAAATTAATAATCACAAATTGCAAATAATGAAGCAGGAGGTGCTGAATTTGATTAAATCGCAGCCTGCAGCAAAGTTTTAGCAAAGACCTTAATCATGATTTATAAACTAATAGCTACTGTAGAAGAGTCTTCTTGGGCAAAGGGCAAAGGGCCCCTTTCCCAATTCGATGGAAAGTTGTTTTCCACAGCAAACACTGGCCTCAGACGGGGCAGGGCACTCAGTTTTGAGGACTCATCTGACTCGTCAAAGTCATTCGAACTTGGGTTGGCCTGTTGTCAACGCTCACAGGTAGGGTTTAATAAATCACTTTGGAGCATAATAGCAGTGTGCTGGTGCCTCTTTAACTTTGGCTTATATCCTTTGACATTTTCAGGTCTTGTCCACTGTCCTTTTCAGGTTTTCTTTAGTGAGCCTTTGATGAGGTCGGGTGGAAAAACAGCACCATGTTCACTGAGGAAAACAATAGCGTGGACTTGGCACATTATTTCAAAGGATTTTATGTCACGTTGACTATGCACAGCAACAATATGGAAAGCATGAAATCCAGAGAGGTATACAGTCAAATCTTAATGTTACATCTTAAATTCAATGTATTACTATTGGGTTCTCAAGATCTTTGTTCACCATTTTAGCTTAGCAGAACATAAAAATCACCTTTATTAAGGTGTCACATTTGGTCACCTCTGCATTATTATCTATAGGGCAGTAACTCCCCGGGGCACTTGTGTAGTGGCTGAGTCAGATCGGCTTTGCACTACATTTCCATAGCATTACGACCTACTTTGTTATGGTGCATGCAGTTACCCTTGTATTTTGCAAAAATGAATACATGGAAATTGAATGTAAATTTCCATTTTATGGCCCATATAACCCATACTATACTATATAGTGGTTCTGAGTTGCTCAGTAGGTAGAGCAGAGCGTTGACAACGCTTAGGTTGTGGGTTCAATTCCCACTGGGGCCACATATACTGAAAAACGTATGCATTCGCTAATGTAAGTTGTATGCATTCGCTACTGTTTGGATAAAAGCCTCTGCTAAATGGCATATGTTGTGTTATATGTTACATTTCATTTGTGTACATAGATAATTGGTATCCTCGAGCAGTTACACGTGACTACATTACCACACCATGTCAGAATGCTTTATTACTTGGTGCACACAGGGACCCTTTCACACACAGCTCTGACCTATGAAGCTTAGAAAGGCTTAGGTGTGTCAACATAGCTGAAGTACCACATACGCCTGGCTGGTGAGACAGTTAGGTTTTGAATACCAATTCCTCTTTCTGCATTGACGGTGCATTGCAACGTAGAGAAAGATTAATTCAGTAGCACCAAACAACAGATTTCCTCATCTCCCATTTTTTACATCCCTGAGAATTAATTACCTGAACATTACAAAACTGGGTAGCAGTTGCATATGTTATTAGATTCAAAATCTGTTCTCATTTCCTATTATGCAAATCTCGGCACCTTGGCGCTCGCCGGTCACCCCTCCATCTCTCCCCTCTCAATTGTTTATTACATTATAGCCATAAATCTTAATGAATTATTGATTCAAACATATGTCGGACGCGTGGCAAGATGCAACCGGCTGCCAAAAACATCAATATGGTCTGAGCACACCGGTCAAAGCTAAATGAAACATCTACTGTACATAAAACACAAAGGCGCAATGTGAGAAGAGGAAGGTCTGGGGTGCATAGGGTTATAGGGCACGTGTGATCTCCTCAGCATAGCGCAGGATCATTAACGCCCACCCAGAATGCATTGTGGAGAACATCCATGGTCAGACCCTGGCATCCTTGAAGAATAACCTAATCTGGCATAATGTAGCCAGCTGCTGTTCCAGCCTTCATTACTATGCATTTGTAAGGAGAGGGGTAAGCTGGGCCAGGGATGCCTCCGTCTCTAGCCAGTCTCAGGGGGAAGGCTCATAGGAGGTGGAATAATTTCCCCTCAAAACATATCCTATATGTTTCCTAATTTCTGCTGACAGTTTTTTGCAATATAACTTCAACAAACAAATGCGCTTTAAGTAAACCACATTTTAAGGGCACTACAAGTGTAATTTAACAAGCAAAGCTTTGCTGTACACCAACCGTGACTCAATTTCCCCACACTTACCAGCTGCCTGTGAAGTAATCTGAATGGGTGTTTCTCGCTTTCATAGATAGCGTGATTCAAATTCTGCTTCATCTGGGCAACTTGTCTGCCAGCTACCACTTCTTGAAAAGGGTAGCTACCTCCAGAAAACTGACACATACTGCTGAATTCTTCTTCTCTGAATCTCATTCTGTTCTTTTTTGCTGCTGCTAAGCAGCCCCTGAAACAGTGGTTTTCCCTCACCTCCTGTCTGACGGACTAATTGAGTGAGCAGTTTCACCACAAAGGCACCGGTGATGAGATCCGCCAAAGTGCTCGCAGCCCCCAAGTGGTGCCTTTTCTGTTTATTTCAGAACATCTGCATCTGAGACTTTGACAAATCTGCAAGATGAGCCTCTGACAGCTTCAGGCAGTCCAGAACAATGTATTACCCAGAAAATTCTGCTAAAAAACTCCTGGTATTAATGGGGCAGCAGGTTTAACCCCTGTCACTGCAGCCTTTTCACTCTAATTAACAAAGCTTTAGCAAAAGCCTGCTCTGCCACGGGTGGAGCTGGCATGACTGAGGAAAAGTCAAGTTGTTAATGTAACACTCCTGTTCACATTCTCTGGCTTCATTCACTAATTTATTAGTTTGCCACAGAAATAGTATAATATAAATCAATATTTGTAAATCAACAATTGACCAATAATATTCTGGGTAATAATATCTTCATCTACAAATAGCGTCCAATAACAGCTACTTTGGCTGTAATACTGACACATTATAGCCTGGTTTTCAGTCCAATTCCAAAACCTCAGAATACTATAAAATACATACAGCTTATCTTAAAGTATGTATGATTATTTCACAATCTGATCATGACAACCCAATTGCAGGTCACCAAGCCAACACACATTAATTAATGCACATCTTGTAAGTCGCTCTGGATAAGAGCATCTGCTAAATTCTTAAAATGTAAATGTAAAATGTACACAGGGCAACTGTCTGTACACACACATCCACATACAGTACATACACACCAAGGACCAAGTATGCTTTGTGTCTAACATCATTCTCTAAACATCGCAATATGATTGGTCAGAAAGCTTTAGATTTAGTATGAAATAAGTTAAAGTGGCTAATGATTGGATGCCCTGAAACAATCACCTTGCAATGATTGGTACTTGGACAGACCAGAATGGTATAATAGATTTCTGGATAGAGGGCATAGAAGAGCTGAGCTAATCACACCTGGTCTGAGCACTGTTCAAGGAACCACCTTCAAAGATAAACGCGTTCAATTCTTTCTCTCCTGTGTCCACTGGGATCACAGCATACATTGAGGGTCTAGCTTTATATGTTTCTCTGTTGTATCCACGTGCAATACATTGTTATTCCTTTTACTTCTGTGTTGGTAGCAGTCTTTTCTTGTGTAACACTTGATAACCTAACTAGGAAATAATACAGAGTTGAAGAGTCTGTTTTGTGCGTATTACTATTTTTCATACACACACTCAAATAGACACTCACACACTTCTCAGTCTTTTCATAGCCTTTAAAATCTTTACCTTCTCACAAATAGAAGGTGAAACAAATAATCATCTATAACCATTTTTGAATGCGCATGCAAAAACGGCATGCATACATTTTCAAGTCCAAATCTTCCGACTTACTGGAAATTTTTGGAATGAGTAAATAAGTACATGCGTGGAATGACTAAG
Source organism: Aldrovandia affinis (assembly GCA_029706075.1). Taxonomy (NCBI): domain Eukaryota; kingdom Metazoa; phylum Chordata; class Actinopteri; order Notacanthiformes; family Halosauridae; genus Aldrovandia; species Aldrovandia affinis. Next base: position 7,615,565 of record JAINUG010000001.1, on the reverse strand, counting down.
AGTGGTATCCCTTTGCTACTTGATGCTACTTTCTACATGATTCAGATCTGATAATTGCACAAATATACACTATTATGTATTCATTACACCTGCCCCTCCATAACTCAAGCATGTAGGGGTCCATTGAAAATCTGTGAGTTTTCAAGGGGAACAAGTTTCTGAGGGAGCAACATAATAAAAGAAAACAATGATACCTACTCGTGTACAATAAAACATGTGTTTTAACGTGTTTTTTTTAAACACGTTGTTGGCTACATTTATTCTTTACCACTGCTAGAAGCAGTTTACGTTTAGCTGGGTTTTCGGAAGCTATCTACTCGTCGGTAGACAGCTGCTCCCCTAAACTGAAACTGCAAGTTATCAAAGGGCGAGTTATCGATGGGCAGGTGTATATTTGTTATAGGATATTCAAATTCCAAATAATTTCTTTGCATCCAATTTCTCAATTTTTAGAAAACATGCTATCCTTTTTCAATTGAGGCAGACTCACTTTTTGACTTGTCAAACATGATGAGAGCTACTTGCGATGCCCCTCATATGTCCCCTCTATTGATTGCTGGATCAAAAGAAAGTGTATGTATTGCCATGCATCTCTGTGCTCAAAGTCAAGTGTAGCTCACTGTCAATAGGATTTCCCAGACCTGACACCTATTACGAGTCACTATTCTCTATGTTATTACAGTCCAACATTTCAGCTGGGTCACGGAAGGCCCCCCGTGATGTCATTACAATGTGATGATTTCAACGGAACAAAAGACAAAAGAAAAGTCAACACGAGAAATATGGCCTTTCAAACACCATCCTCCAGAAACTGTTTTCATATAATATTCACAAAACCAACTCTAAAAAATATTCACAAACAAAAAAAAAAGTATAACATTATAGCACTAAAACAAAATGTTCTGTATAGACTGTATTGCAAGATTCGCATGATAAAGGTAAACATTTAAATAAATAAAGTTCTGCCTACATCAGGCTTCTGAGAAAAGTGTCGTGCATTACATGTAGGGATTTGATGCAGGAGAGTCCTTTCATTAGTATAACAGAGAAGAACATTGAGCACTCCCCTTCAATTCCAACCAGACATTCCGCTTTAATTTAGTCCAGGAATATAAGACAACTCTGTCAGGGAAAAGCTATTAAGCACCACAGGACACAGGATGTCAGCCTCAGTGCACTAATATTTTAGTTTTATTTCACTTTGCACAGCATGCAATGCATGTAGGTGTTAACATTTCGGTCCAAAAGAGGAGCTTTTTCAGAACATGATTTCTGCAGTATTTCAATACAATTTCTCAATTTATAATTACATTTTTAAATCAATTAACAGACCCCATTTCCTTGTAGTGTGTCCTCACTGGTGAGGGATGTGGAAAATGTGTAACAATTAGATGATTGGTAACTATGATATATTAATGACAATTATGCACTAGCATCATATTTCTTTAAACAAAATCCTAATCCTTTCTCAATTGGCAGTGTGTCATGCATACATTAGCACTAGCCAAGTTGTATTAATAAAGATGCCGTTTTAGGGGTGTGAAGTCTGGAATCACTATGAATATAAAAATCAACAACGAATCTATTATTGTTGTCAAGAATAAAGTAAAAAACATTCCTAGAATAACAGAACATCAATCACAAATCAGCTGTTTACCACTGTTTTCTTTACCATTATTTTTCTTGAGATATTTATGTTTTAATCTATTTTTCTTACCAACATTTCTCATTAATATCAGTTATGACCTGTAATATTGTGTAAGATGCAAGCAAAGTACCATTTTGTGGTTACATCAATGTAGATGAATGGAATGGAGCATGGAACGAATATTATTATACACAAACAAAAGTGTCCCTTTTTCATGTTGGGAAGGGATTTGCACACACGAGTATAGATACTAAGGCATCAAAAAATACACCATACATTTATTTCTTTTTCTCATGTTGTGCTTTGCTGTTTTAAACATGGATTCTATATATCTAAACCTTCTGTCTATATCTACACAGCAGGTGATCCAGAATTTGAATGTGACATATGTTTCTAATTATGCAGGATTTCCAACGTTATTGAAACTAGGTAACGCCAACAGCAGGGCTATGACAGTATGTCAATTATGTGTCTATAACAGGTATATGGCAGTGCAGTGCAATGAACAACAAGATTTTCTCCAGAGGAATTAGCAGACAGTTGTACAACACGCTACTTGAATGTATATACATTAAAATGAAATGACAGTCCCAAGCTATCTACAAATTCAGAGAGCATGAATAATTTCCCCAGACATTTTTACAAACTAAAACTTTTGAAACCATGTTGCCGTCAATAAGAAAGATGTTGCTAGTTACTTTGACCCAACGGGGATGTCTGGACTAAGATAAGTCTGGCACATCCCAGGAAGACAGGAAGACATGGCGTACGTGAGTACAATTGAAGGTTCAGCCTAACCCAAACATCACTGAGAACATTCAGACAGATTGATGCTGTAGAGAGTGCATATAGTGACCTAGGGAGGCCTAAGAAACAGAAAAGCATATGGCATCTATTTCAAGCACAGAGGAATATCTACAGCATCATTATCCAAATACCAATAAATACAATCCACTCTGACAAAACTGCAACTGTGCAAAACTGAGCAACTGCAGAAAAGCTCATGATTCTTGCCCCTTGTTGCCAGTTTTATCAGTCTCACTGGCCTACCATATGTTTTTCCCTATTGGATAAGCATGCACAACATTTTAAATGCAAATGATCTCCTTGTTAATGCACGGTCCTCTTTCTTTTCTTTTTTCTTTTTCTCTTTCTTGATCTTCCTGTCCGTGGCTCTCCATGCTTCTCTGTCTGTACCGTGTGTCTGTTTATACCGCCTTGCTAAGGCCAGTGGGCTGAAATGGACCACTGCACAAACAAATGTTTATTCTTTCCCCGTGAAGCCCATGGGAGATGGGGGGTATAGTGCATATTTGCGTGTGGGGTGGGGGCCAGTGGACCGGCTGTCTACATCTCCTGCCCCACCAGTAATTACTTCCCCTGACCACTGGGACCACAGCCAGAATGTGGGAGGAAGGGGGTTTGCAAGGGGGTTGGCTAGGAACAGGGGTGGGGATGGGTGGCTGCATCACCTTAACAAAACAAGGGGGAGGGGGAACAATGATTACTCACACACACTCCCCTTCTCCAATCTCTCGAGACATGGGCCACAGTAATCAAAGAGGGTGGGTTGGAGATAGGGTTGGGTTATTAAAATAGCACAGTGACTCCTCGGCAATTAATGCCTGACAGTGGCGGCTTCATAAGGGCAGGGATGTGAATTTGGGCCAGGAAAAGGGATTTTTATTGGGGCATGATTAATTCAGAGGAGGGATTAAAATTGAAAGTGCCACCTGAACCAGCCCTCAGCTGGTTCCCCTCCCCCTGCCGGATCGCCTCCCCCCGTGCCCAGAGGCGTGCAGCTTGAAGGGTAGTTAATTGTCACCAAACATGGTTTTAATCACATTGGCGGGACCCTTCCCAAGGCCTCCAGTCCTCTGGTGCGTGACAAACTGGGCATGCCGTCATTAACACTGGGTCCCATATGCTGCCGACTGCTCTGGGGAGGTCTCTTTGGGGCGCCCCAAGTCCCTAAAGAATCGATCTGGACAGGGATTACACGCCATCCTCAAATGAATAACAGAGCAGACCAGCAGCACTAATGGTGTGCCCCTCCCTTGCATCCCCCCCCCCCCGCCCCCTTTATTCACAATAACCCAGCCTGTGGCACACTTCTGACACACTCCACATATGGTGTTCAGAGACCAAACCCCCTTTCCTGAAACCTCCCCCGTTTTGTGCCCCCACCACCATCGTGGCCCCTTTTTTTTGCGTCTGCTAATCCGTATCACACATTTAATTCTATCTTTCTGGCAGATTTCCATTGTCTTTGGACTCTAAAGAGAAAGGGGAGTGTTTGTGAGAGTGTATGTGTGTTGGTGGTGGTGGGGGGGGTTGCCTTGGTAACAGAAGGCACAGTGATCTGTTGCAGCACTCTGTGGAAACGAGAGTGAGTTTGAGACGGGAGAGAGAGAGAGTGAGAGAGAAAACCAGGGGGTGGGGATGAGGGGAGAAAGAGGGTGGCGTATACCCTCCACTAAACCCTGAAGAGCATTAATGTCATGGGACAGGTATGCAGGGGACTGCATACCTGACATATACAGCAGACTGTTCACATGAAGGTAGTTGACAAGAGCACAGTGACATTGGTGCAGTAAATAAATGTAGCATCTGTATCACAAAGTCAAAAAGGCACCAAATATCGATTTATGGCTCAATGTAGGGGTCAATTACTTGCACTTTAGGGACAAAAACTCACAGAAACAACACTAATCATATAATGCAATGTATTCCAGCCGCAACAATGCAGACACTTTTCACTTCAATTGCCAATGTCAACGATCAATAAAGCCCCAGGATGGTGAAATGAAGCAGAGCGGTTCTGCACTGAAAAACAACAAGGTTTTGAGCCGGGAAAGGTGCTAATCCTTAAACCGAGAGTTAAACTCCTGTGACACTGACTCTGTCACTTAATGATGGACGAGAACAAACACAGAGACACCCTGAAGCCTGGAGTGGCTATAGTCTACTGATACAGCACATTGCTGGCACTAATAGCTTTTACTGACACCTTACAGTTGAAGGAGCAAAGATGAAAAGTGCTATGAAAGGAAAATACCATTTTCAAAATCACAAACATTTAAGGCATGCCTTGTAGTCTGCAGGCGTGGTAGCAGTATGCTGTTAGCACGAGAGCTCTCGATTTGCAACCAGCAGCAATCCTTCTCCATTCTTAAGGCACTGGCAAGTTTATTAGCTGCATATGACATTTTCAAAGACCACCACATCTGAGATCAAAGGTGATGATTGATGGACTTGTTGTATTTTAAGAAATAAAAGCACATAGTGCAGTTCTATGTGTGACACATTATACAGGCATTGATGAAACAGGGCTGTGTGCTGACTTGTGTGAGCTCCAACTAAGGCCGGCAACAGCAGGAAAGGCTGGGGATCCGACTGGGGCCTGCTCATTCCTGACAAAGTACCAGCAATTTACCCCGCGGTGGAAATTAATACTGTTCTCCTCTTAAGTGCTTCAGCTGAAAGGGATTAATTTTTTATTACACACAGGAAGAGGAGATGGCCAGAGGGAGGAGAAAGGTGTCTGCACACACTTTTCTTGCCAGACAGAGACACCAGCAAAATAAAACTGAGTATTCTTATAGGCTCCTAATAAGGACATGAGATCCTACTACTGCTGCAGATTACTACCACCACCACTACTACTGATACTGCAACTACTCCTTGTAGTAGTACTACTACTGCTGCTAATAATATGAATACTAATGTGTGTCTTTCTTCTCCCTCTTGTGGTTCTGTGTGGTTCTGTGTTTCAGTGTGGCTCAGCAGGTAGAGCATGGCACTCACAACGCTTGAGTTCGATTCCCATTGGGACCACATATACTGATGAATGTATGCATTCACTACTGTAAGTCGCTTTGGATAACAGCGTCTGCTAAATGACATATGTTATGTTATGTTCTTATCTAGCTACCTCATTTGTTACTATTGCTATCACTTTTTACAAGTATTTTCAGGAAAATACAGTTAGGGTCCGTTTGACATGCGGTAGGACTTTTAACCAAATATTTTAGGCCTCAACAAGTTCTAAGTAATTATATTACATCAACAAACAGTTGGACTCACTCTGGCTTCTGGTTAAGATAACTAGATAACTAAAAATATTTTTCTCAATAGAGGAAGCAGTCTCTGGCCTAGAAAAAGTAAGGCACAATTCCATGGATAGGTTTGACACCACAAATCACCAAACTCACCATGTGAAAAATAGATATTGGGTCCAATGAGGTGCTTCAAAAATGAGTACAAGGAAAGAGGAGGATGGTGCAGAACTTGCTTCGGATGCCATCTGTTAGACAATCAAATAACTCAACGTTTTAAGGAACAGAATGGTCTGAACTAAGGTGAGTTACCACCAGTAGACTAAAAAGTACAGTTGTTAAAATCTTGGTTTGAACAAAGGTGGTTGGTATTGTCTTTCAGAGTGAACACAAATGGGGGTTTTGGGGGGCTGAAGTAAACACTGTCTGGTCGTCAGTCATTTTCTAAATATACTCACACACAGACAGACACCCACATGCAGACTGAGTGAATTCTCTTGGTGTTTGTACATTCAGACAGTTTTGCCATTGTCGCACTGAGAACATGGTAGTTGTCACCCTGGACTCAAGGTTCATTGTTTCATTTGTCATTCAGACAAAGGTGATAGTGGAGCACGATGCATTTGGTGTCTACATGGTCCTGCAGCACTCTATTAATATTGCAACACCTTAATATTGTCAATACATCATAGCATAGCAAGGCACATATCTGCCTTGCAGTGTTTGAATGTCATGCTTGTTTTAAGTTTACCACATTAAATAATTCAGAGATTCTGTACAAATCAATGGGACAAGGCAATAATGCCGGGGTCTGGCCTCTGTGTGTTCTGTTGTTTATGTTTCTCTGGCAGTTCCACAATAGCTAATATGAGCTAATTTCATATTCAGGTCTGTCCGCGTAAATGAGCGGCGTCCAAGTGCTAATCGCAATCTGTCAGGCTGCAATTACTGGGTGGATCTTTGTGTGGCTTTAGTAGCAGTGTGGGTCATCTTCCCCCAAAGACTTCAGCCTCTGAGCAGCTCAGCCTGTCCTTCTCGGCAGGGTCTCAGTCTGCTCCCCCTTCTGCTCTCGCTGTACCGGCCTGCCCCAGATGGGAGGCACCTCCATGAGTGCTGCACAACACTGCCATCTGCTGGAAGAGGCAGGAAGTTCTGCCCAGGGGGCTTCATTGTACCTCTCAGCTGTACTGTGGCATAGTCCCATGTCTTGGATTCCATCAATATTTATCCTTAACTTTGACTGACAAATAAATGCAAGTGTTGTTGTTTTTCCCCTTCACGAACAGTTTGGCAAGTTCAGCAATCACCAATTAAGTCAAAGTTAAAGACAAATGTTGATCCAGAATCCAGCTTGGCATACAGTATATAAAGGATTTTTATGAAAAGCCTGGAGCAAAATGGAAAAAAAGCATGCACACACAGTGAAATTCATTATATAACAAATTAATTTTACTGCCACACTACTTCCCCAGAAATACTCATAAACTATGTTCACAAAAAAACAAAAAAAAAATTTTATTCCCATAAATTCCTCACAATTCATTACTCAAACATGAAAAACTCATCTAGGTCACATTAATATTTATATCACATCATATATGATAGAATGGTTTGCACACATGGACATTTGGATGCGACTGCAGAATTTTTACAATGTTTACACATCTATAATTGTGGGTACAAAATGCCAGGGAAATTGTGCATTAATAGCAGCTTAATAATACCACAACTGCCACAAGACAGCAGACAAGAGACCACCGAGGAGCTAAGGGCTGGAATGTCAATAATCACAGCCACTTTGGTGTACCCAGGTCCACAATATCACATTTGTAGTGGTGATACATTGACATGGGATCAACTCATAACTGGCAACAGCCAGTACAGCCAAATGCCATAATCCCTGCATGAGCTCAGCATGTCTTATTCAGACATCTCTAGCACGATAAGATGGGGAGTCTAGGAAAAGGCATCAGGGCCTAGCTTACACGTGTTGACATGTGGCTCAATGCTCAGCATAGGGTAATGCAGCAGTTCTGCGTACAAAGACAGAAGCCTACCAAACAGAAACCAAGCAAACACAGATGTTGCGTTCAGTAACGAGTCAAGATTCTGTCTATTTTGGCATGACGGTAGAAAGAGACTACCGCGCATCATTCATTCAGAGTATCATTCATTCTGCACTGTACAAGGAGGCTAGTTCTGATATGGAGAAGTGATAGCACAGGTTGCAATACAATACGAATGGAAATTACCATTAGCGTTTATTAATGTGTCACTGACTGTGCAACACCATAAAATCAACGTTCTAAACCCCCCCGCATTGTACCTTTGTGCAAAATAATACTCTCGCATTTATGCATGACAACGCAACGCCACGTGCATCTGTCAGACTTTTCTGGCAAGAAATAACTTTTGCGTGATGAAGTGGCCAACTTATTTACCTGACATAACCTCGACACCTCAGCACCTCTGAGACACTCTATACCGCTGCATCGCTGGGTAATACCGCAGCGTAAAAATTGCTGAGCTGCTTCCAGCGCTCATCGCTGAGTGGATTATGATTTCCCAGAGAGAAATAAACTCAGCAGTCGAGACAAGCCATGCTGATGCCAGGCCGGTCGCAATCGCTGCGGCAAATGGAAGGACGTACAAAGAATTCCAATTTCTTAGAAAACCATTTTTCTCATTATTAAATTAAACCTCATTATTTGATGTCCTTTGATTTGAATTAATTTTGTTTATTGATGCATCATAAATACCCCCAAATTATTTGCAGTTCACCTTTTATGCCTGCATATACATACTGTACAATATAAAGGCCTTGGCCTTTCTAGCAAACAGGTCCATCTAGGCACCCTAGTTGAGTTAATGAGATAGAAGTTAGATGAAACTGAAAAGTTGCCTGTGCTCTTTTGGGTAACTACTGAGCACGTGCACACATTTATAGAGGGAAATGCAGAACACTCAAGGACCCTTCAGTGAGCGGGCATACCTGAGTGGACCAGCTCCTGTTCCATCACTCCACAGCCCAGCACCTCCAGCCAGTCGCCCTGGAAACGCACCTCCATCTCATAAGAGGGGTGGGTGAAGGGGAAGTAACACTCTGCCCAGCGAATCTCCAGATCTGTCAGAGAGACACTGTGCTGTCACACAATCGCATCGCCATCACATACTCGCGCCACGTGTGGTATGCTTCTGACGTGCTAGCCCACACGGAGAGGGGGTGGAACAGGAGAAAAAAGAAAGGGCTTGAGAGGGAGGACTGGAGGGAAGTCTCAGGTGCAGAAGAAAGCCGGGGAGGACAGGGAATAAGACAGGGAAGATAAAACCTACTCAAAAACATGGGAACACTGAGAGGAGATATAAACCCACATACACACATCAACCGCGAGCAGAAAAGGAAAATTAATATCCAATATGAATATAAATATGCCCCTCTGTCCGCCTGCATGTGTGGGTGGGCATCTCTGCACCGGCTCCCTCTGTGCTCCACGCTGCCCCACTCCGCTGTGTCACAGCAAAGTTGTGAGTGTGAAAGGGGCGCAAATAAATCAGGTTGGCCCCCGCTCTCAACGTTTTTGCTACAGACGATAAATCTGCAAAGTTCGGGGGAGAAACAGCGGTGTCGTTTCCAATATCGGAGGAGATTTGTGCAACTCACTCTGTGTCGGAAAGTCAATTAATCTCCTCTCTCGCTCCTATAGGAGAACGGGTGAAGGGCAGGCAGAGCCAGAGCCGGAACATTTCACCACCATCTCGAGAAGGACCAGCATCTCCCCGCGCAGTATTGGAAAGTGACCACACATTTTCCTAAGAGACACACCATTTTAACCCCGTTTAACTACATGTGGCACTATTCCCGGCTTGCGACTCAAATGAGCAGGTGAAGCTCAGAAGGCGAACGGACAAACGAGTATGGTGCAAAGCAACGACAACGACCGGTCATCATGAGCAGCAGCAGAAGGGATGAAAGGAGAGGAGGAAAGCATATACTATATCTTATCAACTATTCCTGTAATTCAAAGTTATAGCGAATTATTCCAGTCCAATATCAAGACAACAATTATCTGAATGACAAAAAGGGCAATTCAATTAATCTCATCATTAAAACATTGTCTGACAGTGAGATAGAAGGTGAGGGGAGGGGACACTGTAAAATTCTGAACGTCAGCCATATATCAGACTACAGATGGAATATCAAAATCATGTCAGCAAAGCAGAAATGGAGGGAATATGTAATGGACACGCCATCCTGTTCCATGTGATGATGGGCCAAATTCCAGAATGAAATATACTGGCTCGGCAAATTCTGCCAGTCCTGATATATATAGCTGTAAATGTATGCACATCATGATAAACCTATAAACTCTAAACTTCAGCTTAATTTAATACATTTAATTCCCGGAAATAGCACCTGAATAGCAAGCTATTTTATTATTTATATTCATCTTATGCATTGGCAATAACTGAATAAAATGACACTGAGTGTCCGTGGTCTGAATGAGCTGCCCACAAAACCCTAATAGGCACAATTTTTATGAACGCGGTGGTGCAAAATAAATGCATGCTGTTTAATACCTCCATTATCGTATGCCACATACCACACAGATATACAGAAATAAAATATTTATGTTTAAGTACTATAAAGGCTCTGGAAATATCATCAAAAACAGAAGCACTATGAGTACTGTGATTTGCATTAATACCTAAAGAACAGAAAGCTGACCGTCGAGGCCAGCAAAGAGGGGAAGAGAAGGGGCGAGACGGACGGCTCACTCACCTTCCCCGAACAGATGTCTGACGAGACGGGTGAGGGTCTGCTTCAGGCTGAACTCCACCAGCTTGACGGCCTCCAGCGTGTGCGTCCCCTGCTTCTGAGGGGTCCGGCGGCCCCTGCTCTCGAACAGGCGCAGGTCCTCGCCCCGCTCTACCTGCGCAAACAGCTGGGTGCGTGGAGGGGAAAGTGGGTCATCAAAAATACCCATACGAACCTATTCATCGGAGTGTTTAAAACCACATGTAGTCGGTAGCTAGGGACAGAAATGGACACTTTCCAAACGCAGGGGGCAAAATGCACGGCCACCCATAGTTCATAACTTGGTTCTTGATCTTAATATCCGAAGGGTGCCTTGACAACCCAAGATTAGATGCTGTCTCAAACTGAGGGAGGTCTTTGAGAATGGACTGTTGCAATGCATGAATTTGAAAACCAGTAACTGAAGTTTGTAGTCAATCTGTGGTTTAACTGGTGACCAGTGGAGAGAGGCTATAATTGTGGTGATGTGCTTGTAATTACCATCCCGACAGTCCTATTTTTGGATGTATTTGAGGGTCTGTGCCAGGGATTCTTGAAGAGCACATTACAGTAGTCCAGTCTTGAGACAAAGGGATGGAAAAACGTTTCCACATTAGTGGTTGAGAGATGACCATTGTTTAGGAATATTTATGAGGTGTTGAAAAGACACACTTTTTTTTAATGTGACAGTTAAAGGCAATACAGCAGTCAAATTCAACTCCAGGATTGGTGACGGAAGATGACAGGTGATATTGATGCGGTCCAGTTACTTAATTTATATTTTATTGTCCCTTTAGAGAAATGTTGTCAAGCACAAAACACAATACATAATATATAAGAAACTGTGCCGTGGAACAGCCCACTTGGACATTACTATAATTTTAAAGCAGATTGATAATAAATTATACTGAACAATCATTCAGGAGAGATATTTAGATATAGATATATATATATATACGTATATAGTTGGGATGAATGAGTGATTTATCCTGTATTTCAAATTCATTGAATAGTCTTTGGCCTGAGATTACCGATCTACAGTTGGTACCAACTTCTGAATCAAAGGAAGGGTATGTTATTGTGGTAAAAAAAAAAAAAAAAAAAAGTGCTGGAGAAGTGCTCACCTCGTGGCTGGAGAACAACCGGACGCCCTCCATCTGGTGAAAGACAGGGTAGTGGCTGGCGTCGATCTCATCCCGCCGGTACACATCTCCGGCCACTAGGAAGGCGTCCAGCCCGCAGCGCACCAGGTCGCACTGATGGGCCGACGTGTGTGCCCGCAACATGTGGCCCCGGTTCAGGTAGTAATTATCGCCCTTCTTCCTGCTGGCATGGTCCAGGGGGATGAGGAGACTGTCAAAGTTCTGCTCCACCGTCACCACGGGGCTCAGGTTATCGTGGACGGAGAAGAGGGGAGTGCCCCAACGACCCATGTAGGTCCGGTAGAAATGGGCCTTGATGCGCTCCTTGATGAGCCACAATGGGTGGTGGGTACGGTTGTGCAGGTTGCACCCCACTTTAGAGAGGATCTTGGCCGTGACGTTGGTAAAGTCGTCGCGGCGGAAGAGTTGCCCCAGTACTTCCACGGGGTGGGATGCCGGGCCTTCAGTGGTCAGCCCTCTGGCAGGGAGGAGTCTGTGAGTCGATAGCCAATGGTTGGCCCTGACACTGGTGAGCTGTCCATTCAGGAAGGCCGCCTTCAACAGGGGGAGGAGCAACAGGGGGCGGGCTTTGCAGCACGGCCTCATGGTACTCGGTCCATCAACCTGGGGAAGGAGAGGGCAAAGTGGAGGGGTGGGGGGGGCAGGGAAGATGGTGGAAGTTTAAAGTGCTTCACAAGGACTGGTACTGGAAGAGTTGAGCCATTGTCAGGAGAAAAGATGACTGTGAATCAACTGTTGGATAAAAATGGATAAAGCCTGGATATAAAAGTTACACAGTTCTGTGAATGCACACTCAAGTGGGATTAGAAAAACAATTAAAAAAAAACGTAATTTAACTTGGGATGGAAAGCAAGGCTGTTTTACAGAAGAGCAGGTGCAGTAAGATCAATGCCAGAAATCTTAATGAATAAACAACTTTTCAAACAAGTTTTGAAACTGGGATTAGATAATCGAATTGCTTTCTAGTAGTACAGAAGTATTCAAAAAAATGTAAGTGTTGAAATTAAGCTTCTGTAGTGAGAATGCTAAGAAATCCATGAATGAGAAAAACAAAACAAGCAGAAACACTTAGCATCAGTAGGGATTTGCTGTGTGTTTGTTCAGACTTGTGAATTGTAAGCTGATTGATTGAACTTTGTGCACAGTTTGCGACCCTCTCTTGCAACTTATTCTCATTAAAGTATTCTTATTCTTAAAAGTTTTTTATATTCACATTTGATGTACCTTTGGGTTGACAAAACCAGTAAAAATGTAAATGATCATTTTATTCACATTTCCTAGTACATTTTAGCCCTCTGGCCCTTTTGAAATAAGAGCAGATGCTCTTATCCAGGACTACTTACACAATTTACATTTCTTTACATACAATCCATTTATACAGCTGGATATTTTACTGAAGCAATTCAGGTTTAGTACTTTGCTCAAGGGTACAACAGCAGTGCTCCACCTAGGAATCGAACCAGCAACCTCTGAGTTACAAGCCCAGCTCCCTAGCTATTACACTACACTGCTGCCCATGCATTTTTGCATGTGGCTTTGGGTCATTCAGTTGTGCGGTATTAGAAATATGAAATGCTTAATTGCTAAAGCAGATTAATATTAACCATATTTCTATGAGGAAATAGGAATTTTTGCTTTCTCATCTGAAATACAATGTTAATTGGATAATCAGATGGACCAATAATTAAAAACTGTAACTCTATTTGATTAGTTTGCACTTGTGTACAGCATAAAATATTCAATTCTTTCATCCACACATAATGCATAATAACAAACATACTTCCTCTTTAAGGACACCTGCACCTTGGAGATGTGTATAAAACTCATTAAAAGAGTTGAAGTAAAATTAAAGTACCAAGCAGAAAACGTAACAATGGATGAAAAATATGTTCAGCCATTTCCTTTGCTGTCATCATAAATGCGAGCACATTGCACGGATGTGTTCCTGTTTAAGAACTCTCTTTCCCTCTCTCAGTCACCCTCTGATGAGCACAATCCCAAACCCACCACTGATTGAAGGGGAGATCCCCGAATCCCGGGCCGCCGCCGCCTCTGAAGATGGCTGTAAAACCAGAGCAATTACCGCGCTCCTGCTTCACTGGGCTCAGCTCCACACCATACATCAAATGCACAAAGATGGCCGAGAAGAGACAAAAACGCAAACGCACTGCATAGCAGAACTGTCCCGGGAGATGGATGCACATTCTTTCTCATTCTCTCTCAGTCGGGGACACCACTATATCTGCAACTGGAGTCTCACTCATAGAGCCATAAACAAGAACCCTCAAGCAATATGGAGAATCAGCTCCTGTGGGCATTAGCGTGTTTTTAATGGTACAAAGAAACAAAACAGTCTGTCAAATGACAGCGGGAGTCCCCACTGCTACTCACACATTCAGAGAGCCAGAGAAACATGTCCTCCGTTTTCTTATAGTGTGTGGGAGGAAGACAATCCAACCTTTGCTTTAATTCCTGACTATTCTATAAAGTGTCACTGAGTGTTATTATGCTTCACTGTTACCACTTCACTCACTACACAGACGCAAAGGGAGAGGGACCTTAATCAATGTTTATGTCATGTGTTACAGAGATGTTATATAAGGCACATCATTCTTCATACTGACTAGATATCAGGGACTAGGAAGAACAATCAGGTACAGGCTACAGTATGCACACCAGATTTGGCTTTGCTATTACACACGCACACAATGAAAATGAAATAGAAAAATAGGGCATTTCATTTATACCGACATATATTACACTGCAAATGACAGAAGTGATTTGTTTACAGGTATATGGGATTCTGCTAATTGATATCCTTGCTGAAAAGGCTTCCTCTCTGCAATTACCAGATGGGCATGTTTGAGCTGCTGACACGATGCAGGAGGAACAGGTGGGTTGAACATGGGAGGACTGAGCTGTCTTTATCCCTGGCTAACAGTTACTCTCTATTGAATTCCGTCAAATATTTGTCTTCCTCTTGCAATAATGTACAAAAAGATAGCATGGCTGGAGCAGCTGAGCAAGACTCAAAAGTGTGCAGACACCGCACTTTACCTAGTACTTTGCCAGTGTATGTTCAGGGTGGCAAATAAATTACATGTGCGCACACACACACACACACACACACACACACACACACACACACACACACACACACACACACACATATAAAATTATACTGTATATACACTCAGTGGCCACTTTATTAGGTACACCTGTACTTGTTAATGCAATGATCTAATCAGCCACTCATGTGGCAGCAACTCAATGCATAAAAGCATGCAGACATGGTCGAGATTCAGTTGTTGTTTAGACAAAAAATCTGAATGTGGGAGAAATGTGATCTAAGTGACTTTGACCGTGGAATGATTGTTGGCGCCAGACGGGGTGGTGTGAGTATCTCATAAACTGCTGATCTCATGGGATTTTCACACACAACAGAGTTGCGTGAAACTCTGTCTCTAGAGTTTACAGAGAATGGTGCGAAAAACAAAAAACATCCAGTGAGCGGCAGTTCTGTGGGCAAAAACGCCTTGTTAATGTCAAGAGGGGAACAGCCAGACTGGTTCAAGCTGACAGGAAGGTGACAGTAACTCAAATAACCACAGGTTACAATAGTGGTATGCAGAAGAGCATCTCTGAATGCACAACAAAAGTGGATGGGCTACAGCAGTGGAATACCACACCGGATTCCACTCCTGTCAGCTAAGAACAGGAAAGTAAGGCTACAGTGGGCACAGGCTCACCAAAACTGGACAGTTGAAGATTGGAAAAACGTTGCCTGGTCTGACGAATCTCAATTTCTGCTGCAACATGCAGATGGTCGGGTCAGAAGTTGGCGTAAACAACATGAATCCATGCATCCATCCTGCCTTGTGTCAACGTTTCAGGCTGGTGGTAGTGGTGTAATGGTGTGGGGAATGTTTTTTTGGCACACATTAGGCCCCTTAATACCAATTGAGCATCGTTTAAATGCCACAGCTTACCTGAGTCTTGTTGCTGACCATGTGCATCCCTTAATGGCCACAGTCTACCCATCTTCTAATGGCTACTTCCAGCAGGATAATGCGCCATGTCACAAAGCACACATCTCAAGCTGGTTCCACAACATGATAATGAGTTCAGTGTACTCCAATGGCCCCCATAGCCACCAGGTCTCAGTCCAATAGAGCACCTTTGGGATGCCGTGGAATGGGAGATTCGCAACATTAATGTGCAGCCAACAAATCTGCAGCAACTGCGTGATGCTATCATGTCAACAGAATCTCTGAGGAATGTTTCCAGCACCTTATTGAATCCAAAGGTGGGTCCTACCCAGTACTAGAAAGGTGTACCTAATAATGTGGCCACTGAGTGTATATTGTATATAGTAGAATATCAGAGAAAATCTTTTCTTTCTGTTGGATTTTTCTCAATCATTTTGGAGAGAACGGCATATTTCAACATTATTGAGTGGTCACATGTGCCGCCATACATACATTCATCTGAGTATGAATAGTATGTTAATGATGATATGTTGTTTATAATCCATTCATTTTTATATGGAACGCTATTGTAACTGTGTCCAGAGTTTAATACTGTGATAGTGATAGTATTCATAATGACAGAGAGAGGAGGGAGGGACGAGGGAGGGAGGGACGGATGGACGGATAGATAGATTGATATCAAACTGCTTGCCAGCATATGCACATGAAATAAAATGTCCACTGAAGAGGGTTTTCACTGAGAGAAGAGCTAGCCTCTGCAGCTCTTGCCTTCGCTCCATGACAGAGAAAGAATGAGTCTTCTCGTCCCTGCCCCTAAATCAAGTAATCCTTTCCCACATCCACCAATCACGGTCTGCAGGAGAGCACCACAAATCTAGTGTGCCAGTATGCAATGTCAGAGTGAGTGAGTAGGACAGAGGGAGGGAGGGAGGGAGGGAGAGGGAGAGCTTGTGAGACTGAAAGGGGGAAAAGACAGAGACCGCAAACACTGCATAGTGAAATACTTTATATGTGTAAGTCTTTCAAGATCCTATACACAGCAAGGAGCTTCAGCTTCCCTTAACATTAGCCAAAGTGTTAGAAATATGAATACTAATAATACTAATACTAATAATAATAATAATAATAATGCAATCCTTTCTAAACAGAAGCAAAGGTAAAACCATCAGCTTAAATGTCATACTTGTGAGATTAGAACAGCAAGTTATGTGTTTTAAAAAAAAGAAGTAAATGCAACATGTCCAAGAATGCAAGAATGCAACATCCAATTTATTGGTTAAGAGGGAAATCTTTCAACATATGGTGACCGAGTGTCTGCCGGAAATTCACATCTTAGCATTATTTGTAGGATTTGTATGTGGGAATGAGAACGTGTTGGTATTACAGAAGATAACACTGCACCCACAGACACATTGTTGTACATTTGGTTTAGGTGCTGTGCTGTTTTGCTGTTATGACCAGTTTGCTTTACCCTAGAGGGTACAGTACATTGTGTGTGTATGTGTGTATGTGCATATGTGTGTGTGTGTGTATGTGCATGCTTTCATGAGTGTGTGCGCTTGTGTGTGTGTGTATGTGTGTGTGTTTGTTTCACAGGTTGGGAGCAGTAATTGGATTGAGGTGGCAGAGTCTGATTGCTCTCAGTCAGCAGTTCATCTCCAGCCCCAGAGCGAGTGCCAGGTTGAGAAAAAATCAATACAGGGGATCAGTGTATCCACACCTGCTTGAGCTGAGTCCTCCTCCGCAGACAATGGAGAGGTGATCCAACCCAGCTCAGTGTCCAGCACCAACATACAGATAAGTGTGTATTCACCTGCACCGACTCAGACAGACAAGCACACATACAAAAACTCACAGATACATAAGAACATAAGAATGCCTACTGAACAGGCCGCTTGGCCCATCTAGGCTCATAATTCCCTAGTGTAAAGAATATCCAGAAGTGCATCAAGCCTGGACTCCAAGTGCATCTACCTCAACTACCCGACCTGACAAGCTGTTCCAGGCATTAAAAACTCCCTGTAAAAAACAACTATGTCTTCTTGTTTAAACTTATCTTTAAAAAACTTTAGTAGTTCACATTATTAAACCCTTTAAAAAATGTAAAAACCTCAATCAAATCCCGCCGAAGTCTCAGTTTGCTAAGCTTGAATACATTGAGCATCTTAAGTCTTTCCTCATAACTTTTACCTTTCATACCAGGTACCAATTTAGCTGCCCTACTTTGTACTTTTTCAAGAGCTTCTATATCTTTCTTGTAGTGTGGTGCCCAGAACTACACACAGTACTCCAAGTGAGGTCTGACAAAGGCATTGTATGACATCAATATAACCTCCTTTGATATATACTCAATACTTTTTGTTACATATCCCTGCATCCTGTTGGATTTTTTCTAGGGGTGCACCGATATATCGGTGGACTATCGCTATAGGCAGTGGCCGATAATTATCCGTCAATTTGTGTTGCGTCAATCTGGTCTAAACTTGGCAGCATCTTTTATTTACAGGCTAAACTAATTTACTCCTCTGATGATGATGCAATTGACGAGCTATCACGAGCATGCTGGCACTCCACACAGTCTTGCACAAGATGCACGCTAGAGCTGGGCAATATGAACAAAAACAATTACCATAATATGTTGACCAAATACTTTTATAATGACACTGAAATGATCATTTGTATGCGGAAAAAAGCTGAGTACAGATATTCAAACACAACTTTATTTTACATTCTATGCTTGTATGTGCGGTAGGTTTTAAAGCATAATTTCAAAAATGTATATATATATATGGCTGCCTTTTCGCGTCTGATTTTTTGCTTGCCTCTGCCTCTCTTTTTTTCGCCATACATTCTTCATCTTTTTGCGATAACTTCTCAAATGACGAAACAGATTAGACGTATTCCCGTCTGCCACCGGGACCGCTTTGTTACAGTACATGCAGAACACGCCTGCTTTATGGTCTTTGTCAGATCATTTGTAACCAAAGCAACCCCACCCAACTGACATGCAGCCTTTCTCAGGGACTAAACTTGGTTCGTCTTCAGTCTCGTTTTCACGTTTTGTCTGGGCCTACCCTCGTTAGTGGGTTTACTGACTGAACAAATTCACTACGCTTCGCTAGCTCCAAATTTGGCGCTTTCATTTCGCTTCCCTCTGGCACTGCAGTGCAGTTGCACTTCATATCAAGGCTGGTTGTGATTGGCTGTGTTGCTGTGTTGTGGATGGAAAAAGGCCAAAACGAATGCAGGAATTATCCTCCATGCAATAATGTTATAGCCTAACCGTAATCATTGACATTTGTACATTTGCTGCGGTTGATAATTGAAATTACGATAACGGTGTAAAATAAGGTTATCGCCTAGCTCCAGTGCACACTTGCTTTCAGACGAAGAAAATGTTGGCTGTGTGGGCGCATTACAAGGTGTCGGAGAAAGACAACCAATTTGCTATTTGTAACAAATGCTCCAGTGAGATGACAAGAGGAGGCAACTCAAGCAAGGATTTTAATACATCAAATCAGATTTTTCAAAATCAAATTTTTTCACAGCTGTCACACACTGCTTAGATGTGGATAGACTTTGATCAACTACAACTTCTAAGTCTTTCAAATTGAACACCTATTTTTTCCCCCCCTATAAAATACGTGTCTTATATTTGATTTCCCACATGCATAACTTTACATTTAGCAATATTGAATGTCATCTGCCCATTTTTCGATTTGTACTCAACCTTGCAGCTAATTATGAACCCACTCTGAAACAACTCGTGTAATTCCTACTGAATTCATTTTGAGGGGTACTTTTAAATGCTTTTTGAAAGTCCAAATATGTAATATCATAAGCCTGGTTCACGTTGTAGCTTCCTCAAAGATGTCCAGGAGGTTTGTTAGGCTAAGAAAATCCTCTTGGCTCTGCCCTAAAATACTATTATTTTTCAGGAATAATTCCAACTTGCCCCTCATGATACATTCCAGTATTTTACATGAGATGCAGGTTAAACTGACAGACCTATATTTCCCTGGGTCAGTAAGGTCCCCCTTCTTATATATTGGAATTATACTGCCTTACTTCCAGTCATCTGGTATTTCTCGAGTGTTTAGGGATCACATAACACACATTCACAGTTCTTTGAGTACTCTGGAATATGCGCCATCAGGCCTGCTGCCTTATTTATCTTCAGTTTTTGTAGTTTTTGTAGTACTTCTCCATCCCTTATCTCAAGGTCCTCTAAAACATTCTATACATTGGCTATACGTTTAGACATATTTATAACCTTTTCTCTGGTTCTCAGAGAGCCAGAGAAAAGAAGAGCTCATTCCTTATTCTTAATGCTCTTAACCTCATCATTAACTTTACTTTTTCTACTGCAATATTGAATATTGCCTCAAAATCTCCTGTAAAGATTTAGTCATCCACTGTGGAGACTGTTTTTTCATCTTATTTTTCAGATGAATTTAGAATTTAGTTTTTTCATTCACAGATTTGCAATCTAGAATTTTTATCCAATCTATATTACTTACATTTTCTCTCATTTTATTAAAGTCAGCTCATCTGAAGTTAAAACATCTACATCTACTTTCTAGGCATTTAGCAGACGCTCTTATCCAGAGCGACTTATACAGTTTACATTTCTTTACATACAATCCATTTAAACAGCTGGATATTTTACTGAAGCAATTCAGGTTAAGTACCTTGCTCAAGGGTACAACAGCAGTGCCCCACCTGGGAATTGAACCTGCAACCTCTGAGTTACAAGCCCAGCTCCCTAACCATTATACTACACTGCCAGCCATCTCACTACATCTGAGATGCAAATTCTGTCAGGATTATTACACAAAACCAGATCCAGTAATGATTTCTCTCTCGTACACACATACACACACAAACACAGAAGCATGCAAGCACACATGCATGTACATGCACATGCATGCACACGCACACAAGCACACAAATACCTTCCTGAAAAAATATGTCAAACACAATCATATTATTGTGTTATTTTTTGCTTTTTACTAACTGTTATTGAATGAGGAAAATTGAGTGCAGAGATTAAGACAGCACAATTTAATCTGCATTAAATATTTGAATGATCTAATAGGAATAGGAACGGAGCATGCTGCGACTGTCCTCCATGGTTGATCAAATCGGTCCCACACAGAGAGCGCTGGATCAAAGTTCACTGACCTGGCTGCCCTGAACTGGTGTGAAAGCTTCTATTTTTATCCAAGAGCAGCACCCCTGCCAGCCCACCCCTATGGAGAGCAGAACCCTCTTCTACAGAGTCCTTGATCTTCATCACTGCGATGGCCGCCAATGACGGTGACATTCAGCCTGGGAGGATTCCTGTGTTTGTCCACTCTGTTGAGTGACCTCCACAGAACTGCATGGAGGGCAAACTACTGCCTTTGTGGCCCTAGAGAAAACTAATAAGTTTGTGCAGTATGTGCTGCTCCACTTTAGAGTACTGCAATACATAATGACTACTGTACCAGGGTACATATACTGATATATACATGTTGATCAAAGTATTCTAGTCTAAACATATAATAATAATAATAGACCATAGCTGCTGGCATACCTCTTCTCCATATCAGACTTAAAGTATTTTTACTTGCATTTGGACTTAAGATTAGTCCAGTTGATTGATGATCTGCTTTAAACCAATTTTGAAACCCTTTTTCCCTACACCAAATATGTGCTACACCAATTGTGTACTGTCTACCACAGTCAGCGCTGGCAGGGCCAGGAATTGATACCAGACTGTTCGGCACATCCACACTGGATACCACGAGTACATCTTAACATGGGCTGCACAGCAGCCCATAACTTGTTTTGAAAACATATTGGGGAAAACTGAACACAGGCTACATACAGTATATCCTTATTTAAATCAACCTTCGGACCCTAACCTGAATCAATCAGGAATCTACAGGTGCTCCAGATGCAAGAATGATTAATTATTTCCAATTTTGAAGACGACAAAGATAAAATGTCCTCCCTACTTTCTCATTAGAATTCAATAAAGTGATGGGTTGTCTAGGGACTAAGGTTAGAATGGGGTTGAAATGCTCCTCTTTAGACAGCAGTGGTGCAGGGACAAATGCATAAATGCATAATTTATAGTGATCTGGCCATAGCCGTACGCCTTTCGGTAGAAAGGCTGTAAGAGAAAGCTACAGGGATGAAAACAACCCTCAGAGACTCATTCCACCTGACGTGCGCTCTTTATTGATGCTTTTGCTCACAGTGTAGAACGCCGGGCTTGCCTTATAATCACAGCGTGAGGCGCATGCAATCGAGCCTTCGGTTAATCTACCATCTAAACAATGCCTGGGCAAATGCAGAGTCCAATTCTCCTCCCCACTGTCTCTAGTAACACCCAAAGGATTAACGCATAGAATAAGAATCAGAGATTAGACTGCAGTGGTGATGATGATGATGATGATGATGATGATGATAATGGTGATGGTGATGGTGGAACCATGGGCTGAGTCATTTCAGAGCCAACACGGACATTCTTTTCCTCTCTACTGTCCTGTGGGTGAGGCCTGGTTTACACACTGATCATCTCTCTGACAGCAGTGAGATTGGGGCAGTAAATCTCCTTCACAATGCACCACGTGGGGTGGGGGCAAAGCAAGAGAGGGATGAAAACAAGAGATGGACACAGACCTGGGGAGGGGGGAGAGACAGAGGGAGTAGGCATAGAGAGGGGATGGAGAGAGAGGGAGAAAGAAAGATGACTTACCTACTCCTTGGCTATTAAAACCTTGATGCAGTATTCTAAACTCTAAAAAGGCCACTGTAGACTGCTCATGGTGTGGTAATTGACAGTAGAATGACACAAGGCTTTCCACTTGCCTTCTAAACAATGGATAACTCTAATGAGGCTCCCTGCTGCCTGTATGTTCAAAACAGAGCAGTGCCACTGAAGAACCACTCAAACCACCAACCATGGTACAAAACAATGTGCCAAACAATGCCATTGAAAAATCTACTGGCATATTCTTTAGAGTATCAATGTCAATCACAAATAGCACATCCCACACAGAATACCATTAAATGACTATTTAACTCTAGGGGAGACTGGAAAATGATTATTTTAGATTCTATAGCTAAATACAAATGCACAAGGTTTTATTCTTAAATAACAATCTAGGCCTAATATGCTATTTAAATATTACTAGAAACAGAAAGGTGTGTTGCCATCCATATACTGTATGTGGCTAATTTTCCATTCAACAAATGTGCTGGAATGTTAAGTCAATTTATCAATCTTCATCTCTATCATTCTTCAACATGTTTTGAAGACATTTTGCTCTAAAGGCGACGTCTACTCTTGTGTGGCTATATTTTACTCTCTTCAGTGCAGAACTAGGCACTTCTTATTCTACCACACAGCAGGACAGTATATGAATGCATGTCTATGCACTTCTCTAATTTGCATCGCACATCACGGCCTGCTTCCACACAACCTGTGTTGAATTAAAAGAGCCCCTTGTGCCTTTGACAAACAACATCAATGAGGATTGAGATTTATCTTCAAGCTTGTGATCTTTGTGGCTCAGTTGTTGTAGCATGGCGTAGACAATGCTTAGGTTGTGGTTCGGATTCCCATTGGGACCACATATACTGAAAAATGTATGCGTTCACAACTGTAAGCTGCTTTGGATGAAAGTGTCTGCTAAATGGCATATGTTATGTTATCTTCAAAACATCTTTACGAGACCCAATCAAAACAATCGCATCACTTAATGATGCATGCCTGCACTTAATTTTGTGAGAAAAAGAACACGAACAACCACACGATACTTTAGGTACAATAACACAATAATACAGTAACCACGTGATACTGTAGGTACAATAACCCAGTATAATAAAGGGGTGAGGTGGTGCCAGTTGAGCTATAACGCACTGACCTGTGAAAACATGGACGCGCAGATAAGAGAGCCTGGGATGATTCACACCTTGGAGGGAGAGGGCAGCGTTGTCAGGGGACAGACTGCACTCCCCTCCTCTCTGGGTTATTTTGAGAGGCAATCTGGCACTGACCGGGCATCATATGAGCATCTTCATGGGAGCTTGGCGTCTGCTCTTGCTTTTTCAACCCAACACACCATGAAGACTTTTCATACTGGTTGCTCTGGGACTACAGAGTGAGGGGGAAGATCACTAAACTCCAACCGGAGACCTGGGGCTCTTGCCAGTGATGCTCCCAATGCCACCAGTACACCAGGGAAACTGTTGGCATAGCAAGGAACTGGGCTCCACTATGGCTCCAAATAACAAACTCTCCAAGCCCTCCCAGGTTTAATACAAAGCTGTGCTGGTAACATTGTTTACAGAGCGGGGTTTTCTCCTAGCTCTGCCACACCTGATATATAAGGTCCACAATTTTTTCTGCGTCAGTCTTTGAAAAACACACTCCTGGGGCCAGATTTACTAAGGAAATAGTCGCAGCACAACAGCAGGCACTATGTTGCGGCTATTTTCCAGTCGCAGATACCAACACAGTAACGATCAATTTAATAAGACTGGTTGTAATTACACAATCAAGGAAATGATCAAGGTAGGAGACACCCATACAAATCAGGCATAAGCAGCAAGGGAACCACGAGAAAGAGAAAACTTAAAATGTACAGATCAGGAAATAGAGGTAATGGTCGATGAGGTACACAAAATATATCCATTAGGCATAACAAAATGAACAGTAGATAATGCAAAGATGTTAGGCGGCATCCATAAGAAAAAGACACAGGCGGTGATCCAACCAATGAAAGAGACAGTAGAATTTGTGATGGGAGAAGGCCACAGAGTGTCTGAAGATAAAACTATTCAAGATTCATTCTATACCCTACTGACTGCATACACACAATAAGACAATTGTTCAAATTCAGAACTTTGTTTTTATACTGACTGGTAAATGATGACAGATTGGTCAATAGAAATTATGTGTCCTTTCAATAAAACAAATATACAGTGCCCCTTTAAAGTCTACACCCCGTCTCAAAAATGTCACCTTTTGTTGCCTTACAGCCTGAAATTAAAACACATTGATTCAGACTTTTCGCACCTTTATTTACACATTTTACCCTACAACTTCCAAGTGAAAACTGAAAATAAAATCCATCTTTTTGTAACGTTTTAGTGCATTCACCCCAGATATACATATGCATGAACAGATTTAACTATGTATCTAAAGAAAAGGCTCAAGAGTGACGTAGCCCCTGCAGATTACATCCGAAGACCGATTTGACACATTGCGACGGTTTAATAAATCCGACTTAGATATTACGACCTTTATATATATAGCGACTGCTTTTCCATTCCATCATTTAGTAAATCTGGCCCCTGGAATTTTTAACTTGTGTAAATGTGCAAATGCAGACACATCGGGTCTACAGTCCGGGTCCTGATGATCTTCAGAATTTTTGTGTCATCCATTCTTATAATAATGTAACATAAGAGCTTTCTACAATTATGCCTATTAGACTAAAATTATGCCTAAAATTTAAAGTGTTCTCTTCAACTGAATTAGAAATTATATGAGAACATATCTCTCCAGACACCACCTGCGTAACCTTTCACATCCACAAAACAGTGCTTAGTCCTCCTATTCCGTTTAAGTTTTCAAACTGTGTTTGGGCACAATGACAAATTACAAGTCGGCCATTATCAAAGTGTTCTGAATTGCGACTGTGGACCCGTAACTTCAGAAGCATCAGATGAATGACTGAACAGAGCTTTAACAGCATGAAGAAACAAATCGATATGGAGAGAAACAGTGTGGAAACATTTGAAACAATGCTGGGTCCCCAGCGAGAAGGACTAAAACTGGTTGTTGCACTTGCAAGGCTGTCAGATGCAGTTTGCACACGAGGATAAGTGTAACATCAGGCATCCGAGCGGAGGACGGGGACAAGACTGATGACAGTGTGTGAAGTTGGCAATACATCACATGCGGCAGAGTGCACCTAGTTCGCAATTACACCAGGATAAAAATACCTGCGGTCCCCTCCACCTACGGGTTCCCTATCCACAGACACAAAAAGCCCAAGCTTGTGTCAGGCAAATTACTCACCCAAGCTTTTACAGTTATATATATGGTAACAAATCCTTTTATCTTTTTATTGATTTTAATAATTCTTCTTTTGTCTGTGTTACCATTGTTAGTGTTGTTTTTTTATTCCATTTTCACGCAAGAAATAATACTTATCAGATAGCGCAGTATGCGCCAGATGCTGCTACTGGCTTCAAGCCAGGGCAAGAGAATTTGGCACTGCAGTCGATAGTTAGTAGCATGCTAATCTTGCCATGACAAGAGCTTTGTTACAGCTGGTGGATAGGACCTTGCAAAAAAAAAAAAAAATTCCCTTCCATTCCAAATGGCCTTATTCCTAATGGATTATTTTCAACAGGTAGGGATGTTTAATGAATTTACAGTACAAATTGAGTCTAATGTATGAAAGGAGTTCAGGGGGTAGGGAGGAATGCTGTGGACATTTCACAACTTAAAATGGAATAAGGCAGTGGACTAACTTAATCCAAATTGCAAGTGTGAACATTCTTTTTCAAATATGTCAAATTCAGTAATTTCACATTCATATATAAATCCCATAATTTGCTGTATAAAATGTAAAAAAAAGTTATGAGACAGACACCACCACAGTATTGAAATGTATGTGTAACAGATATGCCCAATATTAATATTGTCATATTTGATGTCCTGCTGTGGCTTGGGCAATGATTCCCAGACAAACTGGGTCAATCACAGATATCTACTGGAAGACAGGGGACATACTCTAAACCCAAGGGACACAGAGACATTAGTCTCAAGATGCAAAGGTCATGAACCAGCCCTGATGATTGGGGGAGAGAATCACATCTTTTGAAAGCCAGTCATGGAGAAGGGGGAAGGCCTACGCTTAGAGTCTCTCTGCTCTGACTACATCTGCCCTATAGTACCCTAATGTCTGTCTCTGCATTAACCCTACAGTATGATATTAATAAATAAAAAGGCTGCATTTTTGACAAGTTCCTTTTAGTAGGACAAGCAACCTGGCAGGCCATTGCTTAAACATTGTAATGGAAATGCAGCCATTGGCAATTCATTCTTGCATACTAAACATAACTCATACTAATTTGTCACCATCTGTTTTTTGAGAAGTGTTTAACTGAGTGAGACTGAAATTTCACAAGTTACAAAGGAGGTGTTAAGGACTCAAGTTATTTTCTTTGTTCCAGCATCTAAAAAGGCAATCCGTTAAATATACTTAGAATTTGTCAGATGTGAGAAATGAGTTTTCATGGGATAGATAATGAAAAATCTACAGAATCTATCAGGACTGATATGCTGTGCCTTTTGTCTGTGTCTGTGGTTTGGCTTGAGAGAGTCGTTACTGCTTATGATTACTTCAGTTTGCACCCAATTAGAGGTCAGAGAAGAAAAATAAATGAAAAATAAGTTAGCAACAACAGTTCCCATCACTAATCTTTACATCATCTGGATAGCTCAACCTTTTCACTGAGTCCACCAGTTACGAATCCACATATTATAATGACCAGTGAACCTATGCAGAATCTATGCAGCACAAAAAAAAGCCTGCTTTTTGTCAGATGCATGTGTTCCTGTTGTTACAAATACTTGTTATGTTTGGCTCCAATTAGGTCTCCATTCAGGAGGACCATAATAAAGTGGGGAAATAAAATGCTGCAGTTTTATATCTGGAACATTTTCTCCAACTTGTCTCTGCAAAAATCAGACAATTTATTTGGCTGAAGTGCCCCTCCTCCACACTCCTCATTTCTCGTTTCTCATTGATGTGTTGTAAGGATTGCAATGTCAACAGTAGGCTGTCACTGTAGGAAAAGCTTTTTGGTAAACACTGTTATTTCAGCTGGCCGGTTCCCTGTGCATATGCGCTGGATATCCCCGTAACACTTTTACTGAACGAAAAAACTTTCTGCAGCTGTGAGCCGTCAAGAACCATGGGATTTTATTTTATTTTTTCTTGCATATCGACTGTATTAACAAAACAAATACAATACACAATAGCATTTCCTTCAAATGGGTTATCTGAATTATCCAGAGATGATGCAGACTCACTGACAGAAAGCTCAAAGTAGATCTGCCGGCTATCGAACCTTGGATGGGCCACTCTGTTGACGGGTTAAATGGCTGACTCAGAGCGGAACAAGCCCCCCTGGCACCTCTGCCTGCCGCCCCCTCACATCACATCATGGGCAGACTAACTGGCTCCTGCCGCAGGAAATTGAAAGGGGAGATGCCCGGGTGCCCATGGAGAGGTCAGGCTGGGCACCAGCCAGGGCAGCCCCTGCCTTAGGCAAGCGGCAGGTGCCCACTCCCTTCCGCTGGCAAGCAGGCCGTGGCACCGTTACCCACGCAGTCATCAGCAGATCTCGCATGGCCGCCAACATTCCACTTCCTCTATGAAGCTCTCCTTGTCCTGTCCTCTTGTTCAACTTGAATTCAGCACAACTTGAATTATCCATCCACAACAAGCCTGTTTGTTCCATTCATTTCAGAGATTATATATATGTATATTTATATATATATAAGAGCATCTGCTAAATGCTTAAAATGTAAAATGTAAAATGTATATATACACTGTATATACTGTATATATATATATATATACACGTATGGTCCGTGGTCACCTAATAATGTCACCTAGATCAAACTGCTTTGTGTTGTGTTGAGTATATGCACCTTTGTTATTGCACTCCTGGCTTCACTAGAGATAAAATACACTACTGCTTTCATGATAAAGTACTCAACAGTCATTGTCTAGATTGGTAAGAGGGTGTGCGTGTGTCTGTAAGTACCCACCCAGAACTCTGAAATGAGTCAGATTTTGATGGACTACTGAGAAATGTGCTACCGTTGCAATTTCTGCCAGCTCATCCTACATGTCCAATTTGTTTCTGGTGCAGATTATTCCACCACTCTATATCAGCAGCAGGGTGGCTCCCTCAACCTCACCCAAACATGTCCTATTTCTATCTTCCTCAGCGCTAACCATGCCAGCCATCTCTGCCTCTGGGAGAGACACCGTTGTGCTGCACCTAATGCAGTAAAAATAACACCAACAACCAAGTATGGTGTTGATAATGGCATGCATTGTCAAAACCGCTGCGCTTTGCTTACAGTGACTGTAACTTTTCTGTTACGGGGGAACATTCATATTTTTTCTTTGCCTCATCTTTGGACAGGCTCTGCGCTGTGTTTGGAGGCTGGCTGTGGAAGGCATCGCTCTCGAGGTTCAGGCGTATCGAGAAATTGTGCTGTGGAGGAAAAAGAGTGATTTCCCTAGGCTGCTGCAGAGTGCTAGCAGAGGCCACACACTTCATTACAGGTGGGTTCTCAGACAACAAACACAATGAAAGTAGGGACAATTCAATACCAGACCTTTTCTTCTGTTTTCTGGAAAAACCATCCTGAGGCAGAGCCAAGAGAGCAGCGTTGCTGCTTCTGTGACACCTCAGAGGCCATGGCTCACTCAGACAAAGTAAGGAGAGGATGGAAGTAGAGGGAAAAAAAAAAAAAAATGTAATCCTGAAGAATTTTCAAACTGATTCAGAGTAAATGTGGCATTACAGCATAAGCATTGTCAGCGCCGTGCCACACCTACTGAGCAACACAGGTCCAGACTGGGGGTTAAAAAGAGCAGCACCTGAACACATCTCAGTGTTTCAGTGGAGCACTACTAGGAAAAGGGTTAGTCTGGAGCTCTGCTATGATGTCACAGCAAATCTACACAAATGTCTCAGCACAATGGCACAGTAATCTAAAAGATGATTACTCATGATTTCTATTGCGCTGTGGCAAATTTTCTGTGCAACAATAGCACCATGTTAACAAAAGAGAGGAATGCATAATTTGGACAAGTTTTTTTAAATGGGATCATCATTAAACAAAAGGCATCTTCTTATTTACCACCAACAGTGTGTAGCAGTTGAAGGCTACTAAGCAATTGTAGTCTCTGAACCTTTTAAAGTATCTCATTAAAGTAACTAATTAAAGTATCAAGCTTATTAGATAATTGCATTCCTGAGAGTACCATGATCAGCAGCACCACTGTCTTTAGGGTTTGCAGTGAGCAGGTGAGGGCTGGATCACCCTCCTTTTAATTCTCCAGGCTCCACCAAAGGAAGTGGGCAGCTGGTTGCTGTGGCACCCTGAGGTCAGCTGGCAAACTTCCCATTAACCCCCATCCCCTCGATCACCAATCAATACCCTCTGAGTTCCAACTCCACCCGAGCACACATATCCATCACATATCCATCTCATATCCATCTCTCTGAATATCCTTCCCAAACACAAGAATAAAAGCTCATAATCGCCCAAAGGCAATTCATCTCCTTTTGAAATGATGAATAAATAGCGCACTGCTGAAAAAAAGGTGTCACAGCTAAACAGCTTGCTTCCTTTGTCGGTTTCTGTTGACAGCTTAAAATTCCATTTTATTTCCTCCCACCGTCTATGCTGTCAAAGAAAGTTCCCTTTCACAACTTAGATTACCAGCACAGTCCTCTACCATTGCAAATGCAAGTGGCATATTCTGTTCGCGTGACTGTTCAGGCATGTGTACTTATTACGACACTTGGCTCTCGTGATTAATTTGTTTGTGCCCATCAGAGGTTTTCCAAAATAAATATATACGTTTGCCCATCTCGGCAGCTTGGCTTTTACAACACCAATCTAAAAGACTTCCTCTCAGGATTTGAACCTGGTGCCCTGCCTGCCCACACCTCACATACACACTGCCACTCATGAGAATGTCTTGCGCTCAAATGCAGCACACTACATACTCTCTGCAATAACCCACACAGGAGGGTACATAACTTTAGTTGCTTCGTTTAAAAGGGATGGATTTTCTGGTTTTCTTACCATCTCATTCTGGTCTTAGTGATTGATGGGCCAAGTTTTAAGCAAGGATACATATTACAAAAAGCAGTATTGAACATGCAAGCAGTGGTGATGACAATTGGTTAGATGTACAGAATTCAGTGGTAGTGGAGTCTGAAAAGGTGGGTTTTGAGTCTCCTGCGGAAGATGACAAGTGAATGATGATTTCATAGCCATAATAAAGATTGAATTCAGATAACCATAAACATATGTAGTCACCAATCGAATGCAACATTATGAATTAAACATATTGATATGTTTTCACTCTTTCACATTGACATTCATTAATCACCAACATCAAATTTGTATTCGGTTCAAAGCAGCATGCACAGATACCTGTTGCATGAAATATAATTTAGCAAGGTGAGCATATGGGCTTTTACTTTGGTTATTTTATACAATGGAATATAAAGTTTTAGTGCTTTTAAATGCAATACATTATGCAATTGTGAGGGGCGGCGGATAGCGTTGTGGTCCAACGCACCCGTACCTTGGCTGGTCCGATACGAGTGTGCGCTGTCTATCAGGGACATGGTTAGAAACCTCTAGACCGGCCCTGGCCATTAGCCCCAATCAGGGGCGGCGTTTGGCTGTCCGCCCCAGGGGAAGGGGGGAGGGTAAGCCGGCTCAAGTTCGCCGTGAAGCACGTAAGGGTGTCTCCAGAATGTGGGTGGGTGAATCTGGGACACATCCGGGCACTTAGCTAAGAAAAAGATGAAGATTATGGATTTAATCTAACCAATAATGCAGGAGAATTGGTGATCACCTGAAATCAGAAGTCTGCGCAGTAAGCAAGTGACTCCATCTTTTATGTCCTTTTTTGTCTCAGGTATATTAGGCCATACATACAGGTCTTTAAAAATAAAATGTGATGACAATGATGGCCTAAAACTCTTGTGAAATCTTTGAAAGGTGAAACTCATCCTATGGTCTCCTCATCTTTCTTCAGCATGGCTCACACTTTCGAGGCAGTGTCGCAGAGATCAAATTTCCCTTCAACACTGCGATTAAAGTGCGGTTTGTCAGCTGGCGGGACGGTCACAGATTCCTCAAATACGGGCACCACTCCCTCGAGTCCCAACTTGCTGGGTAGGCGCTGACTCAGCCCCAGGGCCTGCTGGCAATCTCCACAGGAGCCGCGCCACCTCTGGACGCTCAATCCATGTCAATCAAGAGTGCTTTCCTGGGGTAAACCGCCCCTGCCACCCCACTGCCCCATCTAGAGGGATCCCAGATGATGATCACATTCAGAGAGGTGTTGCATCATCCATTTGTTCAATTAAAGTTCTAATACACAATATTATACTTGCCTTGGTTTCTTCAGCCGACAGACTGAGATGTTAGACTTGATGGATTTTAAAACGACAAGACACTTTTTCAGCTGAAGCAGTAAAGTAAGTCAAGCCACAGCCGCACAGCCAATCTACATATGTCTCGTACCAGTAATTTAATCTGTACAGTCTATTGGTACTTCATGATTACTCTCTATTAGCCTTGCTCCTGTACATTTTGTTGAATGTATTAGTCTCTGCTTATAACTTTTCTTGAGTCATTAAATATCATAATGCATATTAATTCAACAATTAAGAATATTAGACGGGTATTAGTTTGTACATACCAGAATAACCTTATTTGGTCTATGACTTCAACGGCCCTATTTTTGTGCCGGCGCTAAGCGGCGGTATGCCCTAGCGCAGGCATATTGCCAGTTTCGTCTGTTGCAAATGGAATATTTCCTGTCTCCGCCGAGTTTGGCAACTTTTCCGCACCTCTCGCACAAGCAAAACTGTCATCCACGTGAGGAAATTGCCAATTTGCTATAGCGTTAGCGCACTGGTATTTAAAGGGATAGAAAATAGGTGTTCTTTTACAACTGCGCTGGAGGTGCGCTAAGTCACGAAATTACCAAAATTGCGTTAGACACGCCCTAAAGCGCCACCGTCTTCGCTTTGCGTCTGCTTTACCGACACCGTCCCAATTCACCAAAATAGGGCCCCAAAAGTCTCTCACTGTCTAAAAAGTCAAAGAAAGGTTTGCATTGGGGTGCATCTTTGCAGTATGGCCTTTACAAAGTGCATGGTCATGCGCGGCATGATCCAAACGGCGCTCCGTGCTCAGGTTACATTCCCCTGATCGCATTCTTAATTAATGACCCATCTCCGAACCCAGGCTGACAGGCTGTCCCACTGTCGAGCAAGAGAGGAAGATGGAAGAAGGGAGGGAACCGGGGCCCTGACTCCACACAGCACAGTACACGGGACAGCAGGAAATAGTGCCTCTCAGCAGAAAAAGATTAATAAATGAAGGAGGCAGGGGAAATTATATGAGGATGGATACATACGTTTGCATCTGACAACTGGGAAGTTGTTCCGGATTTAGTGTTGGGGACCTCATCTTTGTTTTTGTTTTGTTTAAGATTTACAGGGATTGAGCCTGAGGAGTATTGATCGCCCTGAATCAGAATGTGCCAGGATCACATTAAGAGCACTGTAAATGAAAAGTGGAGTGTTGAATAATGAATGGTCACCCAGGCGCATCGAAGGTATCGATGAGGGATATATCACAATGGAGGGTGTCCTGTGAAGTGCGAGCATTAAATGTGATCCATTTTAATGCTGGTCAGATCAGAATTGCAGATTGCCATTTCATACGTTTAAAAAACGTATCTATATTAAACCCAAAAAACGATGTTCATTTTGAATGGAGGTATTTTAATATGGCACAAACCGTGGCACATGAAAATCTTTTTCGTCAATGCCCTGGCCATGATTTAATTTGGCAAGAAACTGAATAACGCTGTACAAATATTGTTTATATTGTACGATTATATCTTTCGAAATGCTAATTATTTTCATTTGTCTTTTTAATAAAAACTTGCAAACAGATTTGTATGAAATTTGGAGGATTATTATGAATGGTCTCAATCTTTGCCAAAGCAAAATCTACATTAGTGCCAGAACAGCGCATGACGTTCCTACTTTGAATGTAAACGCTGTGCAACCACTGAAACAATGTGTTGAAAACAACCTATCAGGTATATTGGTCATCTAAAGTGTCCAACTAACACCGCACACATGCCTGTATGCTATGCATTCAAAAAGATCTGAGGCTTGCAGTCAGGGTGAAATCCTCTAAGACAAGACTCTTAACGCCTGTGTTTTTCAGACAGTGCTTTCTCTGTGTGTGTGTGTGTGTGTGTGTGTGTGTGTGTGTGTGTGTGTGTGTGTGGTAGTACGTGAATGAAAGGTGGAAAGTCAGAGGGCGGCAGTTGGCAGTGGATCAGGATGAGAGGGGCTCCACTCGTCGGCAGCGGCCAGAAATGGAGGCTCCGCGGGGCCAGGAAGTGCTTTCTTGAGCAGATGGGAGAGACCCACGGAGCAGCCGCCTTAATCCCGGGAGGCCCCACCAGACAAGGTGGTAACTGTCTTCCCTCCGTCTCCGTTTCAGCGCTACCTCTCAGCCTTTCTTTTCTATCTTTAGAAATAAGATGGCTCTTGCTTTGAAATAAACCAATGTTTCTTTTGTCCTGTTCAGAGAATTTAATCTTCTGTGGATACTCTCAAATAAGTGAAAACACCTGGTAGGAATGTTTTTCACTCTTTCAAAGAAGGAAAATATATAGTAAAGATCTTAGGCAAGTGAGCATTTATAAATAAAGACGGTGTCTTCCCTTTTATTCCTTAAAATATTACCCCTTGCATGATTTCTGAGTTATACCTCATGCACTTCATTGGAATCCTCTTTCTGTGCCTGATACAGGTTCCATTCTAAGCAGCTATTTTTTGGTCAGAACACAACAGAGAAGTGGAGGGGCCACCCTCATATTCACAGTATTGAAGAGTAGCTGTCCCTTAGCTGGCAGAGACCATTAGTGGTTACAGCAATGGTGAAAAAAAATGTTTTCCTTAATTTTCATCGAGTCAACCAGTTGCAATGCAATACAATCATTTAGCAGATGCTTTTATCCAAAGCAACTTACGCAAAAGTGCATTCAGCTCGAGTAGATGAACAACCACTTGATGCTACAATATCTAAGCACATCATTCATCTAGTAAGCCACATAAACAACACAAGTGCTAATTACAAGGAAATTAACAATAAGTGCAACAAGTTTTGCTTTTTAAATATACGGATTAAGGTCCAAGGTGCAACATAATACAAAGTTATTTATTTGATGCAGGCTTGCAACAAAGGTCAAAGACAAATGGTGTGAATCTTTTTTGGAGACAGGAATGAGACCAATGCTAGGTTTTTATACAGTGTACAGTAACTTATACAGTAACTACTGATCGCCTCCTCTGAATAGGATACCGTAAGGTATAAGTACAGTAAGGTATCCAAATTTCACACACAGTGATCTGGATTCAATCCAAAACTATCCATAACTTTGACTTGTATATGTAGGGTCCATGCATCTATGACCGATCAACAGGAAGCATTATTTTCTAATGTTGCCTCTGCTATGTGTCTCTATTCTCTAACTTTGACCAACTAACTGCAAAACAGAAAGTGACC
Source organism: Aldrovandia affinis (assembly GCA_029706075.1). Classification (NCBI taxonomy): domain Eukaryota; kingdom Metazoa; phylum Chordata; class Actinopteri; order Notacanthiformes; family Halosauridae; genus Aldrovandia; species Aldrovandia affinis. Next base: position 7,580,468 of record JAINUG010000001.1, on the reverse strand, counting down.
TTATTTAGCTTAATTAACTCTTTGAATAACATCTTATACGACGACATATCATTTTCAATGCTCTTCAGCTACTATCACTTCACCTATTTGATCCTAGCAGTGTTTTCACAGTTTTCACTTTTGTCATGGAATAAGCCAAATGTCTGCACACTGTTTAAGTGCCCCAAGGTCTAATAAACACTTTGTGGTAGCATTTAATCAGCTTATTCTATGATTCTATTTTTTGTCCAGCACCTGTGCTTTTTTGTTCTACATTATAATTTTTTCCACCAAAGCATTTGGTACAATTCAGTTCTTCTTCAGTTTAAAAAATGGCCTCTTCATGCTGCTCAACAGAGGCTTGGTGCAAGCGATGGCAAGGTAAGGTCACCTGGTAAAGTGAAGTCTAAGTCATATGCCCTGACAATAACAAAAAGCTCCCTGCCGTTTGAACGCACCCTGGCTGTATGGTGAACAACTCCTTTAATGAGCTAGCCTTTGGATCACGTTGATCAATTATTTCCAATGCATCACTAAGGGGAGATTTAATTTATTTGAGTTTGAACAAAGTATATCTTTATATATATATATATATATATATATAACAAAAATATATATTTTTATTCATTTTAGAATTACATTAATATCCAGCTATTTTTAGCTTCTAGCACAAGTGTTTTTTTTTTTTTTTTAAACTGCATACTGCATTGAAATGTTGCAGTACACCATTAGTATTTTCTATTTAAATAAAGTTTGTTCCTGAAATTCTATAACTTCATGTGATTGTGTACAAGAAACTGCAATTAGTTGTACATGAATACCCCGTATACCCTGTATAGTGTGTTACAGTGGATGCAAGCTCAAAGATGGCTGTCTCACAGCCTGTTGTCACCAGAAATAGACAAGCGGAACTCTTTAAAGCAGGAATGTCTTGGCAATGTTTCATTCTCCTTCTCCAAACTCCACAGGTTTACTCGTGACATCATGTAGACAAACTAGTAAAGCTAATCAGCAGATGAGTGTGAGTGTTCTGACTCATATCTTTTGACTGGCATTATTAATATGCTTAATTGTATTTATTAACCAGAGGAACAACTTTATTACTAACAAGCCTGAGTAACCATGACTGCACTAATGTTCTTATAATTTATCCACATTTATCGAATTTTCCATTGATGGCACTGCTTGATTTCTCTTTTAGAGCTAAGCAAAAGCCTAAAATACCTCCCCATTCTAAATGACGCCAGAGATAACTGAAAGAGCAAGACAACAGCACACCTCACATAAAACAAACTGCTCTTGTATCCAAAAGCCATCCACAGTATGTCTTGTTTTTTTCCAGTATGTAACAGTTAGTGGTATGCTATTGATATTTCCTTATTTTCAGACCCCGGTGTTCTCTGCATTCCTTTATCAAGTGGTTGATAGCTGGTAATAGGTAATAGAACAGCCTACCACTTTAAGTAGGGCTTGACAGCTGAGACATTTTTTGTGGGAAATTGCAAAGGCCCATTCCACTTTGTCACTGTGTATTAATGTCATGAAGAAAGACCATTAATTGTGCAAGCTCTGCATCTTCGGTCCCCCAGTACCCAGTGCAATCAGCAGCATCTATACATATTAATGGGGTCTTTAGCATTGCGGTTGAAGGCCCTAACATGATGTGATATCCTTATGGGGGTGCACACACAGCCCCTCATTAATGACAATGTAATGGCAGATAGAGGAAACAAATAGACCTGCTGATGCTGCTGCCATCCAATTATAGGCAAGCCTTTTTTCTCTCCTTTTCTGATGACTAATTCAATTCATGCAATGATAGTTTTGTGGAGCTGATTCCATCTCCAGCAAACAGACAAAAATAATATATAAGATATATAAAATATGCAAAAGAGCTACAGTAAAAGCATTTTATGTGCAAATCTGCCATTGCATTATGGCATTATATTATACTAGCATTATATTCTACATACAGACATTCACCCATTGACACAGAGGCATCAGACTTATGAGCAACATTCAAAACCATTAATCGTGCAATTTTTGGAAATTGGATCAAATGTCTCATTAGCTCAGCTGGGGATGCACTCTCAGGGCTAGATTTACTAAGGGTTAAATCTGTTCATGCATAGATTTTGAAAATTAGGCCGATTAGGTATTCTGTCTGATTTACTAAAACATACCTTAATTGCGACTCTCCTCTTTGTGTGAGAATTTTAAGAACCCCTGAAAGCAGGTGGTAATTTGTGCACTGATATAGCCTAGCTCACATTCTATAAACTCTTCAAAGAATGTGACCACAATACGTAGGTCATTCTTATGGGTAATTTTAATTTGAAGTGGTCTGAAAGTAAAAAAATTCAAAGTTCAAAAAACACAATTAAAAAATAAAAGTTTATCACAGATAAATTAAATGATCAATTAGTCAATGGTCTGAGAAGGATAAAAAAAAATCCTCAAAGGCACAATGATATTTATAAATTAATCTATTTCACAATCTGCATTTCGTATCGTGCTCTCCAAGGTTCCAGCGAGCACGCATTAAAACATTAATCAAACAAAACAAGCTGTTGACAATGTGGATTCTTTCACCTGTTGTTCTACCAGTGTTAATATCCTATTCTGACATCATGCTGTCTTTTCTTTACATCATATACTGTCCTTTTGCTATGCCGAATGGACTTTCTTTGTGATGTCACTCCATCACTCCATGTCACTCCAGGTGTTTTTCCTATCCGTTGGTGTTGTATTCCTATGCTGTGATATGGCGTTGTGATGCTGTAACTTGTTGACCATTACTGTTTCCTGATCTACAGTAGGCTCCGTTTTCATTCATATCCTTGATAAAAATGAACAAAATAGTTAATATAAAATAAACTATATAAGTAATGAGATATATTTTATGCTCACAAATTCCGAAAATTATATTCTTTAATAATACTGCATTGTCAAGAACCACAATCAAACGGTTTACAAATTATAATTTTTCCCCAGAAAAATCAAGGATCACAAATATTCATGCCCCTATTGTCAATACTTTGTGGTTCCTCCCTTGGCCACTATAACAGCAAGTAGTCACCTTCTGTAGTGTCGTACGAGGTCATGGAACTTCTTGGGGCAGATCCTCAACCATTCCTCCATGCAGAATTGTTCTGTTCCTTCAGATTCGTGGGCTGACGTTTGTGGACTCCTTTTTTTAGTTCAAACCATAAATGTTCATTGGATTCAGGTCTGGAGACTGAGATGGCCACGTCAGGACATTTATTTTGTGCTCTGTCAACCATTTCATAGTTTCTTTGGATGTATGTTTGGGATTGTTGTCTTGTTGGAAGGTCCATCTGCGGCCAAAGTGTAGCTTCCTGGCAGAGGGAACAAGGTTTTTAGACAAAATGTCTTGGTACATGCTGGAGTTCATGGTTCCATCTATTTTAATAAGGACCCCAGGGCCGGGGATGCAAAACAATCCCAAAGAATTAAAGATCCACCACCATGTTTCACCATAGGCATGAGGTGCTTTTAAACATTACTTGCATTCTTTGGACGCCAAACAACGCTGATGTGTATGTCCAAAAAGATTGATTCAGTCATAAGACATAGTTCCAATTGTAGTTCAGATGTAGATTGATGCATTCAAGACGCCTTTTCGGTGAATTGTCTTCAAAAGAGGCTTCCTTCTTGCAACTCTGCTATAAGGCCATTGTCATGTAGGCGACGTCGAATGGTAGCTTTAGACACCTTGTAATCCCAAGATGCCAGGTTGTTTCAAAGATTCTGAACTGTGCCTCTTGAACCATCCGTCTCACTACACGTGGAGGAAGATAGACTTGCGTCCTCTACCTGGCAGGTTAAACTTCCTAATAATTGAAACAACAGTGGAAAGTGGTATCTTTTAACTTTTTAGTTTTTTGTAGCCATCTCCTGATCTGTAGAGGTCAATAACCTTTTGTCTGATGCTTTCAGGGAGTTCTTTGCCTTTCACCATGATGATGGCTGACCAGAGTATTTCAAACGTGTGTTCCCTCCTTTTTATACTCTAGGAAAACAGGAAACCATTGTAGGCCACTGTATAGTTCCATAACCTTCCAATTAACTTCAAATAAGTTGTATATTTATGAAGATTAGTTTTTGTTGGTTTCAATTTAAAAGAATAGTTAGGGGTATGAATAATATACCTCATTACTTAGTTTATAGTAATAATATAGTTTATTTTATACAATCTCTTTTGTTTATCTTTATCAAGGGTATAAATAAAAACGGAGCCTACTGTATATATTTAAGTTTTATTTTTCTTGTGCTTTCCTCGCTTCTCCATATCCATTTCTTGGCGCTTTGTGATCTGGACATGTAAGGGTGTCATATTGTTTCTGACCCTTTTTTATGGGTGACTCCTACTGCAAAATTGCGTAGGAGGGCACTTCATTTCTTCGATTGTGTAATTAGAACCTCTCTTAGTAAATTGATCGTTAATGTGTCGGTATCTGCAACCATAACAGAGCCGCATTATAGCAACTCTTGTGTTTGCTCTGCAACTATTCCCTTTATAATCTAGATCTCAGTGTTCCAATGATAACAAGCTGACATATTTCAGTTTGTGTAGATGAAAGAGGTTTCCTCTGATCCCACTTGAGTGAAATGTTGAGTCACACAATGTCATGTTCTTGTTTTTTTTCCGCCTATATGTGCCTCCCTTGAGGTTATACTGAAACATGGTGTCAGTAGTTCCCACTTGCTACGCAAGTGATACTCCCCTGGTTTCTCTCAGGGAAGCTGTGTATCTCATAGTGCAGAGACAAGTGATGTGCCTGCAAAACAAACTAAACTGGATGACTACACATTTTTATGACCAAACTCCTATATAAGATTCTTGAGCTTCTATATCCTAGGTGTCACCACAATGGTATACTACAACTGCTTTAGAAACTTGTACAGCTTTTCTTTTATTCTGGAGGTAGAGGCCTGAGATCTTAACATACTATAACACCCTGAGACCGCTCTGCAATATCTAGCATTGATGTATGTAAAGACATAAATTCTTTTTTAGAAACATTGTAGAATTAAGATGTTTCTTATCTCACAAAGATGACTGGATTATTGCAATTCCATTACTGTTTTTTGCCCTATCAGATTAGTGTAGAAAGAAACTGCCAATATTATAACCTGACTACATATCTGAAATCTTCACGTTCAACTTTTTGCATTTCAGCAGCTGTAAACACATAAAATAAATAACGAAATAAATAATGCATTCCATGTATAACGAGTTCTCCAAAAAATGTTTTACTTTTACTTTGCTGAATTTCATTTGATTTTCTCAAAGCCAACTTCTTTCTTGTGTTCGTTTATCTTTCTAAGTTCCAGTGAGTTGTTATTTGTTTGCACTTTTGTGTATTTTGGTGTAAACAATCATGCTAAAATACAGGCCACAGAATCATGAGCCAGCAGACTGGACCTCACAGAAAGCACTTAAAATTGTCTCTGATGTGCAGGCTTGCGTTGTTCAGGCCTTCAACAAGTGATGTTTGATACAAGAAGGCCAAGGTTATTAATGCGCAATAAAGTGTCAAGCTGCAGCTTGACTTATTGTTGTTCAAGCTTCCCCTTTATGCGAAGACAGAGCATTGGGAGTCATGAATCTCTGCCTCTCGAGACTTGTGACCTTCAGCTCTCGATTTCTAACATGAATGATCCTGGAAAAAGATGAGCGGAATACACCATTGATGCATTAGGAAACAATAAGGACAATAAGTTAACAGGTTTTATGTATTCATTACATTACAGGCATTTAGCAGACACTCTTATCCAGAGCATAGACTTACAGTTTACATTTCTTTACAATCCATTTATACAGCTGGATATTAACTGAAGCAATTCAGGTTAAGTACCTTGCTCAAGGGTACAAAGGCAGTGTCCCACCTGGGGATTGAACCTGCAACCTTAACGTTACAAGCCCAGCTCCCTAACCATTATACCACACTGCCTGCCTATTCAAGATGAAGCAAATACTCAGTGAACACAATCAGAAAGGCACACACACAGAAACCTTCGGTGCTCCTGGACATTCTTCATCTTTGAATACACAAGGTTGAATAAAGCCAAACCCTGGGACAATGTTTGGGGGAAGGGCACAGAACCATGCAATCCTGACAGTGAATATCAACATAACCTCCCCTCAATATACACCAAAAAGGCAGAGGAATGCTCTTAAGTAGTTAAGGGTCGATCCGGGTTTAAAACTGAATCCTCACATGGAACAGTTACTGCCCTGTTTTGTCTTTTGTAAAAGGCTGTGGGTCTTAATAAAAACAAAACAAAATAGATGACTGCAGACAGAAGATGTGGGGTCACGCAAAACACTGGCCCGAGAGGCAGAGCATTCCCCGAGACACTTGGGTAATGTCAATTTTTACTTATAAACACCCGTACAAAAGCTCACAGCTGAAGTGAAAAAGGCTTAGACACTTAGCGGGTTCAACACTGATTAGCAGTCTTGGCACATTCACAGAGACTCCGATAAGTTCTGTCAGGCCACCAGGTGTGCCGCGGCTGGGCAAAAAATGGGGGTCAATGTCAATGAGGCCTACGGAACTCTGGTATTTAATTCTCAAAATAGCACTTGCCCTTGATATACCAACAACAGAGTGAGTGGATTTACATGAAGAAAAAAAACAAGAACTTCCTCCTAGATACAGTGTGTCTGTGTCCGCTTTATGCAACCCCAATTAAGTAATCCCAGTTGGAATTTAAATTCCACGGCTCCCACAAATGCAAGAGAAACCTGACTAATAACTATTTTTTAAGTAATTTGGGTTATATTCACCAAATCAGTGTCCTTGAATATAAAGAGAATGCTTTTTCATCTCATATGTAGTAGGAAGTTAGTGAAAGCTTGTGACTCAATGCAAGGCAGCGCTCTGACAGTGTCTAGAACAGACCCAAAACCTCTCCCTGTTTGGCAACAGGTTGGATGCTGAATCACCACCGGATGGCTAGCATGGAACTGTAGCTCTTGCAGACCCAACCCTTGTGCAACAGGAGCAGGTAACACACGTGTACACAATGAACAATCATCTAAAGGTGATAGCTCATTAAAGAGGAGTAAAATACTCTCAGCTTGGGCTTTTTTCGCACTGACCTGTAGGACTGAAAAAACAGATGGCGTTTTGTATTTATTGGACTTTTTCTCCAAAAAATCACATGGGTTTGCCAAAATATGAATTCCCCCTCCCCCACCCCCCCGCGAAATATGGAATTGCCAATTATGCCTCTGAAAAGCTGTGTCAAAGTGTGTGCACTCTTTAGATGCCAGTGATTAATTTGCACACTACAGCCCACACAGTGCTACAGAAGAGCTTAAAATTAGTCAAAGATTCACTTGTTCCTGAGCAGAAAGTCATATATTTCATTTCCTGACTGACAAGTTTGTGGTCAACAGTTTTATTTTGGCTGAGCAGTGTCATGGTTTTGGCTTCTTTTGCATACGGAAGCAAATATCCAAATTTGCTTGGGATTTTGAAAAATCCAATGACAAATCGACAAACTACACCTCAGGAGTACTTGTCCCTAATGGCCTCTGAATTGAAATTAGTTACAACAATTCCACAATGGAGCCGAGACAATTATTATTTTAGCCTACAGAGATATATTATTCTGTCCTTTACTTTTCCAGGTGTTTTTTTTAACACATTTCCAGGTCTGTGGTTTTTAAGGAACAGACCTTTTACTCTTGCAGTTGCAACAGTATTCCGTTGGGTATCTCTGTAAGTGTATAGGTTCGGGAAAACAATAAAAAAACTGCAATACCATCAAATACTAAACAGAATATAATTGGAAAAAAAGAAAGCCAATTTCACAAAGCAGTTAAACCCACTGCCACAAAAAGAAAATGCTGGTAAAATTTTAAAATGTATTTAAGATTAAAAATGTATAGTCACTGAACTATTCGTCATTTAAATATGGAACTTCAATTCCATTTGATTTTGCAAACAGGGGTGAGTAGCTGTTATGCACACAATGAAAGCTGAATCAGAACTGAATCAAACTAAGCTCCATGCTCACAATGTCAATTGCTACTGCAAGAGCATTTCATCAGCCCCAAGCCAAAGTGAGCCTGACAGCCACAATCTATACCTTAATCAGGAAGACCCGAATTCACCCCTTGTAAAAGTAATAATTGTGGAATAGCTTCCTTCAACCCTGCCATTCATTGTCCCTTTGCTACTGTTCAAAACTGTTCATAGAGACAGATGACAGGCAGTTTATATTAAACACAAGGCAAATTATGGAGGAAAGTCATCTTAGCTTTTTGAATGTTAACTTTCATTTTTATTGGTAACACCAAAATGTGCACTCTCAATTGCAAGTCATTTGGCTGTGTTGCCAAAAGTACATAGCATGGACTTAAAGCAAGTTAAGTTTGACAACAATGCAATAAGCCATGCCCTACCAGGAGAGGGAATTGATTTTTCTACCCATTAAACTGGTTCACAGCATATGAGGCAGGAGTACAAATCTACAGCTGTCCAGAAAACCCTAAATTTAACACAGCACTTCACAGGAGGCATGGGACAAAAGCGTTGCTTTTATTTGAAAGGCAGGATTCAATCTACCCAATATTGTATTTTGAACTTAACTTTGAGTGATGAATTTGTATTCATCACTCAAAGATTTATTCTTGCAAAAAAGTATTGTTAATTTCCATGATCACTGAACTTGTGACAGTGTTTGAGTATCAAAAAGCAACATTTGCTCAAAATCATTACTCAAAAGTTGGCACAAAGTACCATAGTGGTAACACTGAGGCTTCCCTTTGTCTCAGTTATAAAACATTCCAAGCTTCCTTCACCACACCTTACAGAACAACATTTAAATTCACTCTAATTTTTGTTCAATGGATAATTCCTTGCATGTGTGATGTCGATCTACAGCAAAAACGGCTGCAGTGCGTCATTCAGGGACATTTATAGCACACCAGTTAGCCTATAAAGGCATCAAGGGCTGCATTCACAAATTAAAGATCAGTTCTGATGTTATTTGTAATTGAACTGCAACATAATTTTAGGATCCTGGAAAATCAATATGATTTGAAAATGAACCATGGAGAAAGTGTAAATTACATCTGGATGCATCATACTGTACAAAAATAAGTGATTTGCTCTGACAAAGTTGGTTTAAAGAAGCTTGGCATGTCCATCTAAAACATTTTCCAGGGTTTTCTTGTTTAGGTTTAGAGGTCCTTGGATGGGGTGTGCAGTCATGAAGTATAGAATTAAAGTAAGGTATAGAATAAAAAAAAATAAACTTTGCCCATTTGCTTAATACAGTAGTGGTCCACATCATAAAAATAAAAAAATGACAGCTCTTTTTGCTCAGCATATGGAAATGACTGTGTCTTAATAGAAGGGCAAGTGAGAACAGGGTTATTCAAACAAGGTAGACTGTGGTGTATCATCTTACTGGTTCCATCCCAAAACTGACCAGCTCCATTCATTCCCACTTTCTTCCAGTTTTTCAGCGATAAGTGGACATGTCACAGTCGTAATAATGCTGAAAGTGATCACAGGAGATCTCTGAACAAGGTCGCTGTAGATGCCGCATAGCAAGCCATGGAGAGCGTCACCATCAGGTAAGCAGGCGCAGGATGGAAACGCTCAATCTGTGTCAGAATGTGCTAGTGAAGGCCTGTTGCCAAGGGGCTTTGCCAGAAAGCAACCTCCTTTTCCTGACACCTTCCTCACAGGGAAGCATGCTTGTGTCTTTCAGCTTATGCTTGGATTCACACATATTATATTATTTGTACAATGTCATTTTATCATTTGTTTTTTTTACTGTCTGGCATGCCACTATTGATTTGTGTAATGCATCACATATTTTTGTTCCTCAAACCAAAATGCTTTATATCAGGAAAGATGACACAGTCATAGGGTCCTATTTTGATGGTGCATAATGACGGCACAAGGCCCAATTGCAGCTGGTTAGCTCAATATATATATATATATATATATATATATATATATATATATATATATATATGTGTGTGTGTATAAATCCACAAAAAATGTTCCCGTTCATCTAAATAAAAGGAGTAATAACAACTTCACTTGTGCTTCTAGTTCTTCTTTCACTTTGTTTCTTATTTTCACAACCCTCACCCACTGCATACCCTTTCTACAAATGAATGAAATCTTGCAAGACAAGCTACATCAGTTACATAACCACAATACATCTCCAACCTCCAAAAATGACCACACTGCTTAATTTGTGTCTACAGCAACCAAAATAATTATGCAACATTTACATGATGTCCTTACATGAGCAACATCAGCTAATATATTTCCATAGACTACATCTTTAATATAAACCAATCTAAGACAGTCTGTGTACCTTACAGCAAAGCTAGTAGGCCTAATTAACTTGTTTCTGCAGAACACAATTAGACACTGGGGAATGTCCCTCAAGAGCCTCTGTAGCTGATAAAATGCACACAAGCTCCTCGGCCCCTCTCCATTTTGCACATGTATGCAGGTGCGTCTGCACGCACGCACACACACACGCCTGTACACACACTCTTCCCTATGGTAATGGTGAGACAAGCAGCCTAAAAACCTTGCTAATCACAGCATGCACGCATGCACACATACACACACAAACACACACGCACACACACACACACACCCTTCTGTAAGGTAATGGGAAGACAAGCAGCCTAAAGACCTTGCTAATCAGAATTCTGTAGGTTAAGATATTGGGAAGAACTAATTACAGTGTCACTCTTGTCGTGTACAAGAGATCAAGGACTCATGCGCTTCGGGAAAATGGCCACTCGCTGATGAATTAATGTGTGACTACTACAAAGATCACCCACCCAATCAGTTTGATACAAGATAATAGTAAACTAATGACATAGTTTTAAACAGCTGTTAGTTTGGACCTTGCTCCTTGTGTCTAGAAAAGGCCTATCCACGTCTCACAAATAAGTAAAGAAAGAAATAACAGGACAACCGAAAAAAATCCAAAGTCATACGGCTTTCCTGCTGGGTCTATACACGTACAGTCTGGATTAATTATTGTCCAACAAGTCGCTTCATGGCCTGTTTGAGGACTGGTCATCTGTCAGTGAACAAGGGCATGGTGTCTCAGGGTCACTCAGGATCAGCTCATTAAGGCCAGTTCAGCAATGCTGTGCAGTTATTTACAGTGGACTCCCCACGGTGCAGACAGCAACAGCAGAGAAGCATGATTGATGTATGTGGCACGGAAAAGCTTCCACCATCCATTCTGCATATGATAGATATAATATCTATTAAAGCTGTAGTTGGTGATCTCACTTGTTAGTTCTCATGCCATAATGAACACGGCCATTTTCTGTAAAATGAATAAGCTGAGTCCACCTGCCAAAAGATCAGGTGACATACAGGAAAAAAACATGTGAAACAGGTAGGGTACAGACCATGTTTCAATATTCACCAGCATTAACCATTTTTGCACCAGTGTATTTAGGTGTGTAAAATGGGTGAATACTTCTGTAATCAATTATTGTGTTTTTTATTCGTAATTAAAAAATACTTTTTATACCCACTGTATGTGTTGCTATTGTACTTAGGTGGCATGACATTTCCTTGTGCACTTCCTTTTTTAGCCATGGTTAATCTGCATCCAGGACCGGAACTAACAATTACTTTTTTCGTGTTCAGTGGTCCTTATCAGCATTTTTGTGCCAGATTTATGAACTTGGATAGCCATGTTCCATGTTAATTACATTGGATTAATCAGTGGCCCTTTTTACAAACATCCCCTACAATGGTCTTCAGGCCTCTGGCCTCTTCAATAAGAATACTAGATACACAAACAAGACAATGATCTGTGACCTTTTCCCACACAAATTAAAAAGCACAAAACCTTGAACAACCCATAATAGCTTACACAGCACAACAACCCATATGTTCCATGAACACAATATTGATCTTTTTAAGGTCGAAAAGACAATATTTCACTCTGTACTGAGAGAATGCACAGCCATGAATTGTCTCACTGCAGCCCATGATCTGTTGATCTGTAAGTTGCCCATCATTCCAGAAACTTGCAATAAAATGTTACAGCCACAAATATAAATGCACAGCCATTTGGGTTTCTGAACAACCAGTGACATGTTTACTCTGCCTTAATTGTTCAATAAACCCATTGAGTTCAAAAATCTTTACAACACTAACACGATTTCTAACTTAGTGAGAATTATCCACTGAAGAAGTATCAAGAACATTAAGGTACTGACATGAAATGCACTGTGTAGCACAATTTGAGCCCTTTTGATCAAAACAAAACACCAGATCCGACATAGGACATTTAGGCCTGGATTCAATCAACATTCGTCCTTCACTTTTACCAACATAGCAGTCACCAAAATTAACTACCAAACTGTGTTTCTATCCTTTGTATATATTTTTCAAAGTCAAAGTTAAGGACAAATGTTTATTGGATCTAGGCTTAGTTAAACTGGCAACCATGGTTTCCAAGAGTAAAAGCATAAACTATTTGAAATAAAACTGTCATTAAATATACCTGAGACACATTTACATAAGGCAATGAATGTGTCTCATAGCTCAGTTTCCATTTCTAGCTTACCAGACTTTAATGCTCAATATACACAGCTCGTGTACGTGTTCTAAATTATATATCGCAAGCTAATTCAGCCAGGAGATGTACAAGCTAATGGATGGAGACAGTCTCAGACAGTCTCATTAAGTAACAGCGAAACCGATCATGCAACTTTTGCAAGATAAGTAAGATATACTGATATAAACCGACTATTAAGGTTGCACATCGTACCGTCTTCATATTCGTATTCTTGAAGCCTATTTTGGGATAGCTCTGCATGCACTGCCTGTGAAATATAAACTACCGAAACTCTGCATAGCTATGGCAAATTCTATTCTCTATATCGACTGATCAATCCAGTGATCAAAACGAAACCAAGTTCAATAACGTTTCTCATATCTAGCTAAATTAACGGTATCTGAAGATAAATTAAAGAAGCGAAAACAGCATTAGCGAATATGGACACAAGCTCTTATCTAGCTTGCAATCCAAATGACATTCATTAGCAAGTTAACTGTACTTGGTATGCCAAACTGTGCCTACTCACCTTCTCCACACTCGAGTGCAACGAACAATGTTATTGAGCGGTCTACGTATTTGCCTGCACAATTTTATCTGTTTGTTGAAACAAATGACGTTTAATATAATTATTTCGAATCGGGTTTGAGCTACACTACAACACACATATATTTTCGTAATATTTATTAATAATACAATCAGCAATTTTGAATATAAAGCGTGTTTTCATATTGGCAATGTATGAATTGTTATGACAGTAGGGTCCATAGCACGAAGGTCTTAGCATTTTTTGCAAGATGGCGGCCTCCAGTAGAACCCAGGTGCTCTCTCTGTACCGAATGCTTATGAAAGAAAGTAAGAAGTTTCCTTCATACAATTACAGGTATGCTCATACTAGCTATCTTTAACATGCCTGTTTTTTTAATAGAAAAAGCAAATGCTGTGACCGAACTGAATACCGCATGCAAAGCAAAGATGCTTCCCATGGTCATACTGTTCAAGTGACATTCCTTCTACTACATCAACGATCTTCACTGACCGGATTGTTTTTAGATAGCAATAAATAAATACAAAATACAGTTTTATTCTGCATTGTCTTCCACACCGCGACCGCCGTAACCACGCAATTATTTCGTACTGTGCCATTTCTGCCGTGGCACTCATCAGTTTCAATCTGACCAGGCATCTCTAGTATCAAATCTTCCAGACCAGTCGGCGGGCCCGTGACACACAATGCTATAATCGTAGCTATCATTTTGAATATGATCAGCGGCAGGATAGTTTGAGTTTTAGTGGAGAGCTTGATCGTTAGTTTTAGTGTGGCTTTGTTTTATATTTGTAGTGAAACCGTTGCGTCAATATAGCGTAACGTTACAAGTATTACAATCTGAAGTTACGTTTATATTTATTATTTTTTAAATTTATTAGCAGATACCCCGTGTTTGATTTGATTAATGTTATCTGATCTTCCAGATAAGCGGCTTTTTGGGTGTGTTGTGTATGAAATAATTAGCTTCATAATTTGTCAGATTAGAAGTCTGGATTCAGAATTTCACCTCCATTGTCAACCCAGCCATATTTTCTGAGACAAGTTACACAATCTTCTGCCTCATTTTAAAGAACAATCTACGAGTGCTTTCCAAATAAAATATTACCATTACTTTCAAAAGTCAACCGCTAAAGTACCACTGAACGCATTTAACAGGCATATTAGCTTCCCCCTTTGTCATTGTTTACCCCTTTCGTTATCTATAGTAAGCGAGCAATCTGTAAAATACATTTGAAGTTAATATTTAAATATTTTACCATGCAACCACAGTTCTACTGTATTTGAAACAGCACAGCGTGAATTTGCATTCAAATTAAATAAACATGGCAAAGACACCGGGTGAATATTTACACCACCTGGGTAGTATTGTATTGTATTAATAAATAACTATTCTTATGAAACTAAGTGGCAATTTAACGTGGTTTAAACATCGCAAACAACTTTTTTTTTCCTTTTTGGAAACGGGGAAAAAATAATATTATTGGGGACGTACGTTCGCCGTGTGTGTTCTTTCAAGGATTGACGTTTAAATGTCATTACATACTGCTCCAGTGTTATGTTCTGTCCACCCTTACTATATGGTATAGCCAGCGGGCTGCCTCGTGGCTGGTCCATTTCTCATGGGAAGTTATCATACATTTGTTTGGGAGAATAGTTTTCATTGGTTTCATTTTGTCTTCTCTGTGATGCTTTTCAGAGGCACCAGCTCTGTGGGTCGTTTATGTACCACTAACTATAGATTATTAAGTGGGCAGACTGGGGATTTGGGATAAGTTCTATCAACTATGTTGATAAATTCCACAAAACCTCAGTGAGTCAAGACTTAAATTTAACACTTGACTAAAGGCAGCAAATCCTATAGCGTAGTGCCCCCATCACTGCAGTGGGGCATTGGATTAACTTGATCCAGATGGAAGAGTGCCCCCCTACTGTCTTCTCAGTACCACTTTCAGCAGCAACCTGGGTTTCCCATGAAATCTCCCATACAAGTACTAAACAAGCCCAGCCCCTCCTCTACTATTTGGCATGGGTATGCTACAGGGTGATATGGCTGCTGGCTCAAGAATCTACTGAATTTAAAACGAGCTGTGGATACTTTGAAGTTAGCGAAACGTCTCCAACATATTTAATCTTCCACTGTGCACCATAATGTGATGTGCTAGCTACAGTTAAGGGTACCTTTTTGTGTTTTATCTCAGGAATTCTATTAAGTTAAGAATGCGCAAAATGGGCCTCCCAGGTGGTGTAGCGGTAAGAGCGTCCGACCAGGATGCATGTTGCCCACGGCGACCAGGGGTTCAATTCCACTGGCCGCACCAATTCGGCTCTGGCCGGGAGTGCCACTAGGGGGTGGCAATTAGCTGTCCGAAGCCGATATGAGCTCACTGAGTATAAGAGTGGTTCTACGTGTACCGGAGTCTTAAGTGTACCAGGCGAGTTCCGACTCGGAGGAGGCATTACATTGCCTTTATCACTACCAGTCTCAGACTACAGCAGCTAGCTCACTAAGTGGGGGGGATAGTTGACATGAAAAGAGGGTATAATTGGCTACTAAATGGGGAAAAATCTGAAATAAAATCTTTAAAAAAAAGAATGCACAAAACTACAATACATTTAAAAATGATTGTACACATTCAGATGATTACTAGTTATAATTAAATTCCATATAAAACTGAGGTATTTGTGCGATAATATGCACAGCATGGTTGCTATTGCTCATAAAATGCTGCTGTACATGGCACAATGAGGCTATAGCACAATGAGGCAACAAGGAATTCCCTGCTGACAAAAACCCTCTCTCCCTTTAGTGATGCTATATCCAGTTATGCGCTGTCCTGGGGGACTTCCAGCCACAGCCAGCACTGGCACAGTCAGGTTTCGATTCTGGACAGCGGGCTGTATCACTGTTCCAAGATCTAGCACTTTAACTAATTTTGCCACCCGACAACCCCCTGTATCAGCATTTTTATGGCATTATTTGCTGGAATTAATGGGGTCAATGCACAATGCCTGCATTTTTGTTGCATTGTTGGTGTAAAGACTTCATACTGACCGTTGTTTTGTGGAGAGACTCAGATGGATTTGCCGCTTGCAGTGACCCCTATTCCCTTACTGCTCATCTCCAGGGCTTAAATTATTGATCATCTGTCCCACATTCGCTCTCATCACAGGCTCTCTCCGTATTCAGAACTGATCGCTTATGGTCTTGCTGCCAGCACAACCTGCTTCTCTGTTTTTCTCCTCAAAGTCAGACAAGGTTATACAATTAGGGAGAGAAAAACATGCCCGGACGCCCGGCACCGCGGCTGAAATTAGGCGCCTCTGTGTTCAACGGTACAGCCTAGAGGAGACGGCAGCCGAGAGAGACTCTTTAATAATTGAGTTATGAAAAATCCTTTCTTCCCACATCCTTCTGCACACTTGAATAAAGGAACTGCTAGCAGAGCCTCTGTCTGTAATACT
Organism: Aldrovandia affinis; assembly: GCA_029706075.1. Classification (NCBI taxonomy): domain Eukaryota; kingdom Metazoa; phylum Chordata; class Actinopteri; order Notacanthiformes; family Halosauridae; genus Aldrovandia; species Aldrovandia affinis. The sequence continues at coordinate 7,563,868 of JAINUG010000001.1, read as the reverse complement.
GTTGATTTGCTCCCAGAATGCAATGCAGGGAAAAGCATTAGATCCCTAAAAATGTGCATTTAGTTTCATGGCCAGAGCCTCGGGCAAGGAGAGTGGATTTTGTCCCCCTTCAGGTGCTAATTCAGAAGGTGCTGCAGTGATTGCACTGGCTCGCATCGAATCGAACGGGCAGAGAGGCAGAAAGAGAGTAAGCGGGAGAATTTATTGCCAACACATTGCTGAAGAAAAACGGCATCGCTGTGAGAACAGACTGGCAGAAGTAGGCCAGTCATTATGCAGAATAACCACAGAGGGTAAACATGCCTCTCTGTTAAAAATAGCTGTCCCTTGTGGCACTCATCTACAACACAACATTATGGTGGAGGCCCTGGCTGATGTTGGCAGCTTATTCTTAGTCATAAAGCCAGTCAGGCTGCAAAGAAATGTATTGTCTGAATATTTAATTTAGTCCATGCTTAGCTTCCTTTCTAAGGATTATTGATCATTCTGTGCGGGTCTGGGAGACTTGGACTCAATGGAATTTTACGCAACGCTCTGATTTAAAAAAATAAAATAATATACAGTGTATATATATATATATATATATATATGTGGTACAAAGCTTCCCTTGTCAAGTTAATTACTTGGGCTAAAGTTATGCAATACTTTCATATTATAAAAAAACCTTTTGAGATGTAGTTGATTGATGATATCAATATCCTACAATTGTGCCAATCCATTCCCTTCATTAAGGTTTTACCAGTCACATGCCCAAATCTATATTTATGGACCTTTTTTAAACTTGACCAATATGACTTTTTGGAAATGAATTTAGATTTGATATTATATATTTTTAATAATATGTAGCACCAAATACAGTTTGCATCTACAGTGATGTTGGGCGTAAACATTTTTAGAGATATGGTTGATGAGAAAAGAAGGGTCATCTTTTGTCCATTCTCATTGACTGACCAATGGGATCCCCTTGCATTTTAAAATTCAATATATCATTTATGGATTTAGTAATATATGGATCAGGGGTTTGATACTATTTTTGTTCCATGTAACATGGTAGCAGAAACATGATTTGCACCAGGGCATGTACCATAAGTGACTGTCCATATAGCTTCTGGGTGTATTTGTACTTGCCATCTGGAATTCATTTTTCTGCCCACAGAGATATATTCTGAGGTATGTTGTTAGATCCTTTCTGTGTACGTTTAATTCATATAAGTATAAAATATATCAAACTGACATTTGTTTGGAGTCTTATTTACATCTGTTTTTGCACATTTGCTTTCAAATCTTTAAGGAAACAGGATTGTTTTGAAAGCCGTTTCTCAGCTATGTGGAGAAGAACTTTACATTTTTTGGCAGTGTCACCACTTCTGTGAGCAGAATGAAAGCATCCATCTGAAGTGTGTTGCCTAATCTTCCAGAGTGCAAAGACAGAGTGCTCGTTTCATCTGTCATGTTTGAAAGGAATTCGTCTTTTTGGTATTCCTTCTTAAATGTGACAGACTGCTTACACGTCACGCACCTATTTTATTTTTGTTGATGGAAAAAAATGACTTGCATAGATGCAGTAAGAATAGTTTGCCCTTAGGTCGTCATATTAATTGTGATTATCAATGGCAACTGTTGAAAAGACACCCTTGCATTGTATGCAGAAATTCCAAAATGACGTATTTGGACACTACATTTTTTTGACATTTGTCAGTGATATTGTGTAGCTTAACTTTCGTTGTGTTAAAAACCTGTTTCCCTGTGGATGAAATCCATGTGCTACTGTGCTCAACTGTACAAAGCAGCTGTGTTGTTTTTTAATAACATTTTAAAGGCAGTTCTTTTTCTGCTTGTCCGTAAATGCAGAAGAACAGTGAGACTTGACAGAGAACACAGAAGTAAACACTTATCCAAGTACACTTGTTCATACATCTGAAAAGTATAATTGACTGAAACTAAGGATGACAATGTTGGACAGCAGTTAATTCAACACGTATAACCACTCTAGCATGACAGATGTTTAAGTTAAGTCATTCAATTGTTTTAGTCAGTCTTAAACAATTGATATTTAGAGCAAACAAACAAATGCTTGTTTGTTTGATTATGTGCATTGGCGATACGATTATATGATCACCCTTTTTTTTTGTGAACAGTTTGCAAGGTTAAAAACATTGTTTTAGAAATTAAGTCAATTCAGTGGCAGTCTGAAGGTAGAGTTACAGTATGATTGCCTAATGCCTATGATTTCATAATCATTTGGAATGGTAGTCCACATGCATATACAAGTAGTGTGCTTTAGGAAAATTAAAAGACTTGTTCCACAATTTGCAGCTATGTTGCAAATTGTCCAAAGCAACGTGTTGCTCGGCGTAATTAGTCCCATGGTAGGCCAGTATAATTGACCAGGGGTACCAGGCGAGCCAACTGGTAGGTAGGTTCCACCCATGCCTCTCGCTTCCCTGGCTCCTGTAGTCTCCAACCTGCTTTGGTCACCCCCAGTGACTCTGTGCCCCTGCTGCGATTAAAAGGCTGGCACCATCTGCCAGGGCCCGGCAAGAGGGATCACCCCCAGCAACCCAACCCCCTGTTGGCTGGATAGATATTAATTATCCATCACGTCTCTTTCAGACATGCTGAGTGGCAAATGTCATTGGCTTGAGGGGTGGTGGTTAGTCATCCTCGCCTCCCATAGCAACCCGATCCTCATTTGCACACACCAACGAACATACACTGACGCATTGGCACACACACACACACACATTAAGGTACTGCCATGCACTGGCACACAGCTGGTCACATACAATGAGAAGACATCTCTATACACCAATAGAAGATTATCTCATAGTGTTGTTGTAGCCAGTTAACTCTTTCAGGAAAATAAATTTCATCATTTGGTGTTTTGTTGACGATGGTGGAAAACGCTGTCTCAGGCGCTACTGCACAATCTCCCATAAGTGTGCATCTCCCATAAATGCACCCCACACCATAACGGACCCATTAGAACCCTAAAATTGAATTGAAACCCAAAATTGACCCTTAAAAGTGTTTCCTTTATTTTGGCAGTTACCTGTATATGTGTTGTTGCATATTGCACTGACCTTAAAACGCAACAATACTGCAGTGTACATGAAGGTATACTCTTCAAGACATAGCATTGACCGGTGAGGCTGACTTCGCCCCTCAGCGGGCGTCACTTTTGGCTATTTTGATTTTTCTTGCAGCACAGTTGTTGAAATGTTGATATTGGCTCACTCTCAAGGATTTGCAGCTCTCTCCTCCTCTGCCCACTGTACCACGAGAAGTGTTTTTCCTGGCTGTCAATAAGGGGAACTTGTCAGCGCGTCTCGCTGATGAAGCGTCTGTACGATTGGAGGGAGCTTTGATCTGCACACACGACTGCGCAGAGCATATTTCTGCCAGAACCACGCTGTCTGCGTACCCAGATGAAAGGCCGATATGCAGCCTTCACGCTCTGGAACAATGGACAGGCTGTTTTTCTTCAGCCCTTAATGAGCAGACTGATGAAACGCTGACAGTAGAGGAACGTCTCAGTGATCTCTGCTTATTCCCCCTTTAAAGGCGCTCCTAGAACTCTTATAGAACACAGAGGAGGCCCATAGGTGCCCTCTAGTTCCACTAACGGTCTTGACCTTAGGCCTTAACCTGGTGTATTTGCTCAAGTCAAGGATGTAACCTAAATGTGTTTTTTAAAAGTCACATCTAAAAGGTCAATCCTAGCCTCGCCTCCTAGCCTACCCACTGAGGGTATTATGACTATGAGCCTGACCAGGTTGACACTCCATTGTAAGATAAGCCCACCTCACTTCCAGGGTGGTGCTTTGCAAATAAACCAATGGCCAGTTGCTTATTCTGATGAACCATGTTCTTGTGTAGGTGAGGTTCTAATTGGGGGTGGCAATTCAAGCAAACTCAGCCATTGACCTATGAATATACATTTCATTAATGCATCTTAGTTGCATGACGCCCAGCCCACATGGGCTAATAAGATAGTCATCATTTCCTTATTTAAAATTCAATACAGTATTTGCATACTTTTCATCAATGACCTTAAAGGGTATACAGAAGGTCATGAGTTGACCACTACATAAACAATAACAATAAATTACTATAATATAACCTATAATGCAATGCTGGCTAAATCTTGCCAATCTCATAGACTAACTTCCTTTTCCAGGTGCTTTAAAGAGTACATCTGGGGTTGAGACTACGTTAACCCATAGCAAATATTAAGCAGTTATTTGTCTATTCTTTAACAATATAATAGTTCACGACTTCAAACATGATTCAGTTGAAAGAAAATTCATACCATCTTGTCTTTGTGAATATAGCCCTAGCAGTAGCTTTACATATAGTGTGGTGGCAGGGGCTCATCAGCAGAATGGAAATGAAGGAATAAGCCCAGAATGGGCTTTGTCACCCAAAGGTATTTCTCTCTCTTGAAAGTCTTAAGATCCCTGATGTGAACCGCACCAGCACGCACTACAAATACCACTTTCTCTTTCTTTGTTTATGTAGACTGCAGCTTGGCTCTCCACATGAGTGTATTTAAAATGTGTGTTCTCCATAGAGATAATTGTGCCCCCACCTCCAAGTGCTGTGACTGTCTCACACATCAGTTCATAAAATATAATATGGCAGTGTATACTCTGCCAATGGAAGCCCTCCCTCCCTGGGCGATGCTACAGCCAGCTGTGTGTCAACACCACACAAAAAAAATCTCAAGAGTGAGCACTGGGTTAGACCATAACATTATCTCTGATAACTTTGAACATCAATCAGAGCTTTATTAGTTCTGAGAATATAATTATAAAAACTTTGAGCTCTGAAGTTATGTGCGTGCTCAGGATTTAGAACATGGCTGAAGGTGTAGAGTGAACGGCAAAAGTAAGCTGAAACAAACAAAAAAACAAAAACATTTTCTACTATTTGAAATCGCCAAGTGTTCTATGTCCTTTTGTCACCGCCTGGCCACCTGCACCTGTGCAGGGAGCTATGCTGCTTAAACATCTATCATTTTGATACACCCGTCAGTACCTGTTTTCCACCATGCTACACAGTACCACAGGTGAGCTAGCGCAGGTCAGAGGAGAGGCACATCGCTCACCAATGACAGCTGGTAACTTTTACTTAAGTACCTAAGTAGTGGTAACTACCAAGGAAACCTGTTATCTATAAATGTCTAGGCTAGGCTACAGGGCTCAGCCTGTGCTTGCTAGCCACTGCCTTAACTGTCTGAGGTACTCAGGCCCTAAATATCATAAACTCCATGCTATATGTACCAAGCTGGGTATTACTACCAGCTTTAAAGCATTACAGGGGCATCCATGCATCATGCTATCTTGTTTCATTGTTTCATTGCAATAAAGGTGACATTATTTAAATATCCAAGAGGCTTCGCTATAAACTCCTAATGTTGAAAATGATGGCTGTATCTAGCATTGGCTAGTATTCTTATGTTAAATAACATTAGCTGGTGTGCATACACTGAGCAAATATGGCAATTTCATAATGAATTTAACATGAAAACTTGATTTATTTTTCTTAGTAATTAGATACCGATTAAAGCATTGTTTTTTAATCTGATCGGTAGTATTTATTCCTGATTTGTTTTTAACAAATCTTTTTTTAGGCTCAAGATTTTTCAACTGGAATTACAATAACTCTGTACTGTGAGGTATAGTGCAATAGACAAATAAATTAAGCTGTGTGTTTTTTTAAATCTGCATTTGGTGATTATTCCTCGTAGCCATTAGTTCATTTTGAGAAAAGGTATAGACCTTATCTTTTGGCATGAATCCAGTGGCTGACCCATGCTCACATAACGGTAACATAACTTTACACGGCTGCACAACTACAACTGTAAACATGCTCTCCTAGTTGTGGAAAGTGGTCAGTTTCTGCGTAACATTGTCCTGGTCTGGTTTGACCCCACTGTTATATGTGTCAATGTTGTATATCAAGCAGACTTGTGAAGGTCTATGTGTTGCCAGTTAATCTTCGACCAGTAATTTATACTCTCTTAACCCATTTAGCTAGAAATACAGCCTACTTCCAAACTATCGCTTCATTTTTACAGTGCCTCTGCAAAAATGTATGTGGTTTGAAGAGTATCCTAAATAAAGCACCATGCATGCCCAGCCAACTAGCATTAATGTGAGGGAAAAGAGTTGCTTATTGTCTTATTTCTGTTAGCTTTATAATATCCGGTGAGACTTCATACTTCCTCAGCAGTTTTTAGAGTGGTGCTTATTACTGCTCCTAGACACATCAACTGGGTTTTCACATGGCAGGCTGTTTCTTTCCTTCAGATCACGCACATACTGCGCTTTTCTTTGGCAGTAGTGGTTTGAGATCATGGAAACCTAGGAAATTATTTCTTGACAGCGGTGTCTAACTATTTTGCCACATACTTATTCAGAAATTAAAATGGAACATTGTACGGGCCACTTCAATTAAAGTCAGTGTTAATATTACTGAATTCCTTATTCTACCTCAGTTAGAGGTTGTTTCTTATTTTTCAAAAACGAATGAGCCAGTTCATCTAAAACAACGGCACAGCCATCTTGTGAAATATACAGTTTGAAAATCCCCTGTGGTCCTAAACCGTAGTCCGATATTACAGAGGTTTGACTTTGCAGTAAACCAGACCAAACAAACAACAACCTCCAAATGATTGCACACAGTCCCTCTAAAGATAATATGGGCCTTGTATTTATGCTACATTAGTACCGTAGTTTGAGACTATCATGTCACGTGTGCGTCACGTGTCCGCCAAGTCCCACGTAGCAGCTAGTACATATAGTGCATAGCATAGTACTTTGCTAGAAAATAGAAAAGCATGGTTATTTTTGAAGATTGACATCTACAATATACTGTAACTATGTACAGTTTCACATAATGTTTTGTGGTGTATTCACTGAGTATTCCATGATTACCCTTAATAAATGCTTGAATATAAGATGATAACCCTCCTTGCTGGGGTGGCATTGCCCCATCCTCCAGCAAATGTAAATGGTTCTAGCCTAAGAGCAGTATATATATATATATATATATATATATATATACACTAAACTAGGTTTATCTCATAATTGACAATGCTCAAAGGTTTGGGGTCACCTGCTGGAAACTAGGTTTATCTCATAATTGACAATGCTTTACACCTAGTATACATTTCTGTAAATACTTTAAAATGACAAAAAAAACACATGTAACAATGAACAAAATGAACATCAAAGAAATGTTCAAGAAAATTATATTGAAAATTGAATCTTGGATTCCTCAAAATAGTCACCCTTTGGTGTGAGAATAGCCTCACAAACAGTGGCCATTCGGTTAATACGTTTTAGCAGGAAATCACCCGACATGTTTTCCCAGCTATCCTGCAGCAATTCCCAGAGAAACTTGTGGGTTCCTTTGTTTTGACTCTTCCTTTCCAGTTTGTCCCATACAAGTTCTGTGGGATTGAGGTCTGGACACTGGGCAGGCCAGGTCTTTAGTTTGAGTTGTTGTTCACATTCCTCCTTCACCAGATAGTTCTTGTACAACTTCAAGGTGTGTTTCGGGTCGTTATCTTGCTGAAGAATGAAGGAGTGCCCGATTAGCCATAGTCCAGATGGAAGGTGACCCCAAACTTTTGAACGGTAGTGTATATATGAGACAGTAAATGTTATAGCCAATGGCTGTTATGAAGTGAAGATATGTTGAGGGCCATCTAACCTTTTTGCAAAGAAAACATTGTTATTTGTCCCTCCCAGTATCCACAACTCTTGGTTAATTTATTTTCTCCCCCCTTCCCCCAGGACGTATGCCCTACGAAGAATTCGAGATGCCTTCAGGGAAAACCAGAATGTGAACGACCCTAAAACCTTGGAGGTTCTACTCAGTCAGGCCTGGGATAATCTGGCACTCATCCAGCGACAGGTAGGCCCACCATTCTCCCAGCTCATACAATAGACAAGATCCACAATCCTGTTCAGGTCCAAAGTACAGAGTGTAACAGGAGCAAGCATAATCAAGCTCTTATCCACTCCAGTTCTAAAACCTACATATGCCCATTGGTCAGCCTGGTAAACATGTTCTCTTATCCACTGCCAGTTCTAAAACCTCCATATGATCTGTGATAAGAAACTAACTAATGGTTCAAGACTAATAAACTAAGAACAGCCTCAAATGAATCACTTGGAGAATAATACTGGAAAAGTGCATGGGGTGATAGGGGAGAAAGATGGCCAATGTTTTATTTCTTGAGATAAGAAACTAACCAACAAGTATAAACTAAGAACTAATGGGAGAATATACAAAAGTGCATGGGGTGATAGGGGGAGAAAGTGGCAATGTTTTATTTCAGAGGTAAACACCTGGCTGAAAGAGGAGTGAAGGGTATGGTATGGTTTGAAGATACAAAACAGAATCTAGTTAGGTGGGTTGACTTTATGTGGAAGACAATCATGGAATATAACTAAATCAAATAATTAAATCAACACCAAATGTCTTCATAAAAGGTGTGAGTGCCAGTTTTTACTTAGATTAAAAGTCAGGCCTGGCTACTTAGTCTTGTTTTAGAAAATCATATTTAATGAAAGGAATGAATTTAGGTTTTAAAAGCAAAGCAATTTGGGACATTTTCAAATAAATGGACATATGAGTTGTGTTTTTAAAAACACTGAAAGATAATTTATTGTACTGGTAATATTGCAGCAACAGTAATTCAACAGGTTTAACAGATCCGAAATAAGGTTCCAAAATATAAAAACTATAATAGAAAATAATACTTCCCAGTGCAAGACCTTCAATAAAATATGCTTTATTTCACTGAACTTGTTCTCACATCTCCAGATATAATTGAGACATGGCACCTTTGGACTCATAACAGTTAACTTGGTAAAACTAGCACTGCATTTGAACGCGACTTAGGAGGTGAGCATTTATCAATCAAATCCTGCTGTGACTTGAGCAGTCTATCACTTTACAAACCAATGAGGCATGTTCAAATAATATTTGATCACACGTTTTAGAATTTTGAATTTTTTTGAGTACAATCTTTTGGCTACTGTGTTATCTTATCTCACACAGGTACAACAACAGCGAGTTGTATGCAACACAATATATAGTAGAGTATTACATGTCCCTCCTGATTTATTATCAGCAAATTATGTTGTTTATTGAAAGCTATCAATGTGACTGCATGTATTTAAAATACGTCTATTGTGCATAGGCAGGAAACACCCCACCGCTTAACTACAAGCTTTCCGAAGTGTAGCTCTGTCCCTCAAAAACTGTGCAAATAGTGATTTGTTCCGTACATTTTTATAGATTAATGTTTCTCGTGTTGTTGAACAAACTACATTCCTTGACTGCCGATTTTTTTTTTTTTTTCTTTATTCAAATGAAGGTGAAAGTAACTTTCATTAAAGTTTTGCTCTGCACGACTGCTATTTTAGTGCAGTGCAAATCCCACTGTGACACCTTTGATTTGCCAAAGCGCAGCGATTCTATTTATTTATTTATTTTAACTCACGCAGGCATGCCTCCAAACCCTCGAGGTATTCTCCAGCTACATCACAGAAAATATATACGGGTGTATAAAGATGAACACCTGCTCACTCATCTCATTGGTCTCAAATGTCCGCAGCGACCACGCCGTGCTAATGATCGGCCATTCCCTGCTGTCGGGCGTTTGTCATGGTAATGGCCTACTTGATAACGAATCACCCGAGACACCTAGTGTAGTATTTTTTTTTGCACACATTCATCAATAGGGTGGCTTGGGATTTCAACTCCTGACCAGTGTGTCGTGGGTTTGGGTCCTTGAATAGAAGATTAAAGGCAAAGCACTGCTGCCCACCCAGCTGCCTCGGTAAACAGAAACTTTTGCATAGTACATCATGGGCCGATTTGTTTTGGGTGTATGAGCTTTTCCTGTATTCTGCAGGCCAGCTCTTTCTCTCTCTGATAACCTCTAAGGTAACCTTGCTCCTTTGGCTGATCTTCTGTGACCCGTGTCTATGGAGCTCAGATAATCAATATGATTTTATTTCCCTTCATACCACAGAATTGTGACAGAATACTTTGACAAGCAAAAGTAAAGTTGCTGGGATACCATATATAGAGGATATCCCTACAGGATAACCGGTTGCTGACGATGAAAACAAGTTTGAATGATACTGGCATTCGAATGTAACAGTCAGGTTGAGACAGACACAGAATAAGATGGGAATACATTAAAATACTTAAGCTAAATTACAACATTAATGCTATGTCTTAATCAAATCAATTGGTATTTACTTATTTACCCCAAAAGTAGTTGTGAATAAATACAACTGTGAAATATACATTTAAATATTGTAAGTGGCTATTATTGGCTTGTTTTTTTGGCATGGCTGGGTTCTGAATGGATGTGTCAGGGTCTGGTAGTGTGGGCATGACCACCTTTTAACAAAATGAACAGCATAACTAAGTATTGGCAGTGTCAACAAGCAGTATACTCAATATTAAAGCCTTGTCATACATTGTACAATTCTAGTGACTCTTTCTGGTGTTTTATAAGGTCAAATTATAAGTAGGGCTGCAAACTGAATGTTTAATAAACGTCATGAGTGGGTCATTGGAGATGAGAAATATGATAAATATTGCAGTAGTTGCAGAAATGCAGAACATATTTACAGAAGTTCAGTTTAGCATAGTTTAGGGAGATGTTTGACCATCAAAGTTCCATTTGGGAATGAATAAAACCATAATAGAAGGTCCTTCCCTTAAGGGAGCACTGAATGTAGGAAGCGTGTTTAGTTCAGTTTAGTTTAGTTCAGTTTAGTTTAGTTTAGTTTAGTTTAGTTTAGTACACTTACATTAGGCATTGGCAGCATAAACTAAATTCCAATAAATAGCAAAAATGCCAAATACATTTACATTACTCCCATTAAATCTGCAATAGAGTTCATAACAATCAATTACACACATACTACCCTGCCTACCTGACTGTCTACTTACAGAGGAACATTATCTAGAAGCCAATGTTTAAGTTTAGCCTTGAAGGTGACTGGGTTCACAGTCTGTTTAGTATCATTAGGAACCTTGTTCCAATCCTGAGCACCCGAGTACCTGAAATAACTTTTACCCATCAAGCTATGAAACCTTATCAGCATCAGTTTCGCTACACTAGATCTGGTGTTGTGGCAATGAGCCACTCCAACCCGTGGGATGAAGTCTGACCAGGAGATTTACACAGCCTTTGTGTGACAAAGGACAAGCTATTTCTTTGCTAATATTTATCTGGTTATCCACTGCATCCCCTGTGATATGTCATCTGTTCTGGCAGGATTAAACTCTTTCTTCCGAAAATAAGTAAAGCACGGTGCATGTTAATTAACGTTGAAGTATAATGGCTTTCAGTAGTGGACTAAGAATGGTGTTAATTGGTACATACTCTCTTTGTCCTTTATAGGCAGGTGGGAAGGTGGAGGTACACTATGGGGCTGTACTGTTTTGTTGAGCCCTGCAAGAGGAGCGGTGTGCGAGCCTGCCTGTGTTTTGGGTGTGTGTGTGTGTGCGTGCATAGAAGAAGGAGCGGGGAGCACGGCAGCTAACTTTGAGTGGTAATGCAGGGCACTGCGTCAGTCTGTTCCGTGACTGTAAGATTGTGTGACTCCGTGCGGCTCCATGTGATTTTTGTATGTCACGTTTGTCCGTTTTAGTCAGCGATCGTGCATGCATGTTGTCGTGTGCGTGATTGAGACCGCGTGGGAGGTAATAAACCGTGACTCCACTCTGGCACAGAAGAGGAGCCAGCCTTAACTGGCGCTGCGGTCGGTAGCTGGCGGTGAGTCACAGGCAGACGCTCTTGCAGACGCACTTCAGTGTGGTGGGGGGCGGAGCCCACGCTTCCTTCACAGGGCAGCACGTCATGCTTCAGTTGGAGGCGCGTACTTCGCCTCCCCCGCCCATACCACCCACAGCCATCGCCACCCCACAGGTAGCTTGGGCAGGCTGGCAGAGGCACGCCATTGCTTTTTGATCTCTTTCAACGTGCTTGTGTACTTTGACCACTCGCGAAGTCCGCCACACAGTTTGTGTGTCGTCAGGGGTGGGCGTGAGTTGGCGTGAGGTGGGCAAAAGAGGTGGGCGGCGCATTAAAATGGATTGATGCCATTGGCCCACGTTCGTATGAGTCACGACATCCACCCCCCACCGTCCCCATCCCCCTTCCCCCCCTCCCATATCCGATCGTGATTTACCATGTTTTACTCCCCACTCCCTCTCACTTTTACACAAGATGGTTTGATAATGTGGGCAGATGGATCACAAGGCTGTTTATAATATGAAGCCAGAGTGAGACTTAAATCTGGTTCATCGAGTCAACAGAGTTATACTGTATGTGTATATGTATATAGGTTTGTATGTGCTGCTTTCTGTGTGTTTGCAAAGTGATTGCTATTTATCTGTTTGTTTTGTTCTATTTGCATAATTTCAGCTTTGTCATAATACAAATTCTAATACAAATTGTTCCACCAAAGCCAACTAAAGTTGAAATAAATATAACCTGTACAATATTAATGTACCCCTCCCCATCTGAAAATGCACTTACGGTTATGGTAACAGGCAGGACATTTTCAGCCCCTGTTAGGAGCTTCTGTACCTTAAGAGTCTTTATTTCCATCCCTGTGCGTGCTGTCATCTCTCTCCTTCCCACTGCAGCTTCAAATAGAATTGTAATTAGATGCCTAATGGATTTCAGCTCATTTCAGCACTCAAATGTATATTTATGTAGCCTGAAACTCCCCTCCATGCAACAATGGGTTTCATTACTTTTGATGGGCAGGTACATTCATAGAGCACAATACAATCTCTGCCACACGAGGAACAAAGCTCAAACACACATTTGTCTCATGGTATGGCTTGGCACGTCACACAAGGCCCTATCCCGACGTTTATGCTGTATACACGGTTTACTGCCTCTCCTGTTGTCGGTTATCCCCAACAAAGTTTGTCCACAGATGCGCAGTAATTCACTGGAGATTAAAGTGTCTTCATGAAGATACAGTACTGTGCAAAAGTCTTAGGCCATTTATCTGAGCAGTGTAAGTGTTTATTTGGTCGAAAAAACACAATATAACATTGATGAAAAGTAACAAAAACGAATTGTGTTTTTAAAACAAGGCCTCCCTTAGAATGCATAACTGAAGCAATTCGCTTTGATAGACTGTTGTAACATTTTTGTTCAATAGTCCTATGGTAAATACATCTTGTAAGTCCAAGAGCTTCTTAAAATGTAAAATTTGCCATAACCCATCTTTTTTTGACTTTTGGCTGCTTTTTGTTCTTTTCCCTGTCCAAGTAATCCCATACAGCTTCAATTATGTTGAGGTCAGGGCTCTGAGGTGGCCAATTTAATACTGTGTGTTCCTCCAGGAGGATATCACAAGATCTCAATAACTTTTTGGGAAATGCAATAAAATCATATTTTTTATTGTATTAAATGTTTATTTGTATTTATTCTAATGGTATATAGTGTTTTTTCAAGCATATAAACACTACCCAGATAAATAGCTTTAAACATAGCTTCAAACATTTTCTTGGGTGGCCTAAGACTTTTGCACACTACTGTATGTTTCAACTGGTGCACATCATATTACAAAGATCTGTGTATATTTCAGCTTCGACGCCATGTCCCTGAGCAATCAATGAGAAAAAGGCTCTGGACTTTCCAATCTGCGATCTGTGTCATAGATTCCAAAACGTTCCACGGTGTGTCGCAGAAGCCAAAAGGAGGGCACTCCCAGACAGCACTGACTGTAAATCTTAAACAAAAGAAACAAAGCCAATTTACACAGCGCTTTTGTAACATGAAAGGGAGTGACGTCCCAGGGAGAAGGAGATGCTCTTTAAATTAATGAGCCACTTTGGAGGCAACGGAGGGGAGAATATGAGCTCTCTCTCTCTCTCTCTCTCTCTCTCTCTCTCTCTCTCTCTCTCTCTCTCTCTCTCTCTCTCTCTCTCTCTCTCTCTCTCTCTCTCTCTCTCTCTCTCTCTCTCTCTCTCTCTCTCTCTCTCTCTCTCTCTCTCTCTCTCTCTCTCTCTCTCTCTCTCTCTCTCTCCTCATTCTCATTCTCATTCTCACTCTCATTCAGAAACTTGGATGAACTGTAGTGTAATATTCTGTTCTGCAATGTTAACTAGTACACGTTCCTTCAGTAGAGGATTGCAAGATCTACCAAATTATATTTGGTTTGATGCCGAGTGTCACAGAGACCAAGGGTATTGAACTCTCTGGTTGACTTGATTTTGTGTGGAGAAAACAAAACTAGTGACCAGAAGGTTGCAGGGATTTAATGTCTAAAGGGACTGACAAGGGACAGACAGGCACTGCCAACAATGATGTCTAGTCTGCACTGATCTGGAGACTGAGATAACATGTTTAAATGCACATCTTGTAAGTCGCTCTGGAGAAGAGCGTCTGCTAAATACTTAAAATATAAATGTCTAGTTGTCCATGGTTCATGGTTTAATCTACCGCGTGCGCTCGGCTATTGTCTTGACAGCTGTTATGTGTTTGGGGTTTCCACGATTCCCAACCAGAGGAGCTCCTCTCTGTGTTCACAGATGTGATGCTGAGAGGGGTGCAGGGTTACCTCCTTCCCTGTCAGCATCTCAGCATTCTCCCAGCCTTTCTCTCTGCGACTGAATGAATCTCACTTAAATTGAGAAAGCAGATTCATAATGTTTCTTCTCTCTTCACTCATTCACTAATGCCGTTTTGTAGTGCACAAGCATATTCTGGGTCACGCACCTGTAATTCAAGACTTGGGGGCCCCTTCCATAGACCGCATTCCCCCTGAGAGAAAGGCCCATATATAAATGATACACAAACACACGCGCGCACTCACCTCTGGTTCTCAACATAGCCATCCCCTTTATGCGGCCTAAGCGCTCACTGGCTTATGTTTTATTTATTCACATCTGAAGCTGTTTATGCATTATTTATCTTCATATTATTATTAAAATTTTTGACGGGGGCCAGATGCCTGTTCGCTTTTGCATGTGTGGTCTTGAACGTACACACGAGATGTGGCCAGGTGTGAGAGAAGGCCACATCTCCACCTCTCCTCCACCTAAGAGAAGGTGAGAAGTGACCTGTGGATAATGTTCGATCAAGGCGGTGGAGAGCTCAATCGCCATTTCCACCCACTTTATCGATAAGTCAACCGCAAATTTGTGATTGCACTTTCGAAATGTAGTAACATTTCATCATGTGGCTCATGCTCAGCCACGAAGCCAAGACAGTCCATGCACTTGCTGCCCTAAATTGATTACATTTCTAAATCATATATATCGCATCCTTTCCCCCGCCCCCCCCATCTCTGCGCTCTTGATTAGACTGCTGAGGAAGCTGTCTGTTGGTCAAAAACGCATCAGAGGTGCAAACTCCATCCTGAACAACAACGTGCTGCTGAAGGACATCGCTCTGATGAACGGCTGGTGAAAATGCCTCCAATAGCTTACCGAACACTCTCTGATTAAATTATTACTGGGTCTCACTTTGGGAACAAGGATTGCATTGTGGCCTTCGATCTCGTTTGTTAGTGTTCTGTTCTGATTACTGTGTAACATTATTTAACTGTGTGGAGGGCTGGGGATTGTTGGCTGTAACACTGGACTCACTGGACTGGAGAGGTCTAGTACCTTTGAGCCAGTTACACAAGCTCATTTCCTCCAGCTGTTTAACCTGGCCTAACATTGTAAGCATTGCAAATTTACCACGAATAAGTCAAAAAAGTCAAAATAAAATAAAAAATCAAGTTCCGAGAGTTTAAAAAGAAACCGACCCTCATGTTTCCAAAGACTAATGTGATCCCAGCCCGGCCTTGGGAGTTTCAAAATAAAATTGAGTATCTGTGAACAAAATATTTGCTTTGGATGAATATATCACAATTTCTGATTATTAAATGGTTAACATTTTGCTTATTCTTCTGAACTCTCTGGCATGTATCTATGGTCTTCATGCCCTGTTGATTTAATATATTCAATTCTGTTGGCCTCTGCTGTTATTTTATAATATATATTTATGTCTCCAGTGGTTTCTAAGAACCTGTTTAGCATTAATATTGGAAAGATTTAGACAGGCAGGGAAGGAATTATGGCTAAGCTGGGTTTGTGAAGCAATCATCTGTTTGCCAGATTGCCTTTGTCAATATGCAAGGCTACAGAGTAAAACTGCCAGCGTGGCGCCACCTGTTGGTTAGATGAATACACACCAGGCAAGCGATGCAGCTTTGTCGTCTTATGTGGTGGGACAATAAACTGAGAAATGGACACAAAACCAGCCGTCCTTGATCAGCTGGCCATTTTCTTTTTGCTTATAATTACAGACTCACTGAATACGCACTGTGTGTGTGTGTGCGTGCGTGCGTGCGTCTGTGTGTATTGTGTGTATTGTGTGTATGTGTGTGTGAGTGAGTGAGTGTGCGTGCGTGTGTGTGTGTGTGTGTGTGTGTGTGTGTGTGTGCGTGTGCGTGTGCATACTTGCATGTATATAGACATGTTTGCCCATTTGTATGTGTCTCTCCTAGCACTTTGATGTCCGTCTCAATATGTATGTAGCCTTGGGTTTCAGTAGCACTGACTGCTGACAGTGTATGACCATATTTCCATTGCACTGTTGTTTAAAGTGAAATATTGATCTGACCCCCCCTCCCTCCACCATATTCCCCTTTATATTATACGCCACAGTGCAACAAATCACAGGTGATGGTATTGAAGGTACTTGATGTCAGAATCCTGTGGCCATAATGTAGTGATGAAGATCAAATCTGGGGGAGAGCTATGAGTTATAGGGACATGTACATAAACGAGCGCAGCCCATGTTTCCAGACATGCAGAGACGTCCTCGCACATACAGTCACTCATACAGAGAAACACAATGACATAACTTTCATATCGTGTTTGAGACTGGGCGCTGTCGATATGAGGTCTCTTTTTGGCCGTGATTGATTGGCTCTTCTTTTTTCTTTTTTTTCTCTCTCCTTCACTCATTGTCCCAGTCATACACTCACTACACTCACTCACCCACTCACTTATGCACTCACACACTCACTGTCTCACTCATCCACTGACTCACTAACACACTTATGCACTCACACACTCGCTGTCACTCATGCACTTATTCACTGACTCACTTACTCACTTATACACTCATACACTCACTGTCTCCCTCATGCACTCATTCACTGACTAACAAAGTCACTCACTCACTCTATCATTCAGTCACTCGCAGTCACACTCGCATACCCAGGGTCTCACTCGCTTGCTCACTGAGTGTATAAACAAGTGAGTCACATATACACTTACACACTCACTCATTGGCTCACTCACTTACACAATCATATGAACACTGGCATACTCTCACTCACTGACTCACTCACAATCAATCAATCAAAAATCAAAATGTATAGCCTATGTATATTGCATTTTACAAAGTATTTGTCACAATATGCTTTACAGCCCCCACAAAGGCATGCCTAGGGCAACAGTGGCAAGGAAAAACTCCCTAGGTGGAACAAATAGGAAGAAACCTTAGGAGGAACCAGACTCAAGTGAGGGAGCCCATCTGCCTCTGGCTGGCTCAGGGTCTGTGTTTGTATTAACCAATAGTGGTCAATGAGTCCATATGGAAAACAATTAGGGACTCGATGAAGTTCAAGGCAGCTGGAAACGGTGGTCCTGGGGTGTGGTTGCGGGCACACTTACATATTTATTCACACTTGCTCATGCACTTAATCAGTCACTCATTTACTCGCTTCACTCCCTCACTCTGACACTCTGATGCTTCTGAACGGCTTCATTACCAAATGCCGTTCCCTGGCTCTGGTAATGGCATTGCCTTTGCTTTACCACTAGCCTAGATAAAGGCTTGAAGGCATTGCAGATGGTGGAAGTCCTTTTTGACGAAGATTGTGCTCACTGAAAACCTCAACAAAAATGATCTTGTTTTTCCTTTTATCACCTGAATGCGTGTACCTTGTTTCAAGCTGCCCAAACTGCAGTCTGAGGACATTTATTTCATGGAAAATTTGAGAAATAACATTGAAATAAAATGTACTTCACATTCACATCCATTTCATCTATCATTGATATGTCAAATATAGGAAATTTTTGTGTAAGTTATAACCCAGTTTTAAAAGCCTTATCAATCCAGGTTTTTTTCGGACCGAATAGTTTGATGTAAATATAAACCACTTTTAAACGTTCTCCTTTGTGAGATGTCATGACATTTTGAGAAAAGATACAAAGGGAAAATGTGTTGTGACTTTGGTAATAAGTTTTAATATGCTTATGGCCAATATTACTTTCAGTCTACTAAAATAAAAATTACATTTAAAATCTGCAAACAACATCAAGTGATGCCTCTGTTTTTCTCTCATTTGCTGTTTTTAAGTGTTTTTGTTAGTTTTTTTGTGACGGTCCACGCATTGATGTTTTTGCCATTTGCACATGCTTAAGGCAGCAAACTCCAAAGCATCAGTCTGTGGACTGCCACTAAAACAATCAAAGTAAATCGCAAACCACATTAAGTGAGTGCTGGCCATTTTATGATCTTTCTTTGATAAAGGAACTTTCTTTTTCTGTAAGCAGGATTCTTGGTGCCATTTTCCTTCAGAGTGGTAGCTTGTTTGTTTTACCAGGTGGAGCTGCAGCGTTGAATAACATGTTTTATTTATATTTCTGAATGATTTGATTTTATACGCCGGTACGCTTCTGCGCTTCAGAATTCTCAGTGGTACACACAGTTACAGCAATCATAGAATTATTATCCATTTTCAGCAGAAAGCCACAGCTGTGATGGGGAGAGATCAGCCCGCTGGCTGTGAATGTATATGTTAGCCACAAAATAATACAATAATATCATCAAACAAATGTCAAGGTTGGAGACATTGGAGAATATTACTTGCACCCTTTTATTCAGGCCACACAAATAAACATGTATACATTTTGCTCTTGCCCGAGTATGGGAAGCACCTGGATTTTGTGATGTATGGAGGTGTGACTTTCCATACGTGTATATTATTATGGATCTTTTGCATGTTTATTCACAGTGGTGCTCAGTGTTCTGTACAAGAACTGGCCAGGGTCATGTCTCGCAAGATTGACGTGTGTCACATGACTGTACAGGAGCTTGGGAGATCTCCAAGCCACGTTTTCAAACAGATGTGGTGGGCAATACCAACTGGCCATCATCTGCATTTAATTAAGCAGCCTCTTATTTAACATTTACTTTAACATTTATTTAACAGCACAGTAGCATGCAATGCACATTTGACCAGAGGTTTTGCGGTTCAAATCCCATTTGTGCTGGTGGCATGGAATTGTAGGACTGTCGTACTTGGCCTACATTCCAGTAAGCTCGGACAGCTCAAGTGAAAAGCTCAACAGCATCAGCAGCGACCAGCGAGTGTACTTGCCAACCTTGAGACTTGAAAATGAGGGAGATTTTTAGGGCTGACCCCATTTAGTCGACTGGTCGATTTGTTTGGTCAATGGGCTGTTGGTCGATCGAGATTTGTTTTGGTTGAGCAGTCGCAAAAAAAAATTTAAATTTTAAATTTTAAAAATTCTCCACGCAGCATGAGATACCTAGATTCGCGCCACAGTTCGGCGTGCTTGTCAGTAGAATAATCAATTCTAGATGCTGCGGGTGTGGCAGTGACAGTCCTTCACTCTTAACATAGCTAGGCCTATATATGTTCTCTTTAAAATATATTAGGCAGTTAAGGTAATGCTTTATTAATGTTGTGAATAATTCTGCAAAACTAATAAAAGTAACATTTTATAATATATAAGTTATATATTTATAACTAGCATGCGTAACATCCCCTTTCATGTAGCCTATATTGTATCCTTCTTGTTTTAGGCACGCGAATGTGCATTTTAATTGTAGCCTAAGATTTGCCTACAGTTAAGATTAGTGATATAGGCATACTTTAATTACTCATTTCGATATAACCTAAGAACATAATGTCAAAGAAAAAATCTGGAGTATGGAAGCATTTCGTTTTAGTCGCGGAATGTGGATGCATGGAATGTAAACTTTGCAAGCAACGCTTCGCTTACGACAGTTCAACAACGAACATGACCTACCACTTGAAAACGGTAAGTTAGCCTACTTTATATTCTTTCCATGCATAAACGTGTTTTATGTGCTTTATTGGTGAACATTTCAGATTGAGTTGTAAACAATTAGTAATGCGTACCGAGTTATTTATACTTAATTTACATAAGAACATAAGAATACATAATGACGAGAACAGGCCGTTCAGCCCATCTAGGCTCATCATGTCCTAATCTAAAGAGTCTAAAGATTTAGTATCTAGTACTTCATCTAGCCTGGACTTGAATAGCCCAAGCATTTCTGCCTCTACTACCCGACCTCGTAAGCTGTTCCAGACATTGACAACTCTCTGTGTAAAGAAAAACGTCCTAATATCTGTGCGGAATTTGCCTTTAACTAATTTCCACCTGTGGCCTCTTGTTCTGCTGATCCCACTTATCTTAAAAAAACTTTGGTATTTTACTTTGTTAATCCCTTTTAAGAATTTATAAACCTCAGTCAAATCCCCCCTAAGTCTCTATTTGCCGTATTTACCTTTCATACCCGGTATCAATTTAGTTGCCCTTCTTTGGACTTTTTCAATTTGAAACTGTATTTTATAGGTGCATCCCCAGTACATGAACCTGAAGCTCGCCGCTATCTCAGAAAAAAGAAAAAGAGAGATAACCGATGCTATTGTGGACTGCATTGCGACCAATCGATCAATCGGAAAAAACGGACGACTGTTGGTCAACCAAGATTTGTTTTAGTCGGGGACAGCCCTAGAGATTTTCTCTTTAATGCGGGGGTCAGTTCCTCCCCCAGAAAAATGTGAGTTTATCAGAGCTCATGTCTTGCATTTCTGTTAAATAACTATCTAAAAATACTTCTGATATTATTAAATTAAAATATGATATTACATACTATTGAATTCGTACAATTTATTATGACTACCTCACTTGTTTCTTTTGAGAATGATGTCCACCTCCTTTAAGATTTTACCCTTTATTGCACTGCACACTGTCCACTACAAATGGAATATATATGTTGCGTTGAATGTGTAAAATTGTGAAATCTATAGTTTCCCCAGGGGAACTATACATTCTTCATCACACTGGGAAATCTGTATATTGACCGGCGCAACAGGGAATCTGTAAATTCCCTGGAAGTATGCCTAGGAAGCTTGTTGGAGCATGGAAATAGGGGTCCATCACTGCCCCACTGACCAGCGTGCATGCCCTCTTTTAATCCAGACTGAACAGAAAGTCATTTAAAGACCATTAAACCTAATCATAACAACATCCAACATCAATTTGACAGGCGAACAAGCCTGATATTACTCAATATCAATATGTCAATATATATATTAATATAATCGCAATATCATGAGGAGCTGCACTCTCACCCCAAATGGAAAATTCACGATTCATATGGCAGCACTGATGATTTCAAAAATACAAGATTTTTCTTATGGTAGGATAGCACATCCTACCATTAGAATGGTTTTATATTTTAGGCTGTTGAAAGGTTTTCTAACCAGCTATATTTTGATGGGTATTGCTTAACTGGCGCAATTTAATTTTTATATTCTGTCTCCTTTGAGTTTCATAGCCTGATGCTTTTTTTAACAGTGAGGGGAAAATTGGACATTCTTTGTGACTAGATAAAAATACGGGAGAAGTTATTGCGTGGGAGACATCCTGGAGATGGTGAATCTCCCGGGGAAAACGGGAGGATTGGCAAGTGAGCATGTCAGTGAGCCAGCCCTGTAATGCTACGGCAGCCAGTGTGATTCCAATACACTGTAATGCTAATATTGCTAACATGTTCCTGTTCTGATTACCTGTGTCACAGACTGGCCTGTGTGTACAGCACCTGCTCTGACCCTGTCCGAGGTGTGGGGCTTTAGTGAGTAAGTGCACAGGAGATGAGGTGAGGGGAGGATCGCCAGGCCAGGAGAGGTCAGGAAGGAGAGAAAGTAACATAGCGCTCATTTGTTTAGCCTGATCCCCAGGGCCCTTTTTATTAAAGAAACTGATAAAATAGATGTGGTTGACACCACAAGTCTTTGCCAACGGCCAGTTTATTTACTAATCACGATGGTGGTCGAAGGTGCCGATTGAACAGGTTAAAATTTCACAGCATGTTGTGAACACATCGGTTTTCCTTTTTTCCCATCTTTCAAAACGGACTCATGTTTTCCACAGAGGGAGCTCCTGTATCTGGCTGTCCAATTTGCATCCATTTTAATAAGAGGGAGACCAGCGCTGGTTGGACTGCAGTAGAGGATGTTCAGCATCTGATTTGTCATTCCCGGTGTAATTATGGGATTAGATTATGCGATAGCTCCTACATGTGTGAATTGGATTGCTTTTCATTACCGAAATATTAAATATTCATAAGTGTTGTACATGTCCTTCTCTGCCACATAATCCTATTACAACCTTGGTTGGAGCTAATATTAGAGAGCGACTGTAGCATTGTGTATTATGTCACCACTGTGGTTTAATGCGTTTGATTACCAATAGCCACTGCATTTAGACTAGTGTCATAGTAAATATCTCACATTTACTGGCATCTAGTAGTTAGTTAGTTCTAATAGTTATTGCTATTATACACACACGTGCAATGGTATATAATTCATTGTAGTGTATATTATTTGAAATCAGTCTAATAAAGATTTGATTGGCAAGCTGCCGAAAGGTTAATGAGTCTGGTGTGGTGTTAATTTCATGGATCCGAACAACAATTAATTTAGATGATCATTTCAGCCGTGGTCACACAACTTGCTGTTATGGCGTTGTAATTGAACTAATTACATTGTGCGTTAACATGATTGGATTAAAATGTTGGGATGACTGACAATTTTGGCTGGTTTAGGAGATTGCCATATGACATTGTAATGGGAACCAGGGCGCAGTGTTAACCAGAATGTCAACCTGAATATTTGCCATGACTGATGCCAGGCTTGATGAAGGCAAGTCCAGAACAAAACAGGCTTCCGTCATTTGTACATTCAAGCCAGGACTAGTCTCAACCCAACATTTTAATGCAAAACACATCTACATCACTTCTAAATCGACATCAGAAAGCTATGATCCAAAATGTTGTCCGCTTTTTTGCGAGTAGTTAACAAATGTGTTATTTTTAGCAATTGAATATGTACTAGCATTACTTGACCTATTTCATTAGTCCTTTTTCTTAGCCAGACTGTCAATGTAACTCATCTTCTGATTGTAAGCTCCTATTTTACCTCTGACCATAAAAAAAAAAAACACAAAAAAAAAGAAATTATCAGCAGGTAGCATTTCAAGCCAGTAACAGCAAGGATCCGATTCAATAATGGAAGGTGAGACGCCTCTCCAATGTTAGTTGTGCGTTATCCGGATGTCTTGGTGTAAATCATATCTGCGGCTGCGAGTGGCACAACCCTCAGTGTGATTCCCTCTGGGAATGCGTGTGGCAGGGCACGTGGGCCTCTCCCGCAGGAATGCAGCCCTCGTTAATGCACAATGTTCGCTGCCAGGCCTCTATAAAAGTGAGTGATTTGGTTCCATCCAGCCCACTTGGATGAATATAAATGAACCTCCATCCGTCGTTTGGTGTTGACTTCCATAAAGTTGTCTGCACACAGAAAGATGTGGGGGTGGGTAAGGGCATACCACCAGATATGAAATTGTAAATAGTTGATAAAGAGGGATCTGGACACCAGGGAGATTAGGTTATTTGCCGGGGGAGAAGGCCTGCTCTCGGGGGGGCATAAAAGGAGGCATAAAATTCTGGAATTTATATTTTGTTGTTGTCAACATAGGATGAAATTGGCTCTGGGGATTGTGTTTTATGTGAAATGTAGGCTGACTGCCACACGCGTGCGGTTGGAGGCGAAGCATTTGATCTCGTTTCTGACCGCTTGGAGGGGAGCCGTGAGTCACACGTGTGTCACTTCGGCCTGCGTGTGCACATGAAAAGGGTCTGTGCCTCCCTCTCATCTGGAACTATAATTCAGCTCTTCAGGCATTCTCTATTTCTTTTGACGTTTTCCTAAATGCTAACCACATGGTTACAATCCATGCGCTAGAAGTGCATCCACCATTCCGATTCTGTGGCCTTTTGACTTGGTGTCCACTCTTGCTCCTGCAGACATTCAGTCCTGAGAGGATTCGCATATCAAATATGTGGCTCTCTTCACATTCTGAAGGTAATGGTCACAAGCTTCATGGTCAGCTCCACTGTGCACCATGTTCTGTACTGCTGCTGTTGCATAACATTCCATTATTCATCTGTATAGCATAGCGATACACTTGTCCAGGGCAACAGTGTTTACACATCACATATTATTTATGCAGCTTATTTACTGAAGCAGTTCATTGTGAGTGCCTCGCTTAAGGATGCAAGGATGGGGATTTGGGTGAGAAATATTTTTGTATGGTTGGCCAACCTCTACTCCACTCCATTGATCACACTTGGTTGCTAATAGTAAAGCGCACTGCACGAATACTGAGCGTGAGTGGCTCCCCGAACTGAGGGTTCAGGAAGAGCCTGCCTCACTCTCCTGTGCTTAAGGGCTGAACCACGGTGTGTTGGGCTTTGGGTGTCCAGGTGAAAATAAGACATTCCCGTGTTAGTGTGGGAGACGCCACCCCACCACTGGTCTCTAAGGCCTTGTTAGCAGAAATTGAGTTAAGTAGGTGTCTTCACCATGGTATCATCCCCCCTCTCAGATGTCTGTCAACTTCTCCCACAGCACATTAACAGCAATCAGAGGTTTTAAAGAGGTGTGTGTGAGGGAGGTGGTGGAGGGGGGGGTTGCAGAAGTTAGTGGTTAGAAGTTAGTTTTAATGGAACTCATCCGATTAGTTTGTAATGCTGTATTCACAGCCAATAGGTGGCCATGTTTAGATTTGGTGTGGCTATATGGGGAAATGAAAATAATGTTTTTATATAAAGATTGTGGCCAACCTTCAAGCACTGTAGCACCATAAAACCTTGGATTATGGGCAAGTTTAGCCATTTCTGAAAGTGCATGGGAGAATGCATGTATACTTGCATATAGACGGACATTTCATTTCTGATTTTGTCTAGCTGTACAGTGTTGCATGTGGCAACATTGTAATAAGATTTTTGTGAAATATGACTGATGACTGCATAAAGGTTGCCCTTTTCTGGAATTAAATGCAGCCATTAATATTGGTTCTTTAATACTGTGTGCTTCAAGCATTAAATACTGACAAATTCACGTGGAGTGCACTGCTCGTTACAGCCTTCACCAGGGGATTCATTTCAAAGTAGTTTATGTGCAATTTATTATTTATCAACACAGGAATAGGAGTGACTTTTATACGCACTGTAGGGGTGAGGATTTGCAACAGAAACTAAGGTCATATTATTTTGTACTGCGGTAAATAGACTGAAAAAGTTGTTACTGCAACGATGCACACCCTGGTCTGTCTGTATCTTTATTGCTAGACGATGTTATTGGGAATGTTAAAATGTGAAATTGCATAAGCAATAAGCAACTGCATAAGTAACGCTTTCAGTTGATAACGATACAGTAAAAAATGCTGATATGAGCTGCCAATTGATGGTTGTGGACCTTGTTAGCTGTTTTCCTACTTAATGCCAGTGCTGGATGTGTGTCTGAAAGCACTTGTGAATCCTCTCCTCATGCAGTTTGTGTGTTGTTGTTTTTTTTAACCTAAATACATTGATTCATGATGTCTCTCCACATCGTTGAATTGATTGAGCGGTGAAGCTGTGAAGATTTCACCGCGTAGAGCTATTGCTTTGCCCGTACTTGAAAGCGCACCTTGCTTCCGCATGCTGGACTAAATCATCCAAACAGCTGGAGACAAAATGATTTAAAATCATCTTCTAACGTAACAAATCAACCTTTTGACGGGAAACACCTTAATCATAATCAATATGGTAACTATTACTGGATTTCATGACTAATCGGATTACATTTTGTTCAAGGCAATGTGTTGGGGGAAACAACACATACTGTAGTTCATCTTAAACCAGTAGGCCTACTTACTGTCTGTGACAGGTGTGCATCACTGAAATGGCCCTCCATCTTTATAAGAGTTGTGAGGCTGTACAAAATAGCCTCTCTGTTCAGCTAGATCCATAATGCATAACTGAAGGCATTGGAAAGCTGACGAGGAGCTAGGAATTGAAAGCTATGTTGTGTATCAGATGAAAGGTTGGCTAGTCTCTGAAGTCACGATGGTTATGCCTAAAGGCCAACAAGTAAGATATAGTCACATATTATCTCAATGTCTGACCAATGTTGAGCTTTGTGTGTTTTGCTATGTTTTGTTAAGACAAAAAAATTAATGAAAATAATTATTATAATTTAGCACAATTTATCATTGCCATTACATTCCCATTATGTTTGTATAGCCAGCCTTACCCACTGAAATGCAGGCATTCTGTATAAACGGTTTTGAATATGAGCAGCTTGATAGATGAGAATTTCCTTTCTGTTACCTCAGCACAAAATGAATTGTGGGGTTGAAAATCTGTGATGCAGTGAGAGAAGGCTTGTCTTTGATCAGCAAAAGTCATGATTGATAAGGCAGTGTCGTAGGACTTGAGTCAAGTCAAGAGTTTGGCTTCAGCTTCTTTGTATGTCATTGTGTGCGAAAAAGGCCTTGGATGGGAAGAGATATTTTGGGCTTCTTTTAGCAACATTGTGCTGGTTTTTGAAAAGTTTGTGAAACAGAATACCAATCCCTATCCCTTTTAAAAGGCTATGAACAAGTGAACAAGATAAGTGGCCGTTAGCAGTATGTTGAGTGCACCCGTTAGTTAAACCTGTTGTCATGTCAGAGGATGTTCATCTGTCATTTCATATGAGAATAAATATATTGGCATGTGTTCCATTCAGAAAGAAACTGTCAGGGTTTGGCGCTAACTGAACACATAACGTTCATTCATTCTGCTAGTGGGAATGCAATAGAAAGGAATGGGAATCCAACGCCAAACTAAAACAGTGGATTGCATCTGTCCCTGGGGATGACTCCAAAGCTTGTTGCAAATATTGCGATACTCAGATCCGAGCACACTTGAGGGCCCACGCTGATACCAGTAAAGCACAAAGCATGATATGTGCCATGCACACGGGACGTGAGGGCATTCACAGTACCAACTACATCGGTGGCATCAGGCTAGAGGTTTTTTTGTTTCTTTGTTTCTTTACTCTCTAACTCGCTTTTAGCATGATTCCTAGGAGTGGCCCTGAGATGCTTGATAATCACGGGCCCTCATAACATTCCTGAATGTTCTCCTCTCAGCCCAACTTATTCTCAATGGCACTACTTGCTTAAAATGTCTCACATGTCCATACATAAGGACTGAAGCAAATGTGATCTAGCGATCAGGGCAGAATGTCAATACGTAGCCTAATTAAGCTGTGTATTCCTTTGTGTGTCCATTGTGACTAGTGACAGCCGCCATGTGAAAACTATTGTTTCTGAAAGTCCATTTTAATGAAAAATACAGAAATTATTTAGCAAATTGGGCATTTTGTCTCCAGTTTTATATCTAGATCTGTGGCACATTGTTGCAGAACATTCTGAAACATGACTCTGTGAAAGTTGCCCTTTATGAGGCCATTCATACAAGCTTCGGCACACAAAAAAAAGAAAAACCACCAATGCCGACAGACCAACCTTGGGGCGTATAAGATTGTCTTGATAGTGACCTTTATTACTTTCCCAGCGAGGGTGGATCTTACAGGCCTTTAATATCGCCACTCAAAATGCACACCCATGTGCGGCACCTTCTCCAGCTGTGCGCGAGCGAGGCTGGCTGAACACGCGTTCACCTTGAGCAGCAGGTGTTCAACGGCGCCAGGACATGGTTTTGAGTGAGAGAGTCCTCATTAAAGCTGCCGTGTCCTGCACACTGCGCCGCGAGGAGAGCCGAGCGCGGGGCTAATTTATTGCGAGCGGGAGGCCTCCGGGAGGGATTGCAAAGACGCCTCCTGGCTCATCGAGTGGCACTCCCCTGGAGCGTGGGCTTAATAAGCTGGTTAATTGGAAGGACACTGGAATGCCTGAGGCAGAGGTGAGTGCTCTTTGAGGACGGTGGGATTTCGGTTGACCCTGGCAGTGAGGACAAACCGTTTTTACACATGGTCGGGTCAGAGCAAGCTCATGTTTCTCGCCAGGCCATATGTTCACTAAATATCCCATTCTGATGTGTTGCTATAATACTAATAATAATAATGATGATGAAGATAATAATAATATTAGTAGTATTCAGACATTTAAAATGTGTGAATGAGTAGTAGTATGGTATAGTATTTTACAATTATTCAGAAAGTGGTTAGTGTTCAAAATTTGCCCGGAGTGATCAATGTCAATTCATTTGTTATGAATTTTGTTGTTAATTTGGTTGATCATGTATATCAAATTAAACAATGAAATTAAACGCATGGTTGAAACAGAGTTTAAACTGAAATAAAATCATTATTTAAATTCTACAAAAAGGGGCACAATGTAATTAAAGGAGAATGCTTGCATTACAGAGAAGAAGACGCAGTCAAGTCAACCATGAAGCGTGCCAAATGTAGTCCTGTTTCGGAACATTTAAAGAGAAAAGAAAATGTGCATTGCCAACATTCTTTTAAAAAATATGTTTTTTTAAATTTGTTTCAGATTTTTCCCCATTTTCTTGCAATTTAGTGGCCATTTATAGCCTCTATTTTTTTTATTTGCCATCTCCACATGAGTTCGCTGCTCATCTCTACAAGGCAAGCTAATTCTCAGAGGGCAGCAAACTCTGCTTCCTTTGAGATGGAATTCGCCCACCCACGTTGTGGAGACACCTTTACGTGCTTCATGGCGAACTCGAGCCTACCCTCCCCCGTCCCCTGGGGCAGACAGCCAAATGCCCCCCCAATCAGGGCTAATGGCCAGGGCCGGTCTGGCAGAGATGGGTTTCCAACCACGTCCCCGATAGGCAGAGCACGCTCATATCGGACCAGCCAAGATACGGGTGTGGTTGACCGTTACGCTATCCGCCGCCACATTGCCAACATTCTGATGTCGTTTTGAAATATAAGACCAAAACGAGTCCGTTAATGTAACACCTGAAAAGCCAACCGTCTTGGCAGGGGTGGATGGATCCTAAGTTCAACCAACCATCACCTCGGCGTTAGCTAGGAGAACGTGTGACAAACGACGGACAGAGGCCATTACTCAGAGGCTGTGTAAAATGGTTGAAAAATACATGATGCCAATCAGTGTCATTGACGGTGAGGGTTTTCAGGAGCTCATCAACTTTGCCGAGCCAGGGTATCACATCCCATATAGAGGCACCATCAGCAGCCGTATAGAGGCTGGCCAAGTTAGCGCGTTGCTACTTATGTGTGCCTGTATGTATGTATCTGTCCCATCGGAGCGGGTGTTTCCACAGCTGGTCTTACTGTAAACAGGCTGCGCACACGACTCACCCACTTAGACATGCTTATATTCTTAAATAAAAATCAGTAGATATATGGATTTGCCGGTTATGAGGGAGGGGCCTTTTCATTTCAAGACGGAATATATTTTTAAGTTGCTATACCTCAGCTATATGGGTTTTTCATTTTGTTAACATTGTTCAGCTGCAAGCTGGTGACTGCAAAACATATTATTTCATTCTCCAATGTTATGTTCCTAATTAAGGGTAATCTTTTGAATCTGTTGTCTTGTAGCAGGTTAATTTTAGTTAATTGCCCGAACTGTATTATCCTAACAAAACGGCCTTCATAATATTTTTGTTATGCTATAAAATATGCATATTTCTGAAATTTTCAATAAAGCTTTTATTTTTACTTTTTTATGTCATAAGCTATATTTAGTTAAAGATTAATCGATTATTGTTCATTAATTGATAAAGGAAATTCCTTAAAATTTGCATCCCTAGTATGCATTAAATGTCTATAACAATAGGCCAAATACTTAAGCAGTTGTAAACAATTAATGCATAATTTAACATATGGGACCTAGCTTGCTGGAAAGCAAGTGAACTGTCATGGCAGTGGACATTTTCTGCTAAGAAATCCCTAAAAGACTACCATTTCATGAAGAAAAAATAAATTTTGCATTTTCATCTCTTCCCATGCCTGTTTAGGCTTACTTGTGTACAAGAGAACATTCCTGACTGATTATTCTTTGCATACAACTACAAAATAATTATTCATAGGCCTTTTTTTTTTTATTTTTTTTTTTTCAGTTTTCAGGGTTAACAGAGGGTCATGCAGAATGTAGGTGACAAGACACGTTTATTTGACATCATTATCATACTCTGAAAACTGGTTGGTCCTTTCCCTCGTACAAATGTGGTTTATTTCAATTTAAACAAGCTTACGTGAATATTGAATCTGTTTTTTGTTGTTTTTTTCCCCTGAGGTTGAAGTGTTGACATTTTGCATCACAAAATTGCATTACCATACATTTCGTTTTTCATCCACAACCTAATTGACATTGAAAATGGAAAATTATATTTTTGACTTTGTGGCGACTATTAAATATTTATGGGGCCTAATAAAACGAAAGCGTGCGGAGCATCTGCGGGCAGCTGACGTCTGAAGGGAGGCATTAAATCCAGATTGGATCCTGGCCTCGCCAGGCTGGCCCTACCATTGGCCTACAGTGGCCACTCTCCACTGTAGGAATGTTAGGTAGGCTCTTCCATGGATCCAGTTTCAACAAGGCAGCCGCAAATAGCAGGAAGACGGAGAGGGGGAAAAAGCTAATGAAAAAAACTAAAAACGTTAGGCTTCTTCTTGCCTGAATCTTGTGCTGTGCTGAAATTCTTCTTGGTACCTTCCTCTGGGCTTGTACATTGTGGGACATGTCATATGCATTTATGCAAGGCATATGTACAGGTACAGTATATGTACATTTGCACATGTATATGTACATGTATCTGTACATATATCAACAGATGGGTAGATGTGCATGCCAAAAAATGGTTAAAATAGACTATGGCTATAGAGAGCAAATGGAGGACAATTTGAATACTATTCCCCATCAGCAAAAATGTATACTGTGCTTTTTAATTATTAAAGGGTAGTGATATTGTAAATGTTATGATACATCAATATATCCAGTGGCGTGATAACTAAGACTCCATAGTATTCACCTAACGAGAAGTGTGACAAAGCAGCTGATTTAAGCAGGAAGCCACAGAGTTGTGCTCTGATGCCTGTTCACTATTGAGATTGAGAGAGAGCCATCATTATTGAGTGGATATCTGCCCTGTAACATTTTACATTTTACATTTTAAGCATTTAGCAGACGTTCTTATCCAGAGCAACTTACAAGATGTGCATTAATACATGGCAGGAACAATCATAGTTCGCGCAAGAGATCAGTGCACTAATACAGCGATAGACATTGTTGTAGGCAGCTGCATACCATACCTGTAACACTGGGAAGGAAAAGGTTAGTAAAAATTTTTATTTTTTATTTTTTATAAATAATAAAAGCGGGTGGGACCGTTTGACCTATTCTGCATGTGTATTGAATTGATCGGCACAGCCTGCAAGCTTTATGAAAGCAAATTGACATTTTAAATTTTACATTTTAAGCATTTAGCAGACGCTCTTATTCAGAGCGACTTACAAGATGTGCATTAATACAAGGTAAGAACAATCATAGTTAGGGCACAAGATCAGTGCAGTAAAACAGCAATAGACATCATTGCAGGCGTCTGCGTATCATACCTGTAACACTGGGAAAGAAAAGGTTAGTGGTTTTTTTGTTTTTTGTGTTTTTTTAAATAAAATTGACTTCAATTCATTAGGAGAGGCGAGATTGCGGAAATGCTATAGACACACAAATATTAATGAAGTGTTTATTTGTGTAGCGCTTTGCACGCTCAGTGTTCAAAGTGCTTTACAGATTAAAAAAAGAAAATGTTCATAAAACAATGCCAAAATAAAGGAAACACTTGAGTAAATGAGGGATACAAAGTATATTGAGTGCAGGTGCTTCCACACAGGTATGGTTAATTAATAAATTAACATCCCGTCATGCTTAGGGTCATGTATAAAAATTCTGAACAGGACCAGTTGCCCATTATTTTTGTGACCATGGCAAGAAGAGGAGATCTCAGTGACTTTGGAAGAGGGGTGGTGGTGTTTGGCATGAGCTTCAGTGACAAAGACTGCTCGATTTGCTGATGCTTCACGAGGTACAGTGGCTAAGGTTAGCATGAACGTCTGAGGGAAAGACATCATCAGCTAGGGGCAACTTTGGTCAAAACACATTCTCCTTGACCGTGATGTCCGTGCATTGATTCGAGATGCAAAAGGCAAAACAGATGAGCAACTCAGTTGACTGAAAATATCAATTGTGAGCAGGCACTTTCATCAAGAACAGTCTGTTGAGAACTTCACATAGAGGGATATTGTTTGGGTTGCAGTGCATAGACCCCTTATTGCACCTATAAGTGCATGTTTGTGAGTAAAGTGATGCAAAAAACACAGGCAGTGGTCTACTGAGCAGTGGGGAAAAAGTCATATAGTCAGATGAGTCATGCTTCACCCTATTTTCAACAAGTGGACAAGTGCATGTGCGGCACACGCCAAAAGAAACCTACAGGCCCTTGTTTCCGGCGTGAAGGGTTCTGGCAGCTCTATTATGGTTTGGGGTGCAATTTCCTGGCATGGTATAGATCCACTCAATCCTTTAGAGAGCAAGGTTAACACTAGCAATAAATACAAAGCCATTCTGAGTGATCACCTCCATCCTATAGTGAAGCATTTCTATCCTGATCGGAGTGTTCTCTTCCAGGATGACAATGCCCTCATCCACAGGGCATGAGTGGTTAATCAATGGTTTGATGAGCATGAAAACAATGTAATCCATATGCCATGGCTGTTTCAGTCACCAGATCTCAACCCAGCTGAACACTTCTGGATTCTGTAGCGACGCCTAAGACAACATTTTCCACTACCATCAACAAATCACCAAATGATGCAATTTCTTGTTGAAGAATGGCGTTGCGTCCCTCCAATAGAGTTCTATACAGTTGTAGATTCTATGTCAGTGTGCATTGAAGCTGCGTTGGTGGCCCGTGGTGGCCCGTGGTGGCCCGTGGTGGCCCAACGCCCCATTTAGACACTTTATGTTGATGTTTACTTTATTTTGGCAATTACCTGTATTAAGGACACATTATGTTACAGTATTTTATGTAGCCAGTTTCTCTTCAGCCACAAGAGCCGAAGGAGGGAAACCGTCTCCCTGTTTGAAGGGCATGGCATTTGCACAGGCACTGCGTGACTAAAGATGATTTATGTAATCCGACAGGTCCCAGCACAGTGAAGAACAGAGGCAGAGAGCATCAGGTTACCTGAAGCAGTGATTGCTTTGAGACCCCCTACCCTTACTCTTATGCTCAGTGCAGGCACTTTGGATGTCTTTTGCTGCAGCTGTTACTGTGTAAATGATTCAACCTACAGATTTGTCACATGTGTGTGTGTGTGTGTGTGTGTGTGTGTGTGTGTCTTGTCTGTCTGTCTGTCTGTCTGTCTGTCTGTCTGTCTGTGTGTGTGTGTGTGTGTGTGTGTGTGTGTGTGTGTGTGTGTGTGTGTGTGTGTGTGTGTGTGTGTGCGTGTGCGCGCGCTTCTGAACCATTTTTGAATAGTTCGAAAAACGTATGGCTACTTATTGTCTCTCGTTTCATTGGTTTAATTGAATTATATCTCATGTAAATAGTCGGCCTCTCGTGCCGATCTTTTAAAAACTCCCAGGTATTTATCTTTAATTGTGCTTTACAGCAGCGCCGAGCTCCCCGGGACCCACCCCTGCCAATAATGCAGTTATTGGAATCTAATGCAATTTGGGTTCATCACATGAATTCATGGCTGAGGAGCAATATGGTCCCGCTTCTGTTTAACAGCAGATTCAGACGAAAAGCTGAAAGCTGACACCCTGAGAGACGTCCACCCTCTCTTCCGTTTCCCATTATTCTCTCAGCTTACAGTCCTCGTGATACCGGTCGCCTCATTATCGGCGATGGGCAGTTTTTATGAGATGTTTTCAGTAAGTCCGTAGGTGTTGTTTTCATTATGGTGCAGCCCATACTTTAAACCAGGTCATGGTCTAATGCACAGAGAAGCTCAGAACCGTAGTGCCAGAGGATTCCCTGCTGCGTTGACGAATGCGGATCGCTGCAGCACCGTGTCTCTCGTTCGCCTGTCGGTGTTGCAAAGGTGCTTAAAAAGCGAGCCGGGAGCGAGCGCAAACGGAGAAAGAGGGTCGACATCTGCGCGCCACCACTGTGCGCTTCGGGGTCTGTTTGTTTCTGTTAAAAATGCAGGAGGCAAATCTGGCCCTTTTTTTAGTGGTGTGTCCCAGACACCAGGTGTGTCCCTGCCCCTTCATCTGCCGTTGCCATTCCGCAGAACAATGCATCCTGGGTACTCAATCCACGAACTGTACTGTGCCTGCTCCACCAGGGCAGAGCAGCACTTGAAGGTTTTTCCGTTAACCCCTAACGCCATGTAGCAAGGCCGCAAACGCTGGCAACGCCTGACGGGAAACGGCATTGCTGCCTCGTTTCTGACACCGGGGGAAGATGCCATTGACGAGAAGACCATGCCAGAGGATATGAGAATTCATACTGAACCGAAAATTCATATTCGGTTCTCACATTCCTCCCTGCGACATCACCGCTGTTGCCACAGTAACCTTTTACTTGCCACCATGAGGCTCAGCTCTTCTAATCCTGCACTGTTAAGTGTTAAGTGGTGGATGAAAATAGCCTTCCCGGCAGGACATTGGTTGTACTTTGAGAATTGCTTGGCCAATGTTTTTCAGCAGTGTCTCAGTCCTCCATTTAGAGTCAATAGATCCTGTTTCTCAAGCTGCACATAACAAAGCGTTCTTCAGTTACCAACCAATTATGACACATTGAACAGGCTGGGATATTGAATGAGTCACTGATCAGCAGTTTTCCATTAGCAACATGAAATAATTTTAAAATACTGACGTACAAAACCAGATTTTCCCCCACCCCGTAGAGATGCAGCCCCCTCCCCTATACAGCAGCTATAGCCTTTGATTGTGTTTGTGTGTGTGTGTGTGTGTGTGTGTGTGTGTGTGTGTATATACACACGTGTGTGTGTGTGTGTGTATACACGTGTGTATATGTATGCATACGATCTCTTTGTTCATCTTTATCAAGGGTGTGAGTAGAAACGGAGCCTACTATATATATATATGTATATAGTATATATCTATTGTCAATATATATTGTCTTATAGACATGACAAACATATTTGTGTTGCCAAAGCAAAATGCAATAAATTGAACATAAAAGCACAATACAATCCCACACACAATAGAATTATATATGACAATCGAGTGTATATAGGCTATTATATATTTTTTATTGAAAGGAAAAGAGTACGTCAATACACATAGTTGCCGAAAAGGAGTGCAGTGGGCGGCAGCGCGCTGTGCAGTACGGGCCTTGCGTAGCACTCCGTATGTTCCGTACCGATGAGCTCTCCCCCAGAGCGCGGGAGTGCACCCGGGCCCGTGGAACCCCCGGATGAGTCAGGGGAGTGCCGGCACGCCGAGAGACTGAGTCAGCCCAGCGCCAAGCGCGTGGGCGCGGGGAGGCAGGGGGAACACCTCCCAACAGCAGGGGGCCAATCACAGCTCAGCACTGCATTTTACCACAGCCCGCTCTCCAAAAGAGAGAGGCTCTTTATTTAGCTGTTAACCCCTCCGAATGTGTTTACATGCATCCCGGCGTTGTTCTGTTCCCCAAAGGGTGTCCTTGCACCAGCGTGAAAATAAGCATACGTAATAACATCAACATTTCTTCTACCAAACGATTTCTCGATTGCGTCTGTAGAACTAATTCACTAATGATGAGGCAGGCAATCCTCAATAATTATGAGCCAGGCATTATTTAAGCTTTTGCCCCCCCTCGATGTACCTTTTTCGTGCCTCCCCTGCCCCCGTAGAGAAAGTGCACTGTCAAAAAAGTATGGCTGGATACCTCACAATATAATTGTCTGGATTTTTGCATTGAAAAATTTATAAACCATGAATAAGTATCTTTTGAAGTAACACAAATAATGCACCAAGTTTTCTTTTTCCACAACCAAAGCCTTGATTTAATTTCAATTATATATTTCACAAGAAATGTTTGTGAATAACAGAACAGGCTTGCCATTGGCTAAGTGCATTGTTGGAACAGGGTTGTCGACAGAGTATTTCATCCCAGTAGCAGCAGTAACACTGCACTTTTGACTTCCCTAATGAACTAACCCTTCCACATACGTGGTCCACTGCTGCCAGAGTGGGACAGTGTCTCTGTCTCTGTTCAATCAGAACATCACCGATCTGAGATCAAAACCCACTCATGGACACAGCTTCAATTCCTCCATGCAGTGAAACATGGTAATGGCAGTTAATTAGGACCTAGACAGACGCACCTACAACATCAATAGACCATTATGGATCATTAAGGATTAGGGAAGTACTTCTGTTGTGTGTTCATTGAGTCATTGAGTGAGTGGAGTGAGTGAGTGTGTGTGTGTGTGTGTGTGTGTGTGTGTGTGTGTGTGTGTTTTTTTTTCTCTTAACGGCAAAAAGCACTGTCACTGTTTATGTTCATGAGATATTGTAACTTTATGTGGACATAAATAAAGCATTTAAAATGTGTGTGCATAGGCGCATGCATGTGCATGGTTGTGCACATGTGTGTGTGCATACAACGAACAGTATATGCTTATAATATCCCATTCTTCTCTGCCCTGCAGGGTACATTTTTGATCTACACTACTGCTCGTTATTTTTCTACAGGATTCTTGAGGATGACGTTAAGGGCGTTGTTGTGAATGTGTTGAGGATCCCCGACTTTCCTTTCAGGTAGTTTTCCTCCTAAGTGTACTACTAAAGGAGGGAGGAGATGGGGATGGTCTTCCTCGCTGGAATGAGCCTGGTATGAAGTGTCTGCTGCAGTGAAGGAAATGGTTTGACTGTGGAGGTGTGTGTACTGTAGGAATGCCAACAAGGGAACGGACAGATGGAAAAACAAAGCAAAGGTGAGATGAGAGCAGGAAATCCCTGTAGTGAGGAAGAGGAGGTGCTTTATCCGCACATACTCACACATATCCCATTCTTCTGCTTTGTGACTGCACTGGCATTTGGCTGTAGCTCATGTGCTTTTCCTCTGCTAGTTGCTGTAGTTGAAAGACTACTGCTGTTACCATGGTTATGCATAAAGTTATGAATGAGAATTGGCTGAGAAACCACTTCTCTGATAAAGCATGCAGCACCTCAACCAGAGGCTCAGTCCGTAAATGGTCATTGTTAGAACAACCTTCAGAATGACAGTCTTGTGTGTGGTTAAGAGACCGTGGACCTTGGCTAACTGTTATATAGACCCTGTGGAATCTGTACAGCCGTATGTCTGCTTCTCCACTGCTGCAACAATGCAGTCACGTAGCTGTGCACCCAACCCCGCCCACCCCCCAGAGCAATGAGACCGTGTGTGTTTGTAAGTGTGTGTGACTATGAAGCAGAGAGGCAGAGCCGCGCCCCCATCCCAGCACTCCACTGCGAAAATGAGAAATACCTTAGTGGAGCAGCGTGATAACCAAAAGGCAGACTTATGAATTAGCAGGTTCATGTTATTTGTGAGATGAGACTGCCCCCTTGTGGAGATGTCGGTACATGCAAGCAATTAAAAAACTAATGTCTGCACACAAACATAACACTGAAACCTCTCTCTAATTGTATATGTAGAGAGAAATCCAGACTGTAACATATTTTTGCTGGGTCCACATTGTAGTCTTACACTAAGCTGCATGTATTGGTGAACACAGCAGAATACAAAGAAAAGCTTTTATTCATAGGCATGTAGATATGTGCATGTACTGACACAATTGAGGTGAAGCGCAACAGGAATGCTTCTTTTTGATTCAAACCTTGAGCCTGCTAGTCACAAATCCACTGTGAAACACTGCAGCCCCACTAACAACATTCAACATTTTCTACAGTTGAGAAGCCTAATGGAAACGCAGCCCTTGATTCAGGCTCTACGCCATCTGAATTTCGCATTGTTCAATGCCGATGTTCTGTTACGCACACCCATTTTGAAGCCACTCATCTTGTGAGCACAGCCATCTGTTTCACGTCCTTAAAATGTTGTTAAAACATCTGTCTCCCACCTAGTGGAGGGTGAATGTAGATGGCATTCAAGGTCCTGGAAGAAGAGCATACCAGAGTCCTTTCTGGTTTTATCTCAAGGTGGCTGTATACAGTGCAGGATATGTATACATGTGTGTATCTATGTACACTGTGTGTGGAGCACATTCACACCACCAAAGACAGAATGTCTTTTTTTCATTGGAACTGTGCCTATATTTGCATTGTTCGAGAGATCTCCCTCAATTCATCCTAGTTTTATCCTAGCGAGCTGTCTTTCTCTCATGTACCATAACCGGATCAGTGCAGTTCACTCCCTGTTAGGGAGTCAGACATGTTCTGTTTGCTTGCAAAGTGCTGTGGAGAATTTTTTCTCTTGAAGAATTACAAGTTCCATTTCATCCATTAGCAGATCTTTCTCTCACAATGGGGGAAAGCTGGCTTCTCAATCCAACAACATAAGGAGACTCTGAATGGATCTGGCACTTATCTCTTGCTGAAATGACCTCTGTGTTCAAATATCCTGCAGTGCAAGCCACGCAATGCTCACTGCATCAGAGCCCCCTTCTGTCCTCTCCCCAGGCATCACTTGCATCGGTCCTGCAGAACTGTTTGTCTGCAGCTCCACCCAGTGGACACCAGGGGAACTGCAATATGTTTTCAGCAACAAGCTGGCAACCATGTTTCATCTTGAGAGGGGTTTACCAAAGATGGGCTCTTCTTATAGGACAGGGCAGGCCTCATAGCCCTGCCCTTCACCTCCCCTGGCCACATTGCTGATGCAAGTGAAAAAGGAGCTACAGTGGCATAGGGTCATGGCCAAGGTGCACGTTGCAGGTTTGCTATGCTGGAGGGCCCTGACTCACCATTGTGCTAGCTCCAGCATATCAGGGCAGCTCAAGGAGAGAACAGCACATTCTGAGGGTATTGGTGTCTGGTGGGGTGAGCATGGTGATTAAGATGTTGCGCTCTCGAAACAAACATAATGGGCCCTATTTTGGTGAATTGGGACGGTGTCGGTAACGCAGACGCAAAGCGAAGACGGTGGCACTTTAGGGCGTGTCTAACGCAATTTCGGTAATTTTGTGATTTAGGATGGTAGCGCACCTCCGGCGCAGTTGTAAAAGAGGTTGGATTAACTTTTAAAAAATACATGTGGGTTTGGTTTCATAATGGCCAATCAGAACACCTATTTTCTATCCCTTTAAATACCAGTGTGCTAATGCTATAGCAAATTGGCAATTTCCTGACCTGGATGACAGTTTTGCGTGGCTGCACCAGGAGCGCTTCTCAAAAGAGGAGAGCGAGGAGGTGCGGAAAAATTGGCGCGTGAATCAGAGGGGGAAAACAAGGCGCACATTCTTTTGTTATTTTCATGATTTGAGTTTATATTTTGAAACATTATTAAAAGAAAGTTTTTTATTTTACCATCTCTTTTTTTCCTTATTTGTAGGGTTTCCAACTTAAAAAACAATGTTTATTTTCTTTTAACTTAATGTAATTGTTGAATGGAAAGCAATAAATAAAAAAACTCACAACTGCAACTAGGCCTGTTTCATTAATGTTCGTCATGCAGTAGGCCTACATGCATCACCCTGGAGTGTGCATCACAAACCACCTGGATATTAATGGAGTGGACCCCCTTCCGATTCACATAAATGATACCGTGATCAGATGGTGCGCGCAACTGCACGTGTGCAGTCAATGGCACCCAAGACCCCAGGGAACCCACATTGCGTATAAAAATCCTGTTTAGTTCTCTGCTGGCTGTCGGGTGTAGGAAAAGTAATAAACTAATTTGCATGTTGGACAAGACTGAATGTACAGAAACTGCATGTACAGCCGAACTGATAGCCATCTGGCCAACACCGGCTACCAAACCCAGGGTATCGCTCACGGTATTGCCTTTGCCGTCCAATTATGTACTCTATTTTCTGTAGTGCAAATGGAAAGAATAAAACCCTTTCACATAAGAAAAACAATGTGCATGCAAACATATATTTATTTAACAGGTGTATCTTACTGAACGGTAGTGATGGATGGCCTGCTGGCTTCAGTCTTTCATGTCTGGTTTGTCTGGGGGCATGTCCGTGTGCCTGGGGGCCAATGAGGATTCACTGCATTCTTAGCCACCGTTTTGAGATCTAGTACCCATGTGCACCTTCCGCATAATGTTCTCACTCTCGCTTTCCTAATGAGGTGGAAATTATTCCATTACAAACACAATTTTAATAGAAGGTTGCCTGGGACCCTCTTTCTGTTCACCTTGAAAGACATCTTGGAAGAAGTACAGTTTTCAGGAGTAAGGTTTAAGGTTTGTTTTGGGGCTATTGGGAAATTAGAAGGTGAAAATGAAGCAATTGGTAGAGCGGGATTGTAGGGAAGTTAACATGGGGTCCCACCAGTGCCAGACGAGTATATTGGAAAGAGCAGCACACTGTTTTTTTTCCTCATGCTCTACACACCTGTTCACATATGTGTGTAAGGCAGTGCATCACCCTGGTAGTTGTAGTGGTTTTAAATGAGGGGAAGAGGGGACAACAATAGGATCAGAATCACAGATTCTGCAGAATACTTTTTGAAATTCTGCACATTGCCAAGAATGTAGTGGCTCTGAAACATTTGCAGGCATAGCCAATAGACCTGCATCAATTCATTTTTTAAAAATGTATTTATTTAATGAATACCCATTGTACCTGGCCTTCTTGGCACTGAAGGCAAATGTGCTTGTAATCAGTGCCAGGCACAGAGCAGGATGGTGGAGTACACTGTGTTTTAACAGGTCTCTGCAGGTTAGTGAATTGACATACTTACATTTTACATTTTACATTTTAAGCATTTAGCAGATGCTCTTATCCAGAGCGATTACCATGAGGAACAATCATAGTTAGCGCACTCAGTACAAATACAGATGACATCATTGCAGGCATCTAATACCTGATTAGTGTGTTTTTTTTTAAGTTTTTTTTTAGAATAGTGTTGAACAAGTCAGTGGTGAAGACAATTTAGCTAGATGGACAGAGTTCAAGAGTCTGAAGAGGTGGGTTTTGAGTCAGAAGAATTCCGCGGTCCTGACAGCACCATGGACCATTGACATCATTTAACGTGTCACAAATTCCAATAGAACTGCTACTAGTAACTCTAGGGTGTTGTCACTATGAAATCAGTCCCGTAATCAAGGACTGAGTTATTGCCTGTTCAAGATTTTGGCCAGAATGAGTTCCACGTTTGTGGACGCGCGTGTAAGTAGACGTCACACATGTAATCGGGCGTGAATTACGACAGTGCTTGACGTCAGCATTCCAGTTGCGTTTCCTCTCCCGTGACTCACTCGCCCTGTGTTGGAGATGTACAGGGGCTTCTTGGTAGTAAACCCCTCTTTAATCAGCCGGAGGACATGGGCGTGCATAAGCTCTATAAACAGCCAGTGAGTGAAGAGCTCGCTTGAACCAGAGGAGAGAAAGACAGGAAATGCTTCTTCAACCAGGCAATAAGTTGTGCCTCGATGTGCTCCTCTTGGTGTGATACATATCACAATACACAATAGCATTGTCACAGAAATGTCACAATAGGATGTGTGTCAAGGTATGATGCTCACCAGGATGCCCATAATGATACTGTCAGTGCACATACACAGGCACATACTCTACTATAACCACACGCAGGAAGGTTGCACTACCTAGATGTGAATGACCTCTATTTATCTATCAATTTTAATAACAGACCAATGTTGCAATGGCAAATTAAATATACCGTATACCTGCTGGAGGGGACACTCTATACTCAACCAAACAGCTATTGCTATTGCTATGTCAAGAATCCAAAATACCATACAACAATTCAGCTTGTTGAATTGTTTCTAACAAAGCTTCATTTGAAGAAATGCAATCACTGCAGTCTGAACTGTTGGCCTGTAGGAAAAGGAAGGGGACTGGGGCTTTATCACAGCTTTAAATTGGCAGGGAAATGATTTTGTTTAAACAAGTAAAAATGTTTTGCCCTTTCTCCGCTTCCATTTCACTGGTGTCCTTGCCCTCAGCTTGCTATACGCAAACTTTACTGTTATGATACGATAAGCATGACTACTATGTCTCCAAAAATATCCTGAGACTGTGTGAAACCTCTGCAAGGCAGCTGATATAGGAGGATATCATATCATTTCTCTGTATTGACTAGTCAAGTGAATGCATCTCTCCTCCAAGACAAAGGTTTTGGCACAAATGTATGGGGTTACATTGATTTCAGTGTTGTGTGGGACTGTTAGTTTTGTGTGCCAAACAGGTAATTTGGCTTCTGGGCTAAAGAAAGGCCATGACAGAGAGAAAGGCACTCCTATT
Source organism: Aldrovandia affinis (assembly GCA_029706075.1). Lineage (NCBI taxonomy): Eukaryota > Metazoa > Chordata > Actinopteri > Notacanthiformes > Halosauridae > Aldrovandia > Aldrovandia affinis. Next base: position 7,521,281 of record JAINUG010000001.1, on the reverse strand, counting down.
TTAAAATGTGCTTGCAGTAACCGAGCCAGGCAGTCTTCTGAGCAAATTACCACCAGCGAGTGAATGAGAGGAAGATTTGCTGTCCACGATCTGAATTGTCTACCTTCCTTTTGACTGACTCTCTTATTCAGGAAATATTCATCCATAAAAGACAATGCTTTAAAAAGGGGGAAGTTGGAAGTATTTTTGGAACATCTGGGAGGCAAAACATGAACAATACATTAACATTAACATGTGCCATAATGATATAACAATTTTAATTTCTCCATTAGTAAACCAACATTTAACGATCTCGTGATAGGGAAAGAAAACATATTCATAATGGAGTGCATTGCACAACCAGTGCTGCTGAAAGATACAGCTCTTTAAGAGATTCGGGGATTGCGATTGAGCCTTATTGCCATTGCTTTTTCTGTGAGCATCCACTTTTTGGGATTGAGCATGAGCCTGGCATGTTGTAGCTGAGTGGCGAGGACTCATTTCCACCTGCCTCCATCGTGATGCACTATTGATTTGACCCACACACGACCTCGTCCAGAGCTGAACCGTCTCTGTTGGAACAACAGTTCAATGTCATATCAGATACGGGTTACAACACTCTGGCGGATTGCAGTGAAACCTGGTGCGCCACACAATAACAAACAGATTTGACATCCGGCCTGCAGGACATTGTGGCCAAGGGAAAAACGTAATGCGTTAGTGAAACTTTGTGAGCCTGCTGTGCATAAATACGATATTATTTTTATGATTCATGATTTGTTTGGCAGACACTCTTATCCAGAACAATGTACACAGCTCACAATTTTACACACTATCCATGCAACTGGGTATTTATTGAAGAAATTTGAGTTAAGCGCCTTGCTCAAGGGGACAACTGCAATGCCCCACGTGGGATTTGAATCTGTAACCTCTGGGACCAGACAACTGCAATGCCCCATTTAACAGTGGGGCTCCAGACTTTGAATCTGGTGCAACCTCTGTTTTCAGTTACAAGACCAGATCTCTAACCAAGGAAAAAAAATGCCAGGTCACTAGCAACAAAAGGAAAACTGTTTAATCTTAGCCTACTTATCCAAATACAAATTAATATTTCTATTTCGTGATAAGTATATTTGAGTTGACCGGTCTCCCTTTGCGCAAAATGGACTGGTAGAGATGTCTGTGTCACAATCATGAAGGACATGTATGTGGCATTTTTTTGCTTTAACAGAATTGGGCACATGAAGTGTCACAATCCATTTTTCCCCAATTTAGACTCTTTATCATTGTTCACTAAACGAAATGTTGTGCCATTGAGTGATCCCAAAATTAAGCACATGCACAATGTAAGTCCTAAAGAATCTGATCAATTCTCCTCTGGTTCCGATTTTTTCCGTGTCTGGGCTGGATCACTAACTGGTTGTAGGTCTTGTTTTTTTTTACCTCTCTTCATTTTCCCTCGGTTGGTTTTCCATGAGTAAACACACATAACTTAGAGCAGAGACGCCAATCAGTCTCTCTGCAGGTTTAGGCCATTGGATGCGAACACTCTCTTTCACACCTCTGCTAAGATTGTCGTAGAAGACCAAGTGGTGAAGAAGACCCCCCAGACTCTTGTTCAGCCATTGAGTGATCCCAAAATTAAGCACATGCACAATGTAATCTATCTGATCAATTCTATTTGTTTCATCACTAACGAATGAGTAAATAGCAGATGTGCTAAGATTGTCGTCAGAGGGGGAATGATGTGACTGCTGAAGAAAGGCACAGGGGGGGCGGAGCAGTCACCCCCTGGCCAGCTGCCCGAGGTCTTCACATGGGACGCACAGTGGGGAAAAGGGGGCCATCTTTGTGCTGTTTATTGGCTGTATTTCCTTTTTCAAACCTTCTCCTCAGCACTATCAGCCATATGTGGGCCATACACACTGTGAGATGGTATGTTGTACAGCCTTGTTTTTTGCTTTAATTTTTAAAAAGCTTATTGTTAAAATAAATGTGTGTATATATTTTCTTTCATTTGAAATGGTGCAAAAATTAAAAATACGTAGTTGAAGCGGTGTCTGCGTCTGTAGAAAAACGTGTACACACACACACACACATGCATGCACAAATATACTACATACAGCATATATCAATGCATTGTATCTAACACCAATATTAGATACAATACACATGCATGCATATATTTGGACATGTATGAATATGTGTGCATTATATGTAATATGTGTGGTTATACATGCATAGATATATGCATAACTAGCTACTCAATATAAACGAATGTACACACATAGCTATATTTATGTGTGTGTGTTTGCATGTACGATACGTTATATCTCATATAGTCTGTGAGGTGGGATAAAGTTGCCTTGTAGTATCTCTGAAGTTTGCTCCAAGCGCCACTTTGGGTTAATCATTGTAGACTTCATCATTTCAATCAATTCATTCAAAATCCGTTATTTCAATTTCAGTCATAGCATTATAAATGAGTCATTTGTGGAAAAAAGTAACCAACAAAGCTAAAATTGTATTGTGCATTTTTCCAAAGGTTTGCGAGGTTGTCACTAAACAACTTTGTGGACTGTATTTGAATAGAGGCCATCTAGAAATTAATTCGATGTGAATCTATATTCAACTGTTGAGAATCCATATGTGTTTATCACTGTGGCATGTTAAGAGGTCTCCCACATATCCCACACACATGCAAACACACTTTTGTATTTTCTTTTGGGCAAGTGTTGTGACACGATGACCCAACACTCAGGCACTTCCCTTACAGCATGGGCATACAGGTGTGGCCTCACCTGGAGTAGGTGTGGAGAGGGAGTTGAGAAGAAATCAGGAGTTCGTTAAAAAAAAGGGAAGAAAGTGATTGCCACCTTGCCACCTTGCCTGGATGTTTGGTTATTTTTTTGGTAGAGTGGAATCCTTGTTTGGGAAAGCCTCCAACAAACTTTTTTTTGTCATACATTTTTGGTTTTATCCTAAAATAAACAAACTGCTCCACACAAAATGGAAGAAAGAACTATGCCAGGTCCTTGGCTGTGGCCTAAAGACTCGGCTGGTGTGGGCCTAAGGAGAGCTCGGGTGAGTCCACCTTATCCTGTCTTTTGGATTGTGGCAACTTGCCTTGCCTTTGTTGTTTCCTTTTCATAACATACTCACTACACACACATAATTTGTTAGAGCTCACCTCTAGGCCGTGTTCACACTGACATTACTATTCTTCAAAAGCGTATTCTTCTAAAACAATTCCTGCCATTGCTTTCAATGATTGTAGTGCCTTAGCTGATGACAGAGACCAGCACATGGTATGGCATTTTTAAAAAACACAGTTTTCCGCTGAAAAAAGCTCAACATAGTTTACATTTTCACAGTGTAGAATGTGGTAATGAGTCAGCCAATAGGAGAGCATGAGTTGGAATTCAGTGGGCAGGATTTCAGTTCTATTTTCAAACAAGATGGAGGAGAAACTGATTGCCATTGTGAGCGCCCCCCATCCATGACAAAATATAAAGACAACTCCCAGCGTTGGCCTGGCACTATCAGTGTGTGTACAGGTCTATCAGTTTAGTACGAACAAAATATGTTAATTTGCTTACCTCACAAAGACTGAGGCTAGCTAAATGCAGCATTATAGGATATTACAGGTTCGCGAAAATGATCTATATTGTTTTATATCATAATTTTTGACCTTCCCTATATACTGTAATCTCATGTTTTCTTGAAAATAAATATTTGAAATTTTACCACAAAAAAATAATTGCATCAACTTGGTATCCATATGAAAGTAGCCAACGTTAGCATACTAGTGAACCGAAAACATGCCTACAATAAACCAACAACGCATATCTATCCATCAATCTGACGCATACCCTAATTTCTCTGTAAACGTGGCCTTATAGGGTAAACAGACCTGCATTGCACACATTTTGGGGTTTAAGGGGAGGGTCATAACAATCACACCAATTTTTTAGGTGGTCATCATTAAGTAAATAATCATTGATATTTCAGTTTGCAGACTAATCTAAGGTAAAATAACCCATGTGCACCCATTTCTAAGTGAATGTCATTCCAAGTTTAAATGCAGGTTTGACATCCCCAAAACACTCTATCAAACTGGGAACCAGACTTTTGTTTACTGATTAGATGGTAAACATGATCAAACATGATTTATCTTTCGGACTTTGGTTACTGTGACAGAAAGGTCAGGGATGGTCTTCGATAAGAGGATAAGCACATCTCACAGCACAGGAAGCGACATTTTGGAAGTGGATTTTTATATTTTTATTTATTTACCAAACCACTATTGGGAGCGTCATTTACATACATTCAAAAACTGTGATATTTAACAAAATGCATTTTAGGCAAAAGGAAAACATTGGATACCATTTAAAATGGTGCCAACATGAAGCCTTAACACTGCATGACATGATGTAAAAATTAAGCATAAAATGCAGACCAAGAAATATTGTGTGTACATCTTCATTGGGATAGTAACATTTGCTCCCAAACCTATGCAATATTAATCTAATATTATCATGTCAATTGAAAAGAACCAGGTTACCCTAAACAAGTTGTAAATCAACTTTGGTTCACAGAGAGCATACTTGTACATTTTAGTTTAGTGTAATTTTACAGTTTGTTGAACAATAATTTTCAATTCCTCAAGTTATGTAGTGCATATATTATGTAGCGCTATCGTAATAAGAGAACAAAACATGTCAAATGCCTGAGCAGATATATTTATTATTATTTCAATTCGTAATGAACAGGAATAACGCAGACACATACAATTCCATGTCCTTTTTACACCCCACTGATGGGAGGATTACCATGTCATAACTCATACATTTAATTGTACTGTATGCATAAATCTATTGTTTAACATAATATAAACAACTGTTGTGGCAAATGCAAATATTTGAATATGTAAGTGTACTGTGGGGTGTTAAATACTTGGGTGTGGTTGTATTTAAACATTGACATTGGTTATGCAAAGAATGTATCAGAATGTTGTAAATTCCATGTAAAATACCATTACTTCATCAAAATAATGGCACGTACAATATGAACAGAACTAACATCAGCACATATAAACTTAACATGATGAATGTTCTCCCATGTAATGTATTGGTTAACAAATTAAATACGCAATACACGCTTTGCAAAGGTAGAACTTCTTAGTGAGCCACGTCTCTTGTTTCCCACCACTGAAAGGGAGTCTTGCAGTAATAACACCCAGAGCGAATGGAAGTCAGATTGACTATTACACAAATCCGTCCCATTGTTGGATATGGAATCGTTAAGTACGCACTGGCGTGATATTGGTTAGATAATGTAATGGATTTAAGTTGGATGGAATGCTGTAGTCTCATAGGTCGAAATACAGTGATACTTCAAGATGTAATTATCTCCATCGTTGTTGTCCCAGAACTCACCGTGATCAGTCTTGGAATATACTGCGAATTGAACCGATGAGCTGGGGTCCATAAATGGAGGTGTATACATCGTGAACGTGAACCTCTGGCCAAGTGCGCCAGTATCCTCGCCCGACATGGGTATCGCTTGTGCATCCATGAACGAAAGCCAGTCGTTGAACGTGTACCTCACCCCAACCTCCCTCTTACAACAACCCAATGTGAGGGCTCTTATCACCCCTCGCACGTCAAATCGAGTGACAGTTATTAATTCTAAAGTTATATGGTACCGACTGAATCGGGTTTCAAAATCACTTTTCTCCACAGGCATCTTGAACGTGGGGACCAAGCGATCCACCGTAAACGAGGATTTGAATTTGTCACAGAAGTCTCCAAAGAAATCACGGTCTGGTACAGGTGGGAAGCTCTGCAACCTCAAGAATACTTTAGAGGGAATCTGTGGGTCGTCTGTGCTGCTGAAGTGCTTCACGCTTGCCAAGTTAAGTCCCAGCGCATCTGCAAACTTGACTCTCTTCCTGCATCTCTGCGAGATTTCTTCGAAAAGGGTTGCCTGCTCCGGATAAGCGGGCAGAGATTTCGCCCTCCGTCTGTCTTTTAAGAGCATATTTTGTTCCTCTAAGTCAGTATAATCATCATCATCATCATCATCAAGCGCATTGCCATTTTCAGATGGCGGCTCACCAACCTCCTTCCAATTGTTATAAGCAGCACTTCTGGATCCCTGTTCAGAATTATGGGCACTATCTGAGGTGGACATATCGAGCGACTCAACACCGTCGTTATCCATGAAGTCTGTTTTAAAAGCAAGCGAATGTCTGAAGGAAACTTTAAACTTCTTGTTCAGTAAGCCGTCCTTGCTAATGGCCATCCACTGAGACAAACGAAAAACTGCCTGTTGCTGGATCCAGCATCAGAGCCACTTTAGTGGTGCGTCACAGCAGCGTAACTTCAAAGATCAATCAGGAAATATTGGTAGCCTACCTAGACCCTTGTGACTGAAAATGCGCTTAGATGGAGGCCAAATGTAACTTTGTTATACTCCGATGTTAGGCTGCTGAATACAGTTAAATAAATGAAAAATGCCCTGATCTCTGGAAAATCATGTGTCCATCTGTCATCCACGTTATTAATTTTTATGTGGCTGTGACTGGCGGTGGGAATATATATGCTACACTATAATCATGTGTGAAACAGATAATAGTCTGTACTCTCACATTATTTGTGAAATGTGTAAAGATCGAATTAAATTGCAGCAATTACGTTTAAAATTAAAATTGAATTTAAAGTTCATTTTAAGGTTAATGTGATCATATTGACTGTAATGAAGCATATCTGTTACCAGCCAAACTGACTATGTCCAGTCTCCTCTGAGTTATCAATGTACTTGCGGCATCAGGCTAAATCAATGCACTCACAAATATTGTCTTAGGAGACATTGATAGCAAGTTTCAGTGGCTGAAAGGGAGGGAAGTATTTACACGTGTTTAAAATAGCTTATCTATTGGCTTTGATTTTCAGTAGGCTACTATTTTGTTTTTAGTTCAGAAAATGTATTAGAAGATCTTTGTCAGTAAATGTAACATAGGCTATAGGCCTATCCTAATAATAAATCCATATCGTACACTATATTTGTTGGAACTAATTTAAGTCGATCATAAACACGAGGTTGTAGGCCTATAAAATATCAATTATGTCATTGTTCTGTAGAAAATGTTTTCCATCGTGCTCCACGTTTTGTCAAGACGTGGACAAATAGCGCGTCGGCAGCGGTGTAGGCTATAGGCTAGTTTGTTAATCAATGTATTTTTCCCCATTTGTATGATGTAGGCCTAGATGGTTTTAATCCAGAGTTGATGTTTAACAGAGTGGTCCTATTTCTTTTTTTGTGTTCTTTAGCTAATACAGTAGCCTATATCCGCGAGTGTAAAGGGGATAGCCTATCATATGGTAATGCTATAATAGTAATACTCCATTAACTGATTAACTAAGATACGTATCCTAAAGTTATGGCCATGTGCAGTATTTCTGGTCAGAAATTGATCAACTGAATCGCTTAATGGGAGTATAACACATTTGTTGTCCCTGAATGAAAGGAGACGTCAGCTTAGTTCTAGCAAAATATTCCGAGTCTTTTTCTTAAAACCACCTTCATCAGTAGGTTATGATGAGTAACAATGAGGAAATTTAAACGATTTTGCTATCTTAAAAAATACAAATACAATGCATCGTACATATGAGTTGTTTTCCACATTTTACCCCCCGAGGTATATCCTGGCAGCGCCTAGCCGGAAACGAGCGTTATTTTTATTGCGAGTGATTTCTTTAAAGTGCTTTTTAACTTTTTTTTTTTCCAAAGAAAGAGCGTTCAGAGGAAACAGGAAGTTATGCGAATGGGTTGCCTTTCCGAGGGTTGGGAGTGGTTAAAGCATAAAAGAGGAGAAACGGAAACTGCAGAAAAATATACGCTTGTGAAAGTAGCGTGAAGCCAGAGAGGATAATACAAACTGGAATTTAAATCACAAATATTTTTCAAGAAATTGGTTAAGTATTGTTTCTGGTGAAGCTATCCCCAATAAGCTCCACTAAGACTTCCGTTCTCTGACTTCCGGCCTGTATTTAAGCACTTTTTAAACCAAAATAAGAGTTCTAGTCGCTAGAACTAGATAAAAATAATAATAAAAATAATTTAACTATTTGTATTATTATTATGTGACTGTAATTAACTCAATATGAATATGAGTATATATATATATATATACTACCGGTCAAAGGTTTTAGAACACCCCCATTTTCCAGTTCCAGTACAAAAGTAAGTGGTAAACTGCCAGAGGTTTAAAAAAAAAAAAAAAAAAAAGTTTAGGTTACCAAAAACGGGTAAATTTCAGAGTTATTAAAAAAGGCCCTTTTCAGGGAACAAGTAATGGGTTAAGGTGGGTTATCAGTCACTCTGTGCAAGTCGCCGACTCTGGATACAGCAAAAGAGCCCCAGACCATCACACTTCCTCCTCCATGTTTGACAGTTGGTGTCACACTGAGGAACCATCCTTTCGCCTACTTGACGGCCTACAAAAACCTTTCAAAATTTCAAGATTTCAAATTTTGATTCATTAGTCTATTCTTCCAGTCTTCAGTCATCCACTGGCAGTGCTTTATGGCCCAGGCAAGCCTCTTTTTCTTATTTTGCCATCTTAGCAATGGCTTTCTTACTTCTACTCGACCTGTCAAACCTGCAGGCCAAAGTCTTCTCTTCACATTTGAAACTGAGACTTCCTTACTTCAACCAGTGTTAAGCTGTGCTTGAAGCTGTTGTCCTGTGAGCCGCCTATCACGCAAGCTGTTGACTCTCAGAAACTTGTCTTCTGATTTTGTTGTGGCTTTGGGTACTCTTCCTGTAAGAGTTTCCAAGTGCCTTTTGATGGTGTAGGAAACTACTCACTGCCAAAAAATTTACATTCTTTTTCAGTTTTGGTAACCTAAACTTTTTAAAAAAAACCTCTGACAGTTTACCGCTTACCTCTGTACCATTTCAGGTTATTCACTGCTGCTTAAATTTCAGTAAAAACTGGAAAATGGGGGTGTTATAAAACTTTTGACCGGTAGTGTACACACACACAGTTAACCAAAATAAAAGAAACACCAACTTAAAGGGCATTGGGCCACCAGGAGCTATCTGGAGCACTATTGGAGGGATGCAACACATTTTAAGCATTTAGCAGATGCTCTTATCCAGAGCGACTTACAAGATGTGCATTAATACATGGTAATAACAATCATAGTTCGTGCAAGAGATCAGTGCAGTAATATAGTAATAGACATCGTTGTAGGCAGCTGCATACCATACCTGTAACACTGGGAAGGAAAAGGTTAGTAATTTTTTTCTTTTTTTATAAATGAGGAGTAGGCAGGGATACATATACAAGAGATGTTGAGCAAGTAGGCAGTGGTGATGACAATTGGGTAGATGTACAGAATTCAGTGGTAGTGGAGTCTGAAAAGGTGGGTTTTGACCCACCATTCTTCCACAAGAAAATCCATGAGGTTTGTTGGGTTGACCAGCCCCCTGACATTCCAATGCATTCCAGTATTTCACTTGAGATGCAGGTTGAACTGACAGGCATATAGTTCCCTGGGTCAGTTTGGTCCCCCTTCTTGTATATTGGAATTATACTACCTTGCTTGCAGTCATCTGGTAAATTAAATAAGATACTGAATTATTATATTGGTTAGTGTAACTTGCATCTTGATATATATTTATATGATCAGAATTTAAGTGTAAATTGTATCTTGATATATATTTATATGATCAGAATTTAAGCACTGACAACCAATCAAGTCAAAGTATTAGAAGCAAATTGTAATTTATATTTATTTGTATATGTATCTGTATATTGCTGCAAGGACTATAATTTGAATAGTCATTGCTTTAGCTTTGAGCTGAAGCAGCAATCAGGAATCAATAGTAACTAGTAAATAGCTATGACAGAATGTATTTTTTTTACTTTTGTTTTTTAAAACAAGTACCTCCACACCTACAAAGATGTAAATCTAATATGTTTCTCATTCCCACAGCTCTAAGAATGAATTTTTCAGTATTCGGGTTTAAGTGCAGCATGTTCACGTCATGTTCTAAGGACTACACATACTCTCTATTACTTAAAATGGCAGTGAAGTGACAAGTTCAGTTTAATATATATATATATATATATTAAACTATATTGTTTTTGTGTTTACTGAAGCAGCATTACGTGGCATTGGTCGTAGTTCTGTAGCTCAGTTGGTAGAGCATGGCACTGGCAATGCCAAGGTTGTGGGTTCGATCCCACGGGACTACATGTCCATCGTTCGGTAAAAACCGAGGTCCTGACTCTCTGTGGTCATAAAAGATCCCATGGCACTTCTCGAAAAAGAGTAGGGTGTTAACCCGGTATCCTGGCCAAATTCCCAACCCAGACAATATATATACAATTCATTCCCTCCCTCCTCGCCTCTCCACTGTGTATCTGATGTGTGGTGAGTTTGTACTGGCACACTATGGCTGCTGTCGCGTTCACCCAGGTGGGTGCTGCACATTGGTGGTGGTTGAGGTGAGTTGCTCCTATCATCATTGTAAAGCGCTTTGGGTTCCTTGAAAAGCACTATATAAATCCAATGTTCAATTCAATTCAATTCAATTGATGTATTACAGTCCAGAAAATTATGTTTTTATAACCATAAAGTGCGCTTTTATTTTGAAACTCAACCGGAAGTTAAATTCTTATTGGGGCTAGTTTAACACTGCTACATGTGAAGACCCTAATTTAACCAAAAAGCATAGTATTATCCTACATCTACGAAATTATAATTAATGCGTAATTTACGTATGAGTAGGTACTCTCGTTGTGAACGATGTTCACGAATTTGGAGAAGTGTCCAAGGAATTTACTGGTCTGCGAGAAATCCAGTTTCTTGAATGAAAAATCTCGGCATGACATACACGTGGCTAAGCACTTTTTTAACTACAAGGTGAGTGTATGTTGTAGCTATGCTTTAATACAGACATGTACATCCCTGCGATAATTTAGCTGCAGATTTGAAAAAGCTTTTGGGGAGAACACGCAGAAGGAAGCAATTGCGGAAGTTCGCTATAGTTGCGTTCGTTGCCAGTTTAATATTGCCTACTTTACTGTGCGACTGCACGAATTTACATTTAGTATACGGTTTCCTTGCGGAAATTAATCTGACGTTGGTTTAGTCCGCTAAATTGCTGTAAAGGTTGTTCGTCAGAAGCCAAACACTTCAGTTTTTGCATTGCTAGCTAGATATAGTAAATTACACTGTCATATGAAATGTGGTTTTGTTGTGAAGTATTGTGGCAAAACGTGAAGATGCGTGGGCACAAAATGCGCATGATCTGATATACGGCCAAGGTATATTTGCTTAAACGTGAAAGCGCAAACTCTTCGTTCTCGCTAAAATTAATTCCCATGCACCCTCTCATTTGTACCATGTCCGCATACTCGCATAGCCTAGCCTATAATACACTTGTATCTTTACCTACAGGTGTCTATTTTAATACCCGAGTGTGGAATCATTCCATCGTTTCTGAGCAGTGTTGTCAACGGCTTCTCAAAGTATTATCTGGTGAGGGATTTGCCTCTGCATAAACTGCTTGAGGATGAGTTTCTGGAGAAAGTTGTAAAGACCGGTAAACACCTTTATGCTTTACATGAAATAATTGTTCCAGAGACTGTGAACCTGGCAGTGAACAATGGACCTTTCTGTGTGCTTGCAGGCTCTTTATATGCACTATCCTACAAGACCAGAATTGACCAAGACAACACCTTTGCCATTCTCCCCACCGGTAATAATAGTCAGGATATTGTGTCTGCAGTATCTTCTCCACCCATGAGTTTATCCATCTAGCATGCTTTTCTAATGCAATATACATTATATTGTGTCCAGATCAGAATGTGATGTATTTTCTCCCATGTTGTCTTTACTTCAGGTCAGGTGATACTATCTGTTGATAAGGACACGTATGAGGAGCTGGGTCTTGAGGGGAAGGCATCACAATACAACCATAGACAGCCAATGAGATATGGTGAGCAGTAAGACCGGAGATTTACCTTCTCTTATTGTATCTGATCACTTTTTGCAGTGTCTTAATGCATTTTTCCCCATTTTTGTTTTTGAGTTTGTATTGTAACATTGCATAGAAAAGAGAACTGTATGTTTAAAATGGATCTCTGTATGCTTTTATTTCAAGTGGTGACCATTGACATGACAGATAAGTCTCTGGCCCCTGGGGGTAAGCGATACAAACGGGTGATGTGGGCCTTGAAAGAGAAGGTGCAACTCACAAGTGACTTCCTGCTGGCCAGATACAGCATAGGTAAGTTTTGATACGGCACTTGATAAGTGGCTAATGAAAATCTATAGGATTTAATCATAGCTTCTGTCAAGACATTTTCTGTATTTCGCTTGATTATTTTGTTAGTCTTGTTTTAGGAGTGGGTAATCACAAGAGTGACACAGAAATGTGCCTGTCATTATGACATCATCATTCCTTGAAAAGTGTTGTCCTGCAATCAAATAAAATTGCTCGTGGATAAACTTAAAATGAATAATCAAAAGATATAAAACCAAACCAAAAAACCAAAATGATAAAACAAGGACAGTACAAGGACAATTACATTTGAACTTAATTACAGAATAACAGATGGCCTTGTTAGTCAAATTAGCGCTAGTGAAATTAGAGCTCTTTAGTGATGGCATTGTGCAGGCAAATTGAAGTTTTCATTAGCCCAGTTTGAAGCTGTATGTTGGTAACAAAGCCCTTCAAGGTTTAATCCCCTAAAATCCCTTCCCCAGTGAGCCAACCAGAGGCGATATAATGAGGAAAAATACTCTGAAGAGTCCTTATGGGAATTTTCAAATTGAGCTGCAGAAAGCCAATTCTTGTAGTGACATGGGTTATGACAGAGGGGCTCTTTACACATTTTACCGAACTGACTGCCAAGTGTGACCCACATTTCCCAGAGCCTCAAAACAGAATCAGTTACTCAAAAGTGTAGATCTCAAATCAGAAGAATGGAAGCAGTCATGACACAACGGGCCTGGCTTTTCCTTGTCTTCAGGTGTGATGAAGGCCACTGTGGTATACAAGTTGTACAATATGGCATCTTCAGTGGACAATTTCTCCCACTGGCTCTCCTATGCTCTCCTCAGGGGGCGATGAGGAGGGCCTACTACAGTCCTGCCTCTCTCAGTACAGCTGTAAGGAGCTCAGGCCCTCTGTCAGCACCCAGACCCTGAGGGACCTGCTCTGCCCTTCCCTGGACCCTGCCGACCTGCGCAGGGACGCTCGATCACATGACCCGCAGCAGTTTCTGGAGTGGCTGGGAACCGTCACCATGGATATGAGCAGGTGAGTGTGAGCTGTGTGGTCGTCCATCACTTTTCCTCTTCTGTTGTCCTAGGTCAAATAAATAACTGCCACACATATAAAACAAACATACAAAAATCTAGTTCATTATATGCATTTTTAAATGATTTAAAAAAAATCTTCACCATTAATTTAATATAGACAGTACTTAAAAGTACTCATAATACAGTGTATACTGTATAATAGTTATGAACATGAGTGTAGCTATTGTTTTAGGTTTCCGTCTTGACTTCATGTTTTTCACTTATATTTGACAGACCCTTTTCAGGATTTGTGTAGTGTCCTTTGCCTGAGGTTACTTGGGGATTTCATTTTTCACAGTAACAATGAGGCGACCAGCTTTGTGTCCACATACTGCTGCCCAGAGCCTCAGAGCTCCATGAGTCAAGCCCTGGTATACACCGTCACAGGCCTGCTGTTGCCCGAGGACATCCACTCTCTGCTGAAGGAGCTGCGGTAAGAGACAGGATATACCGTACAACTTTCTGCACTGTAAATCTGTGTGTGCACTCGTCTACATGCCTTTTTCTGCCATTTAAATTTTAAACAAACACAAAGCTTACCAAAATGCTTTTGATGATCACGTCATTAAATTGCTGTGAATTTCTAGACTGTTTCTGCAGTGTGAGCACAACAGTAGGTTAAGAGAACCATGCTGATGAGATTTAGTTTGAAGCAAAAAAAAAAAGAAAAAAAGATGATTCATTCACAGTACAAAAACAATGTTATCTAGGGATAGGTTTCGCTTTAACCTTGTAACCTCGTTGCTTTAACCTGTTGACTTGCTTTGTTCTCAGGCGGTACTTCGATGAGCCCAGGTTTACGTCATGGCTGTCGATGACGGTGCACGGTTTTGCAGACAGTCCCATTTCCTGGGGTAGCACTGAGCATGGGTTCCACAAGGGCGGGGAGAACTTCTACACCTTTGTTATTTTCAAGAACCAAGACTACTGGCTGCACATGGCCACCGGAGCCAATGATGGTTGCCCTCCTTAAAATAAACCTTAGTGAGCGTACTCACACGCAAATAAATTGAGACGTGCAGTTTTTCAGTTGGACTTCCAGCAAAACTCCACATGACTGATCCTCAAAGAACTGGGGGTGTCTGTGATCTTCCAGAGTGGAATTCCCTTTTTCATTTTTTTCTAACCTTTGTTGGAACACAATTTATGACATTGATTTTTCCAGCTGTAGATTCAGTTCATTTTTGTAATAAGGAAAACACAAAAATGACATTCAAAACAGTCAGCTGTGTGCTTTTTTGTTTTTGATAAGTGTAATTTGATTCATAATTAAACTCTTATCTGAAATAAGGATAGTGTTTCCCTTCACTCCTTGTTTGGCGCATGTCCTATTTCTATCTCACTCTCCCTCTGCTGAAATACTAGTTAGAGGATGTTTATTGCACTGGCAGTTATTTGTGTAAGGTCTCATTTTTGGTGTAGCAGCTGGCACTCATGATCATGAGTTCCTTCAGTTAGTTTTCTCCTACACTCGGTTTTCAGTGCCAATACTGTAGCGATTTCACTGTAGCGAATCCATTACTTCTGTATGCACTAGGTAATTCAAGGCTGGTCATTTTATTTGGAGTTTTATTTCCCAAATAACATGGAGATTTCCAGTCAGGCTTCACAATCTCACCTTGTTTACTATTACCTGGAATTTACACGACAGGCTTGTGGTTGGTATTTTTTCTTGTCTTAACTGGCTTGTAATGATAGATGGCCCATAGGATAGTTATCATTTTCTTGTCAAAGCACCATGTCAGGGGCAGCGGATGGCGTATCGGTCTAACACGCCACACTTTGGTGTGGTGTGCGCTGCCTGTCAGGGACGCGGTTCGAAACCCGCGTCTCTACCAGACCGGCCCTGGTCGTCAGCCCCGATCGGAGGCGGCATTTGGCTGGGTGAGCTGGCACGAGTCCGTCAAGCAGAAGGTAAAAGGCGTCCGTGGAAGAATTCCCGTCTCGGAAGAGGTGGGAATAATCGGTCAGTGTCTCGCTCCCGGTGGATGGGCGGCGGACTCGTGGGGGTGGGGAATTGAAATAAATAGAGGTTATAATTGGCAACCAAATTGGGAGAAAAACTGGAAATAAATAAATAAAAAATAAAAGCACCATGTCACAAGTTGCCTTTTTTTTTTAAATCAATGAAACTGTGGATGAATTGGGCTGTGAACGAATGCTAGAAATAAAAAATATGTAGCTAAAATATAAGTTGGACCTGAGCCCCAATGCTGAAACTCATGATCCCATGTGAGGTCCCAGCCTCCTTCATCATAAGAGGGTGTGAGCTGTCTTCGGATTTCAATTTTGTGAGCAAAAATGACAAACATGATTTAGCACGCACAAAGAGATTAATATTAATGTACAAAATCATTTTATTTGAACAATTGTTTTTCACAACAGCATATATTTTATTAATCTATAAAAAATTTACAGATTTTACAATATATTTATATATAGTTCATCAACTACAACAAAAAATAGGTCCCATGGATGTAAAAATACTGTACCAAGAGTTCAAGTTAAAAGCAGATATACATACACAGCCCAGTTCTCTATCCTATGGGGACAATTTAGCTGCTGGGGGTGATCTACGAGCAGTAAGTCTCACTACTTTCTCTACAAAAATAAGGTACATTTCCAAGATGAAATTTATGTAATCCAATTCCTTTGACATATATTAAGCCTCTTTGTTGCTGAAGGTGACTTTTTGGCATAAAGTTAAACACTTTGTCCAAGGAAATACTGTATGAATGTGTTGATATTTCTATGAATAATTTTCCAGTGGCAGATGGAGAAAAGATGACCTCCCTGTGCTGATGAATTCTGTGACTGTCCACCTCTACAGTGCCAGATCGCAAGGTACTGGACCTGCAACCAACGGTCTTTGGCTACACCTGCACTTAACTTCAACTGCATAAGTAGGTCAATGATTTGGTATAATTACAGCTCTCATTAGTTTTCATGAGAGGATTTGCTCCTGATGCAGGGGTTATAATATGGTCTGGAGGATATGGCTGGTGAATAGATTGGTCAATTTATTAATTATCTTAATGAACCTTAATCTCCTGCATCCAACTTTGTATGCCTCCCAAAACACATCAAAAAGAGAGGCAAAGGTGTGCTAGTGTACTAGCAGCGTACTCCATATCTTTAAAGGTATTTAAGTTTCGATGGTTTGAGAGCACAAATATCCAATATGCTGACCTGAAAGGGTGGAACTGGGAAACGAGAACAGTGACCTTGCACTGGAACGGACCGAAGCTGAGAGACAACACGTTGTCCCACCACAACTTCAGAATGTGTACTTCACACCGTTGCCAGGATAAATGTGAAAGCTGGATCTTGACCATAACCAGTTCATAACGGTGTTTTGTGAAAGAACGTATCAGTGATTCTTATGCCTGTGTCCATTTCGTTCATCATGATTCATGTGGCAAAGTGGAGGGGAGGCAATACTTCAGATGGTGAAACCTGGTGCAAAAACATTGTAAGGGAGTAATATATTAACTTTTTCTGTTGTTAATTTTTAATGGACGGTTTAGTCCCACATCTCGTATTGCATTTTACTCGATCTCAGGAAGAGCACAGCGTTAACTACGTTCCCTCGGTTCCATTTTCCCCTTCAGACAGGGACAGTATCAGGTTTCAGGTCAGTCCCCTCGACGTTTGGCAAGGTTTATAGCAAAGCAGTTATAAATATAACAATATAAATAAACCATGTTTGGCCATATGCCATTTTTAAAGTACCTATTAAGAGACCAAACATTTGTAAATTACATTAAATAGAGCATGTCTTACTTTTTTGTTGGGCTTACTATTCTGTTATGCAAGATATTAGACAATGTAGAGTGTTGTCAGAGGGGGGGAATTCAATTTCAGTTTGACCTTAGAGCAGTAGTGTAGCACGTTTTAATCCTTGCCCAGGAGGCCCATTGTGTCAGCTGGTTCTGAGCTGTTGATTACAGTTACTTAGATACGGGTCTCTTAAACACCAGGTGTGAACAAGCTGCACTTTTTTTCGAAAGAGATTCCATAAACCTTTATCTATAAAAATGCTGAGGATTTGAGCCAATGAAGTTAGAACCAGGGTAGAAAAAATCCAATCATACACATTGCACACTAGGAAACCCTGGCTGTATGCCATACATAACTTTGGATCTTGCCTCATCACAGTAATTTGTAACCCTCACAAAAACAGTATTGACAAAGAAAATCTTTACATCAAAAAACAAAGGAAGGTACTCTCCTACTCTCTCACCTTTTTTGGAAGGAAGTTTTAGACTTAACTTCTTAAATTAAAATATTTAAAAGTGAACCTAAACCACATTTCCCTTAACAGTACAAAATATTTGGCGTTAGACAGTCAACCTAAAAGTCTCACTCTCACACACACACACACACACATCATGGCAGTCGTTCATTCTTGTAAATCAGTTTCTTTCCCAGTAAGGCTGAGCTATGACAATACAAAAATAGACCACAAAGTATAAAACTGAACCCACATTTGTAATCCTAGGTGTAACTAACCAGGTACAGTGCCCCCTAGAATTATTGGCACCCTTGGTGAAGAGAAGCAAAAAAGACTATGAAAAAATCTCTTTGTTGTTCATCAGCTTGATCTTACACTCAAAATATGAGAGAAATCCAACCTTTAATTGAAGCAAAATTATTCAATGAAAAAAGAAAATCCTTATGGAAAAAAAAAAAAAAATTCTCAAAAGCATGTGTCACAATTATTGGCACCCCCGCATTTAATAGTTTGTGCACCCTCCCCTTGCCAATATAACAGCACTGAGTCTTTTTATATAATACTTGATGAGGTGGGAGAACACAGCAAGGTATCTGAGACCATTCCTCCATACAGAATCTCCAGATCCTTCAGAGTCCTTGGTCCTTGCTTGTGGACTCTCCTCTTCAGCTCACCCCACAGGTTTTCAATGGGGTTTAGGTCAGGGGACTGGGATGGCCATTGCACAATTCTGTGTCGGTTAATTTTTGTGTGGATTTGGAGGTTTGCTTTGGATCATTGCAATCCAACTTCTGCAATTCTCCAACTGTGGTCCTTGGAGAAATGTTTGCCTCTCCAACCATCCTTCTCACTGTGCATGGAGGCAAAATGCACTTGTGTCCTCTTCCAGGCAGATTCATCACAGCTTCAATTGTTTTAAACTTCTTAATTATTGCCCTAATAGTAAAGATGGGCATTTTCAGGTATGTAGCTATTTTTTATAGCCATTGCCTGACAACCTTTGTCTCATTTCATTTGTGTATTCTCTGATCTTCCTCATGTTGATGGATGACTAAGGGAGTTTAGCCTGTGTCACCTCACATTTATACCCCAGTGAAACAGGAAATCACGGATGACCACTTAAGAGTTCTAAAAGACTAAGGTGAACTTAATAAAAAAACATAAATGGGAATATACTTCATTTAGGTTTTGTTCATAAACATTTCTAAGGGTGCCAATAATTATGACACACATTTGTGAGAAAAATGTTTTATTTATTATTTTTTTCTTTTAATAATTTTACTTCAATTAAAGACTAGATTTCACTCGTATTTTGAGTGTAAAATCAAGCTGATGAACAACAGACATTGTCTCTTTGGCTCATCTTTACCAAGGGTGCCAATAATTCTGGAGGGCACTGTATATGTCTTGATGAGCTCTAATACTGCCAGAGGAGATGTGCATCGTTCTGTTGTCAGGAGCGTGTGGAAATTTGTGTCTGATGGAAAGTTGGACTCACGAAAAAGTTCCTCCAACGGAGGTGCTAGTGTTAGAGAATGGAGTTCAGTGTTCAGTCTTCTGCTACCATGGCGACAGTCTGACCACTTGGCCTCCTTCCTTCACAGCCTCCTCAGGCAGTAAACGTTACCTATTTTCTCATATTAATTGTCTACAGGTTTATACAGTTTGAGTGTTATCAATAAGGCTTGTTTATCTTAATTGAACATATATACACATATCCAACCCTTCCGGATAAGACACTTCTTGTTTCTGTGGTCCCCATAATGCCTGCCCCCTCCAAACAGTAGCATAGAGCGGCCCACACCGGTTTGCTGGCCGCTGTCAGCAAAGCCGGTCATTATAAGCAAAGCTCATGAGAGGAGAGGTGGAGCTACGAGGCAGAAACAGGGGAACGTTGCTCACTTACGGACAGTCAAATGCTGGAATTTCACAGTACAGCCCCTCAGTTGCCATGTCTGTCAACTTAATACATCTGCTCCTCTTCCTCAACCAGCCCTGCAGCCAGGAACAGATCTACAACCACGCAAATCCTCGCACACAAACACATATTTATACAGCTATTCACACATTTGCGTGAGTTTCAATGTTCCAGGGAAACGGGACTCCCTCTATGTGCGTTTTGTGTGTTTGTTGCGGTGCTCTTTTGTCCAGGAACAGAGCTTTATGACAATTAGAACTCATCAATCTTTTTCTGCAAGTACTTGAGGATGGAGTCCATGCCCTGGGGCGATCCCCACACCCTCTTCAGGGCCTCGCACTCCCGATCGTTGGCCTGCTCTAGGGCCGCCCTGCTGGTGCTGCACACCAAGGCTTTAGACTCCCGCAGCACCTGAGCGCAGCCAGAGTCCCACGTAAACGCACGGGGGAGAGAAGGGGGAGGGGGACAAAATTGGTTTATGAGAATGAAAATGTTAGGAAGATACAGCTGTATGATGAATTTCAGACCAACAATTGTCAAATACATTGAGTGAATGTACAGCAACGTGCGGTCTGCTAAGAAAATTATTGCTCTGGTGATTCATACGTTGTTTTAAGTGCCCTTTGTCTACCCTGGCAATCACGACACAATATCTCACTGACGAAACCATTTGCAACTACACTTCCACTGACAAGAAAGCACACAGCACACTAAAAAAGGAATCTATTATGCTGCTGGGAAGCAAAAATATATTTGAGTGAAACCTGCACTGTAGAGAGAGGGAGGAGGGAGGGGAGGGGGGGTTGTAGTGGTGTGCTGTGGGACAAATGTCCATGATCAGTGCATGAGGCGTGAGAAAAGTGAGAGAAAGAAATACCAACGAGGATGGCAAGGGGGGAGGGTGCATTTTTGTGTGATAATGTCTCAAAAGAAATCAAAAGAAATTAAAGGATGACTTACAACTGAATTACAAGAGACTAGCTCCCTAATGCGCAGCATCACCTCCTGAGTGAAGGTTCCGGGCCAGAACACCTGGGACACCAGGCCCTTTGCGCAAGCCTCCTGGGCTGTCAGCTTGCGCCCGCTCATCAGCATCTCGTTAGCCTGAAGGGGTGGGGGACAGGGGGGTAGAGTGTCAGTGCAGCACAGGGTCACAGTGGAGGGCACTCATACGTTACCGTTGATTATCCAGCCGTGCCGGTCTTACCCAATCTTGCCCCACAAATGTTCTGTGAGGTAAACTGGTAGCGTAGTGCAATGCATGTAATCTGCGTGTCTTTAGATGGGGAAACCCTGTATGAGCGTGGGAGGACCCAAAAAGCCTGGAAATAGACTTCCAGGACTCTGGAGCTCCGAAGCTGTTCACAGTTTTAAACCTGAGTGAAGGTAACCTGTACAGAGTGCCAAATCAGTGACCTCTGCTGTTGTTTATTAGCGTATTACTGCCACCTACAGCCAGAAGAAACACTCTGACCCATAAAATTGTTATTCTTTTGCAGATTTTCCCCCCAAATCATTTTTCATTCCACCACCTAAAGCAATCCAGTTTTACCTTTTTAATTGGACTTGGATCTGTTTCCAAATGAACGGTTGAGATACTTAAATAACAGTTTGTTTCGTAGGTCCCTTTACCAACTATTTTTATAATGGTATAAAAAATAGTATATGAGTCAAACTGTTTGCTCACAGATCTGCATACCCATCAGAGGTACTTAAGACCACTTCATAATTATACATTTAGACACAGATGTATAACTAGACATAAATACTGTATTAACAAAGATGGTATTTAAAACATCCAAACATAAGTAACCTTTTACAAGTTCTTGTTCTTATAAGATTGATATTCTTTATTCGTTTTGATCGGTGGCCATGCAGTTTCTACAATTATAATGTGCCTTGACTTGTTACATATGTAGACCTAAATATATTAGTCTTTATTCAGGGTCTGAATCTCAATTAAAGATTTTCTGTGACAATTTTTGAGGTAGTCGTTCAGAAAATAATCTTTATACGTATAAAGAAAAAAATATTCGTAGTAACCATAATCTCCTATTCTCGATAGAAGGCAAGAAACTGGGAAATTTCACTGCCATGATGTCCAGATGGGAAAATAAATGAGATTCTATTACTCAAATAAACTAAAAAAAAAAATTAAAAAAAATGATGGTCAGATATAATCCTATTTTTTTGACGCAGTGGACGGACCTACTTTGCTTACACCCCCAGCCCAACCCACTTTTAACCACAATGGTCACATATTTTACCTCCTCTCACTTCCCGTTTCCTGCAATAACAGTACAGACTGTGAGCAAACAAAGCAGCTTCTGAGGCGAACCTTGATAAAGTAACTGAGTAAAAAGTGCAGAATCACCCCTGATATATGACTGGAAAAAAAATACCACTACCAAGGCCACCATTAATTTACCTGCTACAAATCTTTAATGATTCTGATAATTGAATAACAATGCAGCACTGGGCATGCAATGGATTAATTGACCATTTTCCTGAATGTGGGAGTTTGTGTCCCTTTGGTTAGGAGACAAAAAAGTGCTTCAAACACAATTGCAGTCTCGTTTAGATCAAATAGTTATGCTGCTGGTGGTACATATCCTATGCACCTAAATGAAAGATCCCCTCAGATACGCAACCAATTGTCTCAGCCCTAGGTCTGCCCCTCCATTTAATTAGGTGTTATTGCTATGGACATATGAAGGAAGGAGGAACTGGTATATGGAAGGTGCCAGTTTATGTTTCTCCCAATTTATTTTGTAAAGGGGTTGGCTTCACTTTTGTATTGATAGTGTAAACCATTTCTATACATCGTTTAAAACATTCCCATCCATACTGGATGTCTTTCGGACGCTTATGTTAAACTAATAACATGCCACTGGAGTTGTATTCATTCTCACTTCTTCATGAATCACCACTTCTCAGTTTTCTTAACTGGCTCCCTTTTGCTACTCCAGTTTGCTTCAGCCCCTTGTTCTCGCTCACGTACTGCATTAACTGTTTCATGTTTCATTATCTTCATTATAAAATTCCATTCTACACTCCCACTCAAATGCCGCGATCATCATCTGCCCACATAATCTGTTCCTTCTTTTTTTTAAAAGAAAATTTTCAGAGAAAATTTTCATTGCTCTGTTCCCTCCAGTGTTGGAATGCCCACACAGACCATCAATTTAGTTTATTATCTTTCACTAACCCTTGCAGAATACTTCCTCATTTTTCTTCATCTCTACTTCATCATAGAGTAATTCGTTTTAAATACTTGAAATGTCATATTCTGTTGTGTAATGAGTCATGAATTTTTTATCTCTACATTTATGTTTATTTATGTCTCTTTTGTGCTTACATATTAATTGCTTTAGATCAACATTACCCTTGAAATCCAAATCTGATGTTTTTTTTATATGCCTGTGCTGGGATTCAATCAAATTAAGTCTAATTTAGTCTAAATAAGGACAAATGCAATTCGGTCAAATCAAACTAAACCTTCTCAGATTTATCCTGCAAAGTCTGTTTAACGCGACATATTTCTATATGGAGGTGGAAGTAAGGAATTGTAGCCAATGAAAAATTGTTCTCAGAGTGACTGTCACCATGGGTTGCCTCTGATAGGTCCAGCCATGCCTTGTCATGCTAAATACGTCTGATTGGGTTGCATTACTTTTGAGTTGCAATTCATGCTATATCCAAATTAATGTTAATTTCTCAGTAGTACAATAGTACAACAATTGACTGTTGCCATTTCAAAATTATTTTCAATCATGCTGGTAATGTAACAAATATATAAATTAATGATACTGAAATACATATATAAAATAATAACAAATATTTTGAAAAACACAATATATCCGCCAAAAATAAAAAGTTAAATAGATGGCAATGATTTATACTACACATTTTTATTATATGTAATATACTGGTTAAAAATAAATTGGAAAAAAACAGAACAAGTTGTGTATGGCGCTATTCATGTGTGTGATTAAAAAAAGAAACCAGCATAATACTCATGTGAAAACAGTTGTTAACTTCACATAAAAATGTGTTCATGCATCTTGCCAGAGCCAGGTAACCCCAACTTTGTGTGTGTTTATTACAGATATAATGCTATCTATCATGATTTAAAGAAATGTTTTAATGCACTTGGATTCATCGCTACTATTCATGCAATTTTTTTAAATCAATTTAATTTTCGCCCGCATCAGATTGTAAGTGCATCAGATTGAATCTAGGGGCAGATCATAAATAATGGGGCAGGTCTGTTATCATAAATAATTAATCAAATAATCCTAGATAATGATACTAAATGACAAAAAATACTACGGTATTCTAATAATAATAATAATAATACTATTGTCTTAATACAATATTAAGACAATAATTGACAATAGTCAAACCGCTTTTCTTTGAATTAAATGAACTGGAATAACCACTGCAAACATTTAGTAGAACCATTTCACTTTGAAGAATTGAAATACAATGACCATATTAATGTCAGCTATTAAAACGCGTTCACAAAAATATTATATGTAACAAAATTGGCTATATGTGAATGCTTCTTTGTATCATCCCAGAATGAGCTGTTGAGCTGTTGAGCTGTTGAAACTCAATAGTAAGGTTACATGCAGACCAAAATGAATATGAATATACAAACAAGAAGAGCAACCATTATGTACCCCACACTGTGATTATATGTTTGAGTGTAATGAATTTAACATTTAGAATACCACTTTAGTCCAAGCAGCCAGAATCAAAAATAGTTTAAATTAATTCTTGAGAATTTACAGAACAGAATAGTCATCTGTGAGATGGTTGGTTGTGAAGTGTGGAGTTTCAAAGGCAGTGTGTGATAGTTGTACAGGGACAGGGCAAAGGACGAAACAAAGCAAGAGGAGAAGAAGAGAGAAAGCTGGAGAGGTGGGAAAGAAAGACAGTGGGTGTGGGATGATTAAGGAGAGCGCAAAAGGCAGAAAATATCCATGATGGAAAAAAGGGTTTGAATAGATGGGGGGGAGAGAAGGTGAAAGAGAGGCGGCGTGAGATGGCAGGACGGGGCTTGCGTGCCAGGAAATCGCTCTGCATGTGAACTCACAGAGGCCACACCCATGACACGCGGAAAGGTCAGGGAGGAACAAGCGTCGGGCGTCTGGCCAAAGGTGGTGTAGGGCGTCTGGAACCAGGCCTTCTCATTGGCCCACACGACATCGCACAGCGGCAGGATGGAGGCCCCCAGGCCCACTGCAGGCCCATTCACAGCCACAATGATGGGCTTCTTGAACTGGATAAAGGTGTTCACAAACATCCTGCGGGCAACAAAGGGCTTCACATCACTACCATCATCATCATCATCACCCTCGTCATCTTACTGGTCAAAGCAATCATAATGATCTTAAGAGCCATCACAATAAAGAATGAGAGAATTATAAAAATCATTTTTTAATTAAGATAATTGTGGTTAAGATTACAGTAACTGCTATTCCATACTTAAGAACACTAAGACTTAAAACAACATTTTAAGCTATACTATTTTTAAATGGCTTTAATTTTTTCATTCCCTCCCCCACTTTTTCACTCTTGTTTTTACCCAATTTCCCTTGCACCTTCAGTGCACAAAACCCACAAAAATAGATGGGAGGGAATGAATTCTTCCAGTCATTCATCAGCAAAGAATGCAGATCTAGGCCAGCTTTTAGTGCTTAAGAACAGTCATTCTTGAGAACAAAAAGAGGCCAAAGAACATGAGCCAACAAAAATATGCAGAGCCCAGATCTTAACTGATTTCAAGCTACTCGGCAATGCATCTGTGTACTTTTGTCTTCACAATGTGGCTACCAGTTATGCAAATTAATGTGACCATATTACAGGGGCAAACCTGATTTGGTTGCTCTCGTCTTCAATATATTACATACATCAAAGGTTCAAAATATGCTCACTCAGTAACCATTTTAAGAACAAAATTGCAATAAATTAGGCCTTGCATAATACATAAATACTGTGTGGGACTGAAAGTGAGTTGTGGTGAGCTATTGTGAATAGGAAATAGTCCATATATGAAAATATGCCAGCTCACACTAAAAATATATTTGTTTTACTCTTAAGCCTAGCGTCTACCACACGTAACCACAAACACACATCCAGCTTTTCAATATTTACATCTTCACATTCAATGTTAAAGAGTTAGTTATATATCCTTGTGCTGCATACATACAATATACACCCATGGCCAAAAGTTTTGAGAATGACACAAATATTAATTTTCACAAAGTCTGCTGCCTCAGTTTTTATGATGGCAATTTGCATATACTCCAGAATGTTATGAAGAGTGATCAGATGAATTGCAATTAATTGCAAAGTCCCTCTTTGCCATGAAAATGAACTTAATCCCCCAAAAAACAGTGATTCTCTCATTAACACAGGTGAGAGTGTTGATGAGGACAAGGCTGGAGATCACTCTGTCATGCTGATTGAGTTAGAATAACAGACTGGAAGCTTTAAAAGGAGGGTGGTGCTTGAAATCATTGTTCTTCCTCTGTTAACCATGGTTACCTGCAAGGAAACACGTGCAGTCATCATTGCTTTGCACAAAAAGGGCTTCACAGGCAAGGATATTGCTGCTAGTAAGATTGCACCTAAATCAACCATTTATCGGATCATCAAGAACTTCAAGGAGAGAGGTTCAATTGTTGTGAAGAAGGCTTCAGGGCGCCCAAAAAGTCCAGCAAGCGCCAGGACCGTCTCCTAAAGTTGATTCAGCTGCGGGATCGGGGCACCACCAGTGCAGAGCTTGCTCAGGAATGGCAGCAGGCAGGTGTGAGTCCATCTGCACGCATAGTGAGGCGAAGACTTTTGGAGGATGGCCTGGTGTCAAGAAGGGCAGCAAAGAAGCCACTTCTCTCCAGGAAAAACATCAGGGACAGACTGATATTCTGCAAAAGGTACAGGGATTGGACTGCTGAGGACTGGGGTAAAGTCATTTTCTCTGATGAATCCCCTTTCCGATTATTTGGGGCATCCGGAAAAAGGCTTGTCCGGAGAAGAAAAGGTGAGCGCTACCATCAGTCCTGTGTCATTCGCAGCAAGATGGCCGCGCCTATGTCGGCTGCTAGTCGTCTTTCGCGTGCTACCGATATTGTTTGTCCTGTTTCCTGTTTACGTCTGTCTGATCGGGTAAAATCGGCTGTTTTGTATGATCGCCAAACACTGCTGGACATTGGTGCCTCGGTGGCAAACTCTCTGTCGCAACATTTCGTACAATGGAGCTCCCACCGCGCTCTGCGTTTCCAGCTACCTGTCTCAATTTGGTCTCCATGCTGCGACTGCCCCCGGAATCAGCGGGCGAGGCGAAGGGGAAGACGAGCTGGAGTTGCGGTAAGGACCCGATGCCGCCCCTCCTCCATGCTCCACACCTTTTCCATGGCTGCTGGCCACAACGTGAGGCTGTCCTGCCTCCGACCCATCCTCCCTGCTTCACCGTCGGAGCTACCTGCTTTTGCCCCGATAAGACGGCGCCAGACGTACACCAGAGTGGCTTCAGTGCCTGGGTGTCTACGTTCATTGCCTCGGGCCTCTACCTTCGGCAGATCGGGCTCTGACTGCATATGTTTTGGACTGTTAAACGCCCGATCTGTTGCTAACAAATCGTTTTTACTGAACGATTTCTTCGTCGATAAGGACCTGGATTTCCTACTTATCACAGAGACTTGGCAGAAAGCTGAGGATTATGTCTCACTAAACGAACTTTGTCCTCAAAACTGTGCCTACTCCTGTACCCCCAGAACAACAGGTCAAGGAGGGGGACTCGCTTCGTTTCACAGAGACTACTTCTCTACCCGCAAGGTGTGCACTGGAACTTTCTCTTCTTTCGAAGTGCAAATGACTAAAGTCGGGCGCTCAAATCCGTTTTATTGTGTTTTAATCTATCGCCCTCCTGGCAAAAACGGGTCATTTTTATCTGATTTTGGGGAGTTCTTAGCCTCCACCATCCGATTTGAGAGAGTCCTTATGATCGGGGATTTTAACATTCATGTAAACGATAGCTCAGACAATTTTGCCGTTAACTTCCAAAGCATTACTGAGTCGCTTCATTTCACCCAACATGTGTCTGGTCCGACGCATAACAAAGGAAACACGTTAGATCTCGTGTTCACAATGGGTTTAAAAGTCAGTATTGTTGGCACTGAGGAGCTTTCTGTTACCGATCACAAATGTGTACTTTTTAACTTGGTTGTTGACAATGATTATGTACCGGTGAAACGGGTAAAAGCTCGTAGCGTTGTAAACAGTCCCGCAGTGGAGAACTTCTCTGCTGCTTTTGATAGCAACTTATTTGAGTCATGTCATGACGACGTAGAGAGCTTGGTTCACGCTTCTAACACACACTGCTCTGTTATTCTAGACGATGTCGCCCCCCTTGTAACTCGTAGTGTCCCCGTTCTTAATTCTTCTCCTTGGCTAAATGAGGATATCCGCAATCTTAGGCGTAAATGTCGCAAAACAGAGCGGCTGTGGAAAGCTACCAACCTCCAGGTCCACCGTCTCTATCTTAAAGATCTTTTATCTGAACTCAATGATATGGTTAAGAATGCTAGGGCTGCTTTTTTCGCTAACCTCATCACTTCTAGTAAGCGAAATCCCAGCACACTGTTTAAAACCATCAACAATATTGTTAGCCCTCCTCTCCCCCTCTGTACCTGTTTTCTCAAATGAAGACTGCAATGGTTTTCTTTTGTTTTTGTGAACAAGGTTGCTGAGGTGAGGGCCAGTATCACCCCTCCCCCTCCCCCTCCCCATCTGCCCAGCTAGGCAGGCAACTCTGAGTAGTTTCTCTGGTATCTCCCTGCATGACCTAACCGATTTAGTGAGCTCCATGAAATCTTCCTCCAGTCCGTTAGATATTTTACCAACATCTATGCTAAAGGAAGTTATCAGCTCTGTCGGCCCTTGCTTGGTCTCTATTATAAACAGCTCCCTTGAATCTGGCTCTGTCCCATCCTATTTTAAGCAGGCGGTCGTTCAGCCCCTCCTTAAAAAATCCAACCTTGACCCCTCCCTCCCAAAAATTACAGGCCCATCTCCAAGCTACCCTTTGTCTCAAAAGTTTTAGAAAAAGTTGTCGCCAACCAGCTCTCTACTTTTCTGAATAACCAGAATATTTTAGACAAATTCCAATCAGGTTTTCGTAAAACCACTCCACAGAAACAGCTCTTCTTAGAGTTTCCAATGATATTTTGATGTCTGCAGACTCAGGCAAATGTGCCGTGTTGGTCCTGCTAGATCTTAGTGCAGCTTTTGACACGGTTGATCACCGCATCCTGTTAGATAGGCTTAGCGAGTGGGTGGGCGTCTCTGGGAGCGCCCTAGACTGGTTCGCCTCCTACCTCAGAGAGAGAAGTTTTGCGGTGGCCGTTGGCCCTTTTAAGTCCAACTCCGCTCCCTACCCTGTGGCGTGCCACAGGGTTCTGTTTTGGCTCCACTTCTTTTTTCCCTATACATGCTCCCCCTAGGCCTCATTATCAATAACTTTAAGGGTGTGTCATATCACTGCTACGCGGATGATATCCAGCTGTATTTTTCTTTTAGACCTGATGATATGCTGAAACTCAACATATTACACAAATGTTTATCTGCCATTGATGACTGGTTGGCGAGTAACTTCCTCCAGCTCAATGCGGCAAAGACTGAAGTTCTGATCATAGCCTCAGATAGTGTTGCCGCAAGGGTCACAAATCATATGGGGTCCCTAAAAGGAAATGTCCGCTCTGATATTAGAAACCTTGGTGTTAACTTTGATCAATCCATGCATTTGGACAAACATGTTAAATCCTTGACCCGCAGCTGCTTTTTCCACCTCAGAAATATTGCTAAACTCAGGTCCATTGTGTCACATGCAGAGCTGGAAATGTCTGTTCACGCATTTATATCATCCAGGCTCGATTATTGTAACTCACTGTTCACATGTCTTAACAAATCATCTGTGGATCGGCTACAACTGGTCCAAAATGCAGCTGCCCGTTTGCTCACCAGGTCCAAAATCATGTCATATCACACCCATACTTGCCTCCCTGCATTGGCTACCTGTGCATTTCAGGATCCAGTACAAGGTACTGGTGTTCGCATAAAAGCCCTCCACGGTCAAGGCCCCAGTTACTTGTGCGACCTTATCCTGCCCTACTCATCCAGCCGGTCGTTGAGGTCATCCGACCAGGGTCTCCTGGTGGAGCCTCGGACCAGGCTCAAAACAAAGGGTGACCGGGCTTTTGGGGCGATAGCACCAAGGCTCTGGAACACACTCCCCCCGGACTTGAGAGCTTCGGCCTCAGTGATCAGTTTCAAGGGGCAGCTGAAAACGCACCTGTTTAGGCAGGCGTTTGTGTATTGAGAGACTTAACTGCCATTTTTGCTTGTGGCTGTTGCTTGTCCTGTACTGTTTTATTGCACTTTTGTATCTTTTATTGTGAGATTTACATGTATTTTAATTTGATATTGGATATTTGTAGGTTTTATGTTTTAATGGGTTATTAATGTATTTTAATGTACATTAATGTATTAATGCATTTTAATTTTGATATTTAACATTTTTTATTTGTGACCTTGTTGTAAAGCACTCTGTGCACTCGTGCTGGGAAGGGTGCTATATAAATAAAGTTTTATCTTATCTTTATCTTATCTTATGCCAACAGTAAAGCATCCTGAGACCATTCATGTGTGGGGTTGCTTCTCAGCCAAGGAAGTGGGCTCACTCACAATTTTGCCTAAGAACACAGCCATGAATAAAGAATGGTACCAAAACATCCTCCGAGAGCAACTTCTCCCAACCATCCAAGAACAGTTTGGTGACGAACAATGCCTTTTCCAGCATGATGGAGCACCTTGCCATAAGGCAAAAGTGATAACTAAGTGGCTCGGGGAACAAAACATCGAAATTTTGGGTCCATGGCCAGGAAACTCCCCAGACCTTAATCCCTTTGAGAACTTGTGGTCAATCCTCAAGTGGCAGGT
The DNA here is from genome assembly GCA_029706075.1 of Aldrovandia affinis. Taxonomy (NCBI): domain Eukaryota; kingdom Metazoa; phylum Chordata; class Actinopteri; order Notacanthiformes; family Halosauridae; genus Aldrovandia; species Aldrovandia affinis. The sequence goes on along the minus strand of JAINUG010000001.1, from coordinate 7,490,758 downwards.
GGACAAACAAAAACCCACAAATTCTGACAAACTCCAAGCATTGATTATGCAAGAATGGGCTGCCATCAGTCCGGATGTGGCCCAGAAGTTAATTGACAGCATGCCAGGGCGAATTGCAGAGGTCTTGAAAAAGAAGGGTCAACACTGCAAATATTGACTCTTTGCATAAACTTAATGTAATTGTCAATAAAAGCCTTTGACACTTGTGAAATGCTTGTAATTATACTTCAGTATACCATAGTAACATCTGACAAAAAGATCTAAAAACACTGAAGCAGCAAACTTTGTGAAAACCAATACTTGTCATTCTCCAAACTTTTGGCCACGGCTGTACACCAAACATATAAAGGTTGATTCGTTAATTCAGCATTTTCAAATGAAAACCGTGAACCTTAATTCAATAATTCACATGGTCATGGTTTCACAGCTGAAGACAAGACTCTTTTGTTCAATCACATATGTATTTGTGGTCATGGGTTCACCACGAGTGTGCAGGCCTGCTTGGCACACATGCGGTGTCTTTTTGGGAAGAGGGTGATGCTAGGAGCACCGCTTCCTTTAGATCGCCACTCGTCCTGTCACACTGGGGTGGGCACTCACATCCCACCCTAACAGGGACTCAGCCCGACTTCCTCCCCTCCAATTGTCTCCCTTGCAGCTTTGCAAGCCAAAGCGTCTGCAGCCTGATCAAACAATGCCCTTTCAATGCATCAGGTGCACAGGAATCAGGATTTCCTTTCGTTTCTTTATTCTGATTA